>OX328132.1:33316138-33318638 GCA_946811695.1 Gonocerus acuteangulatus | reverse complement strand
ACTTTGGGACGAAATGGGCTAATTAGTTCAATTTTTTTTATATATTTCTCTGTTTTCTACCTAGCGGGCCGAAAAATTTTCGATTTTGATAAAATTCGCACATCGTCCTGATTTTAATGGTATTTTCGATAGAAGAGAGAACCTCATTTACCATAATGAGGGGTGAGTGTTTAGTAATAAATGAACCACTTAATTAAAGCAAACAATGTAGAAATTATGTTCGTCGTAAATTAAATGATCCCATTAAGAGCTATACTTTTTTTTCACGAATTGCTGTAGTTTTATTTTATTTATAGTACTGTGGGCTCGTTTATGTTCATTGTTCAAAGGACATTGTAACGGAAGAATATGTAAAACTAAAAAGCCAAACCTTCGATAATGGTGAAATGAGGAAGGGGGGAGAGGGTTGGGATAAAAGGTTAGCATTTGGATATATTTAGCTACAGCATTTTTCGGTAAATCGGTCTGCCAGTGAAAATACCAACGATGCCAATGAGAAATCATGTTGACCAAACCGACGTTGAACCAAAACAATAGGAGTCAAATAAAAAAAAAAAACCTTGGAACATTTTAGCTGCACTCTTAACATCCCTCTTTGACCCAAAACGCAGAAAGGACAACTTAGTCTCTAGATTCCGTTGAACAAGTCTGTCAATGCTCGTACATTGATATCAATAAGAAAGCTCAAACAACATTTTACCTGACCCCTTAACATCCCTCCTTGAACCAAACCGCAGAAAGTACAATTTAGTCTCTGGATTCCGTTGAAGAAGCCTGTCAATGCTCGTACTTATTATATCAATAAGATAGCTATTCAACATTTTAGCTGCACTCTTAACATCCCTCTTTGACCCAAAACGCAGAAAGGACAACTTAGTCTCTGGATTCCGTTGAAGAAGCCAGTCAATGCTTGTACACTTGATATCAATAAGAAAGCTATTCGTCATTTTACCTGGCCCCTTAACATCCCTCCTTGTCCCAAAACGCAGAAAGGACAATTTAGTCTCTGGATTCCGTTGAAGAAGCCAGTCAATGCTCGTACCCTTGATATCAATAAGAAAGCTATGCAACACTTTATCTGGCCCCTTAGCATCCCTCCTTGTCCCAAAACGCAGAAAGGACAATTTAGTCTCTGGATTCCGTTGAAGAAGCCAGTCAATGCTCGTACCCTTGATATCAATAAGAAAGCTATTCAACATTTTATCTGGCCCCTTAACATCCCTCCTTGACCCAAAACGCAGAAAGGACAACTTAGTCGCAGATTCCGTTGAACAAGTCTGTCAATGCTCTTACTTTGATTTCAATAAGAAAGGTATTTAACATTTTGCCCGGCCCTTGAAAATCCGTCCTTGAACCAAATGCTGAATGGACAATTTAATCGTCAAAAACAATTCAGGCACCACCTTGAAGTAGTGAAATCGCCGTAGAAGCGCACCACGTATAAATTCTCGCCAAATAAGACTGAAGTTGCCTGCCATTGCTTATCTTATACCTATTGGGTCATTTTTCTAAAAAATGGAGGTGAGCCCTTAACGTCCGTCTATATCCCAAAACATTAAAAGCGACAATATAATCACCAGATTCCTCTTAATGAACTTGCCAATACAAGTGTTAATGATGTCAATATGAATATTTCAAGTGATCCTTTAACAACCATTTTTGGCAGAAAATGGCAACGTTATGCAGAAAGCATTAAACAATTGAACCCGTTGCTGTTAGAAACTACTAAAAGGTTGGAATATAACATTTTGGTATTATTCTTCTGGAGGCCCGCTGGCCGTGAGTGCTAAGGCGTATTCACTCTGTGCCAAGGGACGTGGGTTCGATTCCACTACGGGTGGTGGTATTTCTCTGGAAAAAAGAAAAACATCAGGCCTATCCTGGTTAGAAAAGGGTGGTAACCTATAGATAACCCTTCCTAAAGTTCTGAGTTAAAATTTTAAATAATAATATTAATCTGCTAAATTCTTGTCTTGTGTAGACTTATTCTCAGTTTTATTTGGTACATTTTGTGACTTTATACCCACATTGTAACTATTTTGTTTTGGTAGGCATACGGCCAGTAAATAAACATTAACTTTATCAGTATTGTTACCTTTAATATTACTGAATTACTTAAATGTGACGGAAGGTCACGAATAAAACGAAACAGTTATTTGGGCTCAAAATCGTTTAATTCACGCCATTCTCAAGACTCACCCGGGGTAGGCGGAAGGTTTAGCTCCATAGGCTGCCCATAATTTTTTTACTGATGTTACCAGAAATGTATTTAGTTAAAAACTTCCCAGGAGGGTGTGAAACATGTTAATAGAGGATTTGGAGCGGAAATAACCGTTTTTTTTTGTTTTTGTTTTTTTATTGTTGACCTTCCATCACTATTAAGTAATAAGAATTGCCAATTCAGGGGGCCAAAAATTAACTTCAGCCTAACGGAATGTAGCCAACATTTACGGTAAAAGGGCTGCTTTGGCCATTTTAATAGATGTATTATTGACCTGGT
>OX328132.1:33286138-33311138 GCA_946811695.1 Gonocerus acuteangulatus | reverse complement strand
AGTCTGTAGCCTTTTTGTAGCAATACTGTAAATAATGTTAACTCCTGTAAATAATGTTAACTCCTATTTCTTATTCTTAACACTTTTGTAATATTTAGTTCCATAAAGTTCTACTTTTGTATATTGTATATTTTGTTTTGTAATTTAAAAAGAGCAAGTCACCTTCGTTGCGAAGCTCTTAAAAAAAATTAAAAAAAAAAAAAAAAATTGTAGCACGCAAAATGTAATGTCTGGGCTGAGCGACGAGAAAAATGTTGAAGTCTGGGCTAAGCGATGAGCGATAGGCTGGAACCTGCAAGCCACGTCTTCCGGTCGCTCATGGCTATTGTAGCCAGTCCTCCCTCATTCCTACCGTACTCCAGGTTAACATTAATGTGAGCGACGTTGCTCTGAAGCTTTTCGTTTATCGCTCATCGCTCTTCGCTCGTATCGTACCCGAGGCCTTAGAGCGGTGATGACCTAGCAGTTTTCTGCCCTTCAATCCCCAACCGAGCCCAACCCTTTGAAAAAACGACACACACTTGTTATTAAATACCACTTTTTTATATAAGTAAACAATGAAAAATGTGGAATCCTCTTCCGAAGATAACATCAGACAACATAAAATCCCAACTAACCTGGTGACGTTTGTTAACACTTTCTTCACTTAATGGTATCAACGGGGAAGTTCTTCAGTCTACTAAGTTTTTTTTTCTGTTTATTTTTTATCTTTCACTCGGCTTGAGCGATGTTATCGGAATCTATTAAGTAGCCTATAATTATGTTGTGTCCTGTTTGTTGAGCTGCGCTTCACTGTAATTTTCCGAATGGAGGCACTTTTATCTATGTATAATTTTGAGAGTTTAATGTTTGATCGCTGCCCGAAGATAATACAGCTTCTCTCTGGCTGGCTTCTCTGTTTATTTTTGATGAGACAATGAGTTCTCAACTGCTTCAAGCATACAGACAGTAATTCCGCTTATCAGCGTTGAGTAAATTCTATAAAGAATAATGTCGTAGGAACTACGTCATCTTAACGCTTTTCCATATTCTTCTTCATAATGTAATCCTGCCTTGGAAAACTTTAAACGCCTATCCCAATGACAACTCAAGGAACTAAATGGTTAAAAACTGTAGCCAACTCTACAAGTACATTTCTCACTCCACCTCCTCGGATTCTGCTTGTTTATAAGAAATGCTATATTACAAACTCTGTATTTCGGACAAATTCATTACTACTAAAAGCAAATAAAAAATCAAAACAACAACCAATAACAAACTGGAGAAAACTAAAACGAAACATCGATCAAAGGAACCATACCAACACACGAGTTCTCTGACTGAAATCGTCCTATTAAAAATTGCCTCAGAATAGTTTTTTTTAAAATGAAATTTAGTAATCCTTGCAATGTTTATCATACAATTAACATACCTTATGGCATTCAAGAACTAATTACGGAGAACAGCCCACATATAAAAACCATATTAAAACATTTTCATAACATAAAAATATTTCATAAAATGTAAAAAATATACTGTTAAAAACCAAACAAATTAATATAACACATTGTTACTTTAAAGGCTCTCCATCTCAATAATATTCTTGTGTCTATTCTACTAATGTATCCGTATCTCGGAATCAATTTTAATATACAAACGCTCAACAGGCTATTTTTAATCTGACTTTTGGCCTATAACAACAAAAAAAAGTTATGTTTTAATTTTCTTTTTTTAATATTATTATTATTTTTTGTTCTCTATTTATTTATATACTTTTTCTTTTAGAAATATTTTTTTCTCTCCTCAAGAGCTACTGCTTTTCTTGTTTTCCCGATTCTTACCTCGTCTAGTAATTATGTTCATTATCAAATTTTGTATATTTCTTATTCAAAGTATTTTACTCCTTCTTTCACGCAGACATTGTAAACAGGTCTTATTTGTTACTACATGAACTGTCTTATTCCAATGTATTTTGTTTACTATTCTTAATAGTTTACAATGTATTTTTTTAATTACAACTGGAAATGTATCTGTATAATTGTTTCGAGCGAGTCGCCTTCGTTTTGAGCTCTCATAAATAAATGAATAAAAAAAAAAATCATACACTTAACACCATTCCTCCCGCGTTTTCAAAATATTCGAACACATAGAGACTACTTGTTACATGTTACACAAAAATTTTATTGACTAAAAGTACTTTTTCCACAGAATAGATAAAATTTACCTTCTTCTGATTGCTAATCTGCTAAGTAATAAACAACATTGAACTCCGCAACCTATATACAAAAGTTGTGACAATTGATATGTGGGCAACCTGTTTTGCAATACTCGATTTTCATGTAGTGTAACTTTATTCGTAGCAATGGTAATGAAAAACGCTCTGTATCATTTTTTTAGCGCGGTTCCTCCCTCCCCCATAGGGAGGAACCCCGCTTATAAGGTTGATACAATGAAACAATCCGGAAGTGCCGACTAGAAAATTTCGCGTTTCAGAACCCCTAGAGACCGAAAATAACGGTGGTTCAAATTTGTATATATACATATTTGTCTGTTCGCTCATTTCTGGCCTCCCTAATGGTCCGATTGTGATGAAATTTGGTATAAAAATCCGTCGTCCAATTTGAAAGGTCAAGTTCGTTAACCAGCAAAATCCGCCTACTGGAAGATGGCGGTTGGGGCGAAATTCGCGCAAAAAAAATCGTAACGCTTACGTTTTTGAGTTCATAAGCTTCTAAGTACTCGTTTTATATGATTCCTGGGCTAGGAAAACGAATGAAACCATTTTCAAGGCGATAGCTTTAACCGTTTTCGTAGTATGCGAAAAAAAATATTTTATTAATAGACGTGAAAAGTTTTCGGATCTCCATACATTTTTCGTAAATATCTCGATAACGGTTGGGAAATCGTGGTAAGTGGAAAGTGACCATTCGAATGCTTACTAAATTCTCTACAAAAAATGTTCTGAAGCAATATTCGATGGGACAACGTCAATGAGAGATATAAGCGCTTAAAACTTAAAAAGTGTTTGTTTTGTTGTTTTGAAATGGTTTTTCTCTTTCTTTATCTCACTTTTTAATTGGTTGTTTCTAGTTTTAAATTGCATTTATCAGTAAAATTAGTATTGTAGTAAAATAAGCTAACAAACCGTGAAAGGTATTGGTAATAAGTTTGGAGTGGCTGTGGTAATCATGATGGCAGTGGCTGTCAGTTTCCTGTGATTTGTGATGCTAATCTATTCCATTTCTTTAAGATGTACGTAACCGCGCTAAGATGACGCAGTTCCTGCGAGTCGGACTTTTTATTTTTGTCTGTAATATATTTCTATATAGTAGTATATTTCTTTATGTAGTGTAACACATGTTATGATGTTATACTTTCTCTTACGTATGGATAGGTTTTATTTCACATTAATTTCATGTATTGTCAACTTTTCGCTGGAGTTTAACTTACCATAATGAATAATGATATGAAATATTTGTCCTCTGTGGGTACAAGGAACAGATTGTTATTTTCTTCTTAATAAATAAAGAGAAGGTGTTGATCGTCGGTGTTTCGGTCTATTTTTTTATTCAATAAAACCACATTTTATAGTTAAAATGTATTTTATTAACGCCAACGTTTCGGCTTATATACAAGCCTTCTTCAGGGCTATGGAGAAGAGAGAAAACTGTTTCATGTAGGCTATATTTTCTACATGAGAGAAATATAGCCTCAATGAAACGGGACAGTTCTCCCTCTTCTCCGTAGCCCTGAAGAAGGCTCGTATACCAAGCCGAAACGTTGGCGTTAATAAAATACATTTTAACTATAAAATGTGGTTTTATTGAATAAAAAAATATACCGAAATCTCGAAGTTCTACATTTCAACGGTCGACCATATATTCTCAATTAATAAATAAATAAATGAAAAGAAAGAAAAAGAGAAACGCTATTTATTAAAATGCTCGAAATAGTTTTCATCGGGTTCGGTGACTCAATGGGCTGGTAGTTTTATCGAGATCACGACTACCTGGCACATGTGATTTTTCTTGTCCCTCTATTTTCTTAAATGCCACGTGGCCTGATCATTATACGACGTCCTTGATGCACTTTCGACGAGGTTTGAAATCATTCAATTGTCTCCAATAGCCCGACATAAATCGCTTGTTGACAAGTGAAAGCTTCGACCGGGGGCCTAATAGCTGATAACGTCCGCAAAATTTCTCCCTCCCCAGAGATAAGGGTGAAGTCAAACGTCCTACCTTTGGCCGCTGTAATTTTTTAGTGCGGTTCCTCCCTCCCTCCATAGGGAGGAGCCCCGCTTATAAGGTTGACCTCATGACGCAATCCGGAAGTGCCGACTACAAAATTTTGTGTTTCAGACCCCCTAGAGAACGAAAATAACGGTGGTTCAAATTTATATATATATTTGTCTGTTCACGGTCTAGCACAGCGAATAATGGTCCGAGTTTGATGAAATTTGGTACAAAAATCTTTCGTCTAATTGGAAAGGTCAAGTTTGTTAACCAATAGAATCCGCCCACCGGAACTTGGTTTTTGGAGCGAAATTCGTGCGAATAAATCGTTACGCTTACTTCATATGCTTGCAAGTACTCGTTTTATAGGATTCTTGGCCTAGGAAAACGAATGAGGCCATTTTTAAGGCGATAGCTTTAACCGTTTTCGAGAAAATTGGAAAAATAGTTGTTGAATAACGTTTTTGGTTTAGATACTTATAATCATGGGATTCAGTTGAAACATTTTCTGCATGTTCGAATTTAATCAAAACTAATATGTTGAAATTTTGGTTACTTTTGGAGTTAAGGAAGGCTCTACTCCAGTACACTATAAGGAGTCTTAACCTCAGAACATTTATGCTAGAAGAGTAGTGATTGAAAAAACAGATGTTAATATATATTTATATATGTCATAAATTTATTTATATAAGACATATATTTATTTATTTATTTTTAGCGCAGTTTTAAATTAAATTATAAAGAATTATAAAATGCTGTATATATATACATATTGTATATTTATGTTTAGTACGCACTCTATTTGTATGGGATATATTCCCAAAAACAAATAAATTATTTGATTTGATTTGATTTGAGTTAAGGAAGGGTTAGAATAAAATATTTTATTAACAGACATGAAAAGCTTTGGGAACTTCGTGTATTTTCCTTAATATCTCGAAAAAGGTTGAGAATCTTAGTAAACGGAAGGTTGCCATTCGAAAGCTTACTAAATGCTCTACAAAAAAGGTTCTAAAGAAAGTTATGATTAGGCGATGTCAATCGGAGAAATAAGTGCTTAAACTTTGAAGTAATTGATTTCATTTAGTCGAACGGTTCTTTTTGCCTGTATTTATTCCTCGTTTTCGCGCGGTTCCTCCCTCCCCCATAGGGAGGAACCCCGCTTATAAGGTTGAGACAATGAAACAATCCGGAAGTGCCGACAAGAAAATTTCGCGTTTCAGAACCCCTAGAGACCGAAAATAACGGTGGTTCAAATTTGTATATGTATATATATATATGTATATATATATATATATATATATATATATATATATATATGTATATATATATATATATTTGTCTGTTCGCTCATTTCTGGCTTCCCTGATGGTCCGATTTTGATGAAATTTGGTTCAAAAATCTGTCGTCCAATTTGAAAGGTCAAGTTCGTTAACCAGAAAAATCCGCCCTCTGGAAGATGGCGTTTGGGGCGAAATTCGCGCAAACAAAATCGTAACGCTTACGTTTTTAGGTTCATAAGCTTGTAAGTACTCGTTTTATAGGCTTCTTGGGCTAGGAAAACGAATGAAACCATTTTCAATGCGATAGCTTTAACCGTTTTCGAGAAAACTGAAAAAATAATTTTTGAATGCCGTTTTTGGTTTGGGTACTTAGAATCATGGGATTCAGTTGAAACATTTACTGCATGTTCTACTTTTATTAAAACTAATATGTTGAAATTTTGGTTGCGTTTGGAGTTAAGGAAGGGTTAGAATAAAATATTTTATTAACATACATAAAAAAGTTTTGGTAACTTTGTATACTTTCCTTAATATCACGAAAAAGGTTGAAAATCTTGGGAAACGGAAGAATACCATTAGAAAGCTTACTAAATGCTCTACAAAAAAGGTTCTAATGAAAGTTTTGATTAGGCGATGTCAATCGGAGAAATAAGTGCTTAAAACTTTAAAGTAATTGATTTCGCTCATTCGAACTGTTCTTTTTGTCTTTGATTTTGATACTTAAAATTATGGGATTCAGTTGAAACATTTTCTGCATGTTTGAATTTTATCAACACTAATATGTTAAAATTTCGGTTACGTTTGGAGCTAAGGAAGGATTAGAATAAAATATTTTATTAACAGACATGAAATGTTTTGGGAACTTCGTATACATTCCCTGATATCTCGAAGACGGTTAGGAATATTGGTAAACGGAGGGTTACCATGCGAAAGCTTACTAAATGTTCTACAAAAAAGATTCTGAAACAATTTTTGATTAGGCTATGTAAATCGGAGAAATAAGTGCTTAAACTTTGAAGTAATTGATTTCGTTTATTCGAACGGTTCTTCTTGTTTGTTTTTATTCCTTGTTGTTTTTTCATTGGTTATAGTAGGATAATGTATTTGACAATAAAAAAGATTAATTAAAATAAGAAAATCAATTCATTGTTAAAAATATATCAGGCTGTACCGTATGAAATGTCAGTTTTGGATTTGTCGATTTCCTTCAAATGTCTTGAAACTGTCGAGGCTCCTATTCCGAGTTCTTTGGCATATTCAATAAAACAGGATACGTATAATTAGAATCAATATTTTGTTTGTTAGAATTCGAAGATGCCGTATGAATATCTAGATTACAGTAATGGTGTTGATTTCGTTCTTTAGAATTATTCTTGGTATTCCCTATTTTCATCTGTTACCCATAGTTTTTTATTGTTAGTAGGTTTTTCTTATTGATTATAGAATATAAATCTATTTGGCTATAAAACAGGATACGTAAAATTAGTGACAATATTTCGGAGATTTCTGAGCGAAATACTTTTAAGATTTTCTACCACCACGAACGGCTTTTTTCCTCTATTTTTATCCACTAGATAGGCTTTATTTTGCATATTATTCTATATAAGTTTTATTCAGCAGGGGATTCTGATGAAATGTCGTGTTTTTGCTGTGGATTTTAAATACGATGTATCTAAGATTGGATAACATTAGCGAGTCTACATAGTTAAGAACCGACGACGGAGGATTACTTCTTGCTATGATTTAGTCTACATATGTATATTAAGTCCTAAATCCAAAAAATAAACTTCACAACGGTTAGATACTATGAGCGAATATGGCGGTTCAATGCCCGTAGAAGCAGAAGGTCCGCAGGAAATTTACCTGCTAAGAGTTAATCCTCAAGAGCTGTAAATATACCCCAGGTATCTGCCGACACAAATACAAAGCCTAGGCGGAGAGCACCCCAAAAACACAGATCCAAACATAGGTTATATACTAAATATTCATAAAGACTACTTAGTTGTAAACCGATTCATCAATTAGCAGTCAATAGTTTTCAACAAATGTTATATACTAAATATTGATAAAAAGTATTTAATTAGAAAAAAAAAACAATATTCCACAAGACTTGTTTTTGGTCCATTTGTGTCTACTCCATAGACTTAATTAGGTATATTATTCTATTTTAGTTGGGCAACTAAACTTTGTTTTATTTTGTTAAATAAAGTTTTTTTTCTTGACTTGTTATTCGTCAAGACTTTTATTTGTCCTTGTGTATTAACTAGATAGGTTTTATTCGGCATATTATTCTATATAGGCTATATTAGGCAGGGTATTCTTCTCAATCTTGTGTACTTCTTCTTGATCCTTCTGTACATGGGCGTATATATAAACAATTTTGGGGGGGGGGCTGAGACCATTTCCAGGGTATGGAATACTAAATATTTAGAGCTTGGAATAGTTTTAGGCAACTAAAACGCTATTACACGTAAAATAAAATATGTTTTATGAACTAAGTGATCTTATTTAATTTATTTTTAAGGGTTTAACGAGAAGTTTTTATCATCAATTCAAAATTTCGGGAGGGGCTGCAGCCCCCTCAGCCCCCCCCCTCATATACGCCCATGCTTCTGTATCCACTAGAAAGGCTTTATTAGGCGTATTTTGTATTGATTTATAGACCTTTGCTTTAGAATGAGAGCCAGATTCTGTAATTTCCGCTTCTGTGTAAAAGTTAGCTACTGTCGGTGTCCCTGACGCCTTAATATCACTTTTATTCGAGATGTTCGAGAGGATTTTGACAATTTTCACGAGATATATAAAAAAAAATAAGTTTATTTCTTTTCTAAGCTTATCAAATGGCACTAGGGACATGAACGGAACCGCGCTAAGATGCTGCAGTTCCTGCGAGTCGGACTTTTTTTAATTGCTTATATATTTGACAATAAAACAGACTAAGTAAAATATGAAAAACAATTAATTGTTAGAAATATAGCTTTCAAAGAGAGAGATTCGAAGGCTTTCGAACTGCCTTTATGCGGGGGCCTTTCTGTGGTTGGCCGACCCTTTTAGGTAAGATCATAAAACCTTTTCAAGAAAGGTGGAACCAAACTAATAAATGTTTCTAATCTTTCCAAATTAGAGTGGAGATAAGAACGGAACCGCGCTATGATGACGCAGTTCCTGCGAGTCGGACTTTTTTTTGCTATTTATTCAGGTGCAGGGGTAAGGTGTAGCCCAGATTTAAGATGGAATAATCTAGGGAGATAAATGTGCGGACAGCCGGCCTGTGGTAGTGTGGGCCGACCTGTTTTGTTGCATAAGCCGGGCAGCAAGTGTTCTGCCGAGAAATGTGAAATGAGTTCAAAGCCCGTCCGTCGCCCACCACCCCTCCCCTCCCTTGAAGCGGCCTACCCCACTCGAAGCGACACCAGGACAATTACCTACAGTAGCTGGATATTTGCTCTCCAATCGGAGCTATTGGAGATTTTGATGTGGTTAGACGCCTTCGAAGGGTGCATTTAGAAGTCCTTATGAATGAGGATGTTGGATGGACGTCCAGTAAGTTAATGTTGTAATACGTCCGTTATTATCTCATTGGGAGGTTCTCATACGTCTTGGCAACAAAGTTTGGCGTTACTGAAACATCGGTGGTATTCATGTTGAACTATAAATACTAAAAATAGAAATCCTGGCTACCTGGGACATCCTCCTGTATTAATACTAATAAGTAGACACACATCGGAGGTATTTATATAACTATACTCCGTTGATAGTTGATGGGTACATCGAAAACCTCAAATAGATATATGACAGTGGAAACTTCCTTTAGTACCACATCCAGAAACTTATGAGCTTCTAAGGGCATATCAGAGATCTTAACGAGGAACCGAACCTAAGAAGTGCATATCGGTTTTGAAGTGTTTCGGCGCTTCGTATGAGAACGTCTGAGGTTTTAATAGGTTTATTACTTCGGATGACTTTATGGGCTTCATCACTTTGGAGGTGCCAATGACTTTCATTATCTTGAAAGGGCACTGCGAAATTCATTATTAGGTCTTCCTTATATGAAGAGCCCTTGGAAGCCCTTTATGAGGTTGTTCGGCTGAGGAAGTCACGGACGAGGGTGAAGGACACACCCAATTGTTAAGTTGACCAATTGTATTTTCGAAAAGTAGTAACAATTGTATGTGCATTGTATCTCCTAATAAATAAAAAAAAATGTCTATATATATATATATATATATATATATATATATATATATATATATATATATATATATTCGTATTTTTGTGCCAGGCGGAAGGTCAAACAATAAAAACTTCACCATACAATTTCACCAACTTTATTACGTCCCTACATATTTTACACCTTTTTGGTGCCTCTTCAGGGGAAAAATTTACAAATATCAAACTTACAGCCCCCAAACTGAGGAGGATAACCTTTCACCAGTACGGCCACGTCTAGACTGATCATGGTCCGAAAGAATTCAACATGGCGAAATATAATCAGCTGTTCGATAATCAATATGTCATACTTTTAAAATTAATTTCCAGAAGAAATATAGTCTTAAAAATTAAAACCATCTTCCCACACTCTAATTGAAACATATTTTTTTTTTTTTTGTCAAATAAGTTAATAAGAATAGTATTCAAATGTAGTACGTATTTCAGTTTTTTTATTTACTACTTTCTTTCTATTTATTTTTATTTATGTGGCTTAGGTCAAAACATAGTACTTTCTTCTTTCCTTTTGTACCAATTTATTTGTTCTTTAGGCCACGAAACATGTAGGGTAAAGAACAAATAAAGTTGTACAAAAGGAAAGAAGGAAGTACTATTTTTTGACCTACGCCACATAAATAAATAAAAAAAAATAAACTTGATTAGTCAGGCTTATGGCCCGTTTAAAAGTAGAAAATCATTGCAGGTGGATCCAAAATCACTTTCATTTATATTTGCTCAAGTAATAAGCAAAATAAAATATAGAATCTCTGAAGACAAAACATAGTTCCACTTTCCAAATAAATCTAAAATAATTGCACTACCAAGATTATTGGCTTCTCACCTTTGAATGCAGAATTTTTGTATTTATTTATTTATTTGAAATCTGTACAAGGGCCCCTGTCTCTTAAGCCGCCTGGGAGGATTGTCCGGGTGGGATTGTGAAGATAAGGATAGACCTTCAGGATTAGGATGGTGAGACAATTTGGAATGGAAAATTTGGAAACGGTTTCAGCAAGGTCAAGGACAAATGGGATGTTAAGGTCGTTAGGGTTTTGTTGGATACGTTGACAATTTTGCGGAGAACTTTGGACTGGAATGCCTGTTCTGTTGATGTTGGATGTTTTTGCAGATCCCCAGAGTTCAAGTCCGTATGTCCAAATGGGTCGAATGATTGTTTTTTATATCGTAAGATTGTTCTATATCGTTAATTTAGATGATGGTCCAAGGAGTCGTCTAAGTAGTCCGCATCTTTTGTTCAGTTCTTGTCTTTTCAGTCTTGTGTGAGGGTTCCATGTCAGACGGCTGTCAAGTGAATGCAGAAATGCATCAGTGAACTCCCTCTGCATCTTGTTGATGGAATAAATTGTCGGCAAAATGATACTTGCAGACTTGATGAATAGTCTGAGAGAATGATGTAGGAGGGGACTTCGAGGCTTAACAAAGGCATACTTGTAGCTTTCCAATAATAACCTTCTTTTGTTGGGCCCCTCTAACATGTTCACGCATAATTCAAGGCCCTATATCCTCGCTGGAATATTATTCCATTTTAATTATTACGATTCACGTTCACTTTTGCTCGGCAGACTCATGCCAGACTTGAGCAACTCAAGTAAAGTATACTTCTTAATTTTAGTCTATTTAAATAATTATTACAGCGTTTTACAGAATACTTAAATCTTTTCGATAGACTTATGCCAACATTGTGCACCTCAAGTAGCGTAAACTTCTCAATTTTATTCTATTTTAATAATTATGACAGCGTTTTACAGAATACTTAAATCTTTTTGATAGACTTATGCCAACATTGTGCACCTCAAGTAGCGTAAACTTCTCAATTTTAGTCTATTTTAATAATTTGTATAGAATACTTAAATCTTTTTGATAGACTTATGCCATCATTGTGAACCTCAAGTAACGTATACTTCTTAATTGTATTCTATTTTGATAATTATGACAGCGTTTTACAGAATACTTAAATCTTTTTGATAGACTTATGCCAACATTGTGCACCTCAAGTAACGTATACTTCTTAATTTTATTCTATTTTAATAATTATGACAGCGTTTTACAGAATACTTAAATCTTTTTGATAGACTTATGCCAACATTGTGCACCACAAGTAACGTATACTTCTTAATATTTTAATAATTATGACAGCGTTTTACAGGATATTTAAATCTTTTTGATAGACTTTGCCAACATTGTGAACCTCATGTAAAGTATACTTATTAATTTTAGTCTATTTTAATAATTATTACAGCGTTTTACAGAATACTTAATTTTTTTTGATAGACTTATGCCAACATTGTGCACCTCAAGTAACGTATACTTCTCAATTTTATTCTATTTTAATAATTATGACAACGTTTTACAGAATACTTAAATCTTCTTGATAGAGTTATGCCAACATTGTGCTGTGCATCTCAAGTAACGTATACGTCTCAATTTTATTCAATTTTAATAATTATTACAGTGTTTTAGAAAATACTGAAATCTTTTTGATAGACTTATGCCAACATTGTGCACCTTAAGTAACGTATACTTCTTAATATTATTCTATTTTAATAATCATGACAACGCCTTACAGAATACTTAAATCTTCTTAATAGACGTATCCCAGTATTAAGCACCTCAAGTAACGTATACTTCTTAATATTTTAATAATTATGACAGCGTTTTACAGAATATTTAAATCTTTTTGATAGACTTTGCCAACATTGTGCACCTCATGTAAAGTATACTTATTAATGTTACTCTATTTTAATAATTATTACAGCGTTTTACAGAATACTTAATTTTTTTTGATAGACTTATGCCAACATTGTGCACCTCAAGTAACGTATACTTCTCAATTTTATTCTATTTTAATAATTATGACAACGTTTTACAGAATACTTAAATCTTCTTGATAGAGTTATGCCAACATTGTGCTGTGCATCTCAAGTAACGTATACGTCTCAATTTTATTCAATTTTAATAATTATTACAGTGTTTTAGAAAATACTGAAATCTTTTTGATAGACTTATGCCAACATTGTGCACCTTAAGTAACGTATACTTCTTAATATTATTCTATTTTAATAATCATGACAACGCCTTACAGAATACTTAAATCTTCTTATTAGACGTATCCCAGTATTAAGCACCTCAAGTAACGTATACTTCTTAATATTTTAATAATTATGACAGCGTTTTACAGAATATTTAAATCTTTTTGATAGACTTTGCCAACATTGTGCACCTCATGTAAAGTATACTTATTAATGTTACTCTATTTTAATAATTATTACAGCGTTTTACAGAATACTTAATTTTTTTTTTTTGACTTATGCCAACATTGTGCACCTCAAGTAACGTATACTTCTTAATATTTTAATAATTATGACAGCGTTTTACAGAATATTTAAATCTTTTTGATAGACTTTGCCAACATTGTGAACCTCATGTAAAGTATACTTATTAATTTTAGTCTATTTTAATAATTATTACAGCGTTTTACAGAATACTTAATTTTTTTTTGATAGACTTATGCCAACATTGTGCACCTCAAGTAACGTATACTTCTCAATTTTATTCTATTTTAATAATTATGACAACGTTTTACAGAATACTTAAATCTTCTTGATAGAGTTATGCCAACATTGTGCTGTGCATCTCAAGTAACGTATACTTCTCAATTTTATTCAATTTTAATAATTATTACAGTGTTTTAGAAAATACTGAAATCTTTTTGATAGACTTATGCCAACATTGTGCACCTTAAGTAACGTATACTTCTCAATTTTATTCAATTTTAATAATTATTACAGTGTTTTAGAAAATACTGAAATCTTTTTGATAGACTTATGCCAACATTGTGCACCTTAAGTAACGTATACTTCTTAATATTATTCTATTTTAATAATCATGACAACGGCTTACAGAATACTTAAATCTTCTTAATAGACGTATCCCAGTATTAAGCAACTCAAGTAACGTATACTTGTTAATATTGTTCTATTTTAATAAAAATGACAGCGGCTTACAGAATACTTAAATCTTCTTGATAGACTTATCCTATTATTGAGCAACTCAAGTAACGTATACTTCTTAATATTATTCTATTTTAATAATCATGAGAGCGGCTTACAGAATACTTAAATCTTCTTGATTGAGGTATCCCAACATTGAGCACCTCAAGTAATGTATACCTCTTAATATTATTCTATTTTAATAATCATGACAGCGGCTTACAGAATACTTAAATCTTCTTGATAAACTTATCCCAGCATTGAGCAACTCAAGTAACGTATACTTCTTAATATTATTCTATTTTAATAATTATGACAGCGGCTCACAGAATACTTAAATCTTCTTGATAGACTTGTCCCAACATTCAGCACCTAAATGAACTTTTGAAAATAAAAGCAATAGAAGAACACATGACGCGAATTATATAATTACATTAATAATGTTAAGAAAAAGAAATTATTGCTTATAATTTAAAGAATAAAGAACGTACTTCAGTCCAATGAGCGTGCTAGTCTAGTATATGTTTATTGTGGCCTGTTCGCAAAAAAATCCGATAAAAAGTTTCATATTAGCTCATTTCGTCAGATGTTAAAATCCATTACATATTGTAGAACTGATGCGATTGGATATATAATTTTTGTTGTTGTTTATTTAATGTATTTTTCTCGTTTTTTGTTGTGGCTCGTCTGCATCTGGCCAAGGGAACCATTTATTTAATGTAATATTTTCTATAATTTGGATATTTTCTTTAATTTTTTGCCGTAATTTTTGTAGTATTTTAACGCAGTTCTGGCAGTAAATTTATCTGTACTCTGTATAAAACGTTTGTCTACTTTATTATTAAGCTTCCAAGCAAGATCAGATGAATCTAATTAATTAATTAATTAATTCAACTTTCCATAATTTAATTTCAACTTTCTTACTATTGTAGGATGGCAATTATACGTATAATATCAATTTTCCTTGTTTCTAAAATTTTTATTGAAGAAAATATTATTTATGTTTTGTTTCAAATTATGCGCATTTATATTAGTTATAATATGAATTAAACCGGCGCTAATGGCCGAAAAAAAAAATTAATTGAAGGTGGTTCTATCCCTGAAAAATAACATTTTTCCATGGGCGTGTATAAAAGGGGGCTACAGCCCTCCCCGAAATTTTCATTCAATCGGTAAAAATGTGTCATAAAAACCTTAAAATTAAATTAAATAAGATCGCCTAGTTCTGAAAAATATTTTTTTTTGTGTGTCATAGCATTTTAATTGGCTAAATATTCCAAGTTCTAGGTTGTTAGTATTCCATACCCCCCAAATGTTTACCCCCGCGGTACAGATATATATATATATATATATATATATATATATATATATATATAGATATATATATATATATATAGATATATATATATATATAGATATATATATATATATATATATATATATATATATATATATATTATTAAAGATTTAATGTAACATGAAGTCGTGTTAACATTATGTAAATAAAATATGTATTTCGGAACTTACATTAGGTATCATCGCCAAAGATGCGAAATAATTAAATATAACACAATATTTACTACGATGGCTTAAGGATTATTTGAAAATTTGAAGATTGCTGCCAACAAGAACTGCGTCCAATAATGTGTACCTCTTATTGTCATATTATTTTTATATTCGCTACTAAGGATTATCGATATTTTCTCGTTAATAATAATAAAGTTAATATACTTTCCACTTACACAGCAATAGCGCCACACAACTTTAGACAGGAGTCGCCTGAAATCCCGAGGAAGCGCCCATAGGCCTTGTGTAAGAAATAGAGGCCTGAGGAAGGGTCAGTGTAAGGGGGAGCTCTGAATAGCCTAAGAGATCCTCTCGTGTATTGGACTGGGAAAAATACCCCAAGGACTTTAGGGTTGCATTAAGTATATAAGGTAGGGAAAGAGCTACAATGCAGCTATTGTAAGGTAGTAACCCCCTACCTTACCTTCTCATTCCGCATTCACTGGAGCTTTTCAAGGGAAAATTAAACTCCGGGTCTATATCCCTTTGTAGGCTAGGGAACACATCCCTTTCAAATAGCAAATCCTTTCTCCTTCAAAACAGCATTGCCCCAAATTTATTTGCATGGATAATCGATTGCGTAATTTTGAGAAATAAAATTTAAAGAAAAATTTCCCGTAAAAAAATGTAATTATACAAAATCAGTGCAAAGGAAACCCTTTTCTGAAATTGACCCAATGACACAATCCGGAAATGCAGACTAGAAATGCCCAAGTATCAGAATCCATGAAACGACTACAGGATAAAGTTTTTTTCTTGGCTTTAAAAATTCTGTTTATTTCATTATTATTTATTTATTTTTATTTTTTTAAACATTTGGGGGATATGGAATACTAAAATCTAGAACATGGAATATTTAGCCAACTAAAACGCTATTAAACACACACAAAAATTATTTTTCTGAACTAAGTGATCTTATTTAAGTTATTTTTAAGGTTTTTATGACACATTTTTACCAATGTGTCATAAAGGCTGTAGCCCCCCCCCTTATACACGCCCATGGAAAAATTTTATTCTTCAGGAATAGAAGCACCTTCAATTTTTTTTTTTTTTAACAGCAGCTCCGACATCCCTGGAGCAGAGAGAAATTTCTCAACGAGCCGTGAGGTGAGAAAATTCTTGTCCCCGCACAGTGGGGCCAAAAGACATTTCGTGTTTCAAAAAAGGCTACAGCCTCTAAAATTTAACCGATTTCAATGCATATATCTTTTTTTTTTTTTTTTTTTTTTTTTTTTTTTTTTTTTTTTTTTTTTTTTTTTTTTTTTTTTTTTAATGAAAGGTAATAAAATTTAGAACAACTTTCTCTAGCCAGATTTTTGTTTATTGTTTACCTCTCTTTATCATAATACGCGTAAATAATTCACGAACTTTTACAATTCAATATAATATTATATTTTTCATCTAAGTTAATATCAGCACTGATATCGTTGATTTTGTTATATTGATTTCTCTAAAAAAAAAAAAAAAAAAACCCTAAGATGAAATTTATGTTCAATTGTAAAAGTTCGTGAATTATTTACGCCTATTATGATAAAGAGAGGTAAACAATAAACAAAAATCTGGCTAGACAAAGTTGTTCTACATTTTATTAGCTTTCATTAAAAAGAAAACAAAGCATTGAATTCGGTTAAATTTTAGAGGCTGTAGCCTTTTCTGAAACACGAAGTGTCGTTTGGCCCCACTGTGCGGCGACAAGATTTATTATTTTTTTTTTTTTAGAAAAAATCAAAATCATTCAAAAATCATATTATTTTAATTAATTAATTAATAGGTGAATGACCTATTCGTAGGCGACGAAGATCAATTTCGTCCCTTTCTTGCTTGAAGGCCATTTTAGTATTGTGTTTTTTTCCTTCGTTTTTTGCCTGTCGTGGTTTACCATGATCACTGCAATTTTTTGCAGAAAAAACTAATTGCTTGCATGTCTTGATGTACAACATCCTGTTTAAATAAATTTCCCTTGCATGCCATCTCATAATCATTATTTACTATTTATAAAATATACGATTTTCTTTAGTTTGCAAAATAATTGTTACTTTTTATTAATTTAATATTTATATAATAGAACTTATTTATTTTATATCAACTATCCAACCCCAAAAAACCTCCTAGGAGACTAAAGAGATCTTGGCCTCGTGATCAAATATATAATTAAAGGACAAATAAAGGACGTGTCAATATTGATTAGCTTCTTCCAAAGCCCTGGTTTAATTTGCTTTTATTATCATTAGTAGCCAACTGCCATGGCCACGTTGAATACACCGGTTCCCGTAGATCACCGAAGTTAAGCAACGTCGGGCGTGGTCAGTACCTGAATGGGTGACTGACCACGTGCTGTTGGCATTATAAAAGGGTGGCAACCTGTAGACAGCCCGGCGCTAATAACCAAATAGTTGATGCGCCGTTAAAAAAAAAAAAAAAAAAAATATCATTAGTAATTTCTTTTTATGTCTTTTTTTCTTTTTCTATTATATTATTTTTTTTGTTTTTCATTTATTTATTTTTTTAAATTTTATTTTTAATTAATTTATGTATATATTATTATCATTATTTATTTCTTAATTTCATTATGTGTGATCATAAATAAGCTCATGTATAAACTTGTCACTCTTAACCAATGTACTTAATGATGTTAAATAAACATATTTAGAAAAAAAAAAAAAAAATTATATTTTATCATAGAGGTTGGTGTGCTTACACACACACACACACACACGAATATACGCGAAATTCTCTATTAAAGAGAGACGATAAAACTTGGTCAACGAGACTAATTTGGATGCTTTGGGTTGATTCGCGTAGATTATTCAACTTGGCACCAAAGTATATTTGAGATCAAAGCCGATGGCCGAGCTTCATGTATAAAATGTCATCATGGTGTTTTTCTCATGTTTTAAAATTTTAGAACATGCTCAATTTCCAGGGGTGTTTGGGTTGAACGACCTATAAAGAATCCGTTATTTTTCTACGGTTGGTGGCAGGACTCGCTAAACTTTGAAGAGTTAATTGAATCTTCACAAGGTGTGCGGTGGAAGAGCCTAGGAGGCCAGGCATATCTCGACTTTCTATCTAGAAGGATGGTACTGCATATCCCGCTAAGAGAGCCGGTGTCTAAGAGAAGATGGAGATGAGGGCTCAGATAAAAATATTACCCCCCGCCCGGACGTCAAGGCTGATGCGGATGCCGTGCCTAGAGGTGAAAAGATTTGACGAAGAAACGGGGAACCGAGCGCGGCGGAAACAGGTTGAAAAAGTATGACCGCTCCACACGGCCGGACAAACAGGTTTTAGAGAGACAAAAGCGATCAAAATTAGTGAAAGTCTCTGTTGGGCCAGGTGTTTCAGTTAAGGTGGTCGGTTTCTCTGGCTTGCAATCATCTCCTCTCTCCGACCGACCTCAAAACTTCAACGGACCTTTTAATATTCCAACTGACGGCGAGCAATCATTTAACTTCTGTCTTCTCATCAGTGCCTAAGAGCCAGGAATGCAAAGTACGTAACATTTTTATCGGTTCTCCAATCAGTTGAGCACATCGTTAACAATTCTAAAGAGGACGGCATGATTTTATTTGCAGAGAGCCCTTTGAGGATTCTAAACTCATAAATGTATAATTTAAAGTAAGTAGGTACTAGAAAATATTTCTACTAAGCCTGTGCAATATTAAAAATATTACCCAACCGTAAATTCTGTTCAAACATACAATGGTATAATCCCCTAACATATATGACGACAATAAGAAACAAACGCTGCTGTTGTACATCTTCCCGTTTCAAGTAGATTACAGTCTTTGGGTCTTTGAATAGGTAAATAAAAATATACTTGTTGGCTCGTTGTGTTTGATAGATACCCTCGTTTGTGTACTATCGGTCGCTAACGAAGGAATTGTTTGATCGGTGAATTCTTACTACAGATTTGTAATTAATTTTTCTGGAGAAAATTCGCCAAGAGCAGCTGATCGATCTGAATAAATCTATTAAAATACAGAAGAGAATTCATAAAAAAAAAAAATGTAAACATCTTTGTTTATATGAGATTGTTACGTTGTTGCTTATATAACATAATAAAATCATCAAATTAGCATTTTTCAATCTCGATCCAAAACATTCTTAGTTTCAGATATATAACATATCATTTGTTCTTCGACGAACTAATTGCAATATATTGATAGGGCATGATCAAGATATTGAAATTGATATAGTGCCCTGAGTATACCGCTATGGGGGAAGAGTAGTCTTTTTACCTCAAAGTAGTCGAGTGCATACGAAACCCTCTGGAAACGGTACCGGCACTTATCAAGTGGACGCATGAAGTCCTCTGGATGGTGAATCGGCTCTCATCGAGTGGACGCATGAAACCCTCTGGAAACCGTACCGGCCTTGATCAAGAAGACGGTTGAAATACTCTGGATAGCGTATCAGCTCTCATCGAGTGGACGCATGAAATCCTCTGGAAACCGTACCGGTACTCGTCAAGTGAACGCATGATGTCCTCTGGATGGCGTATCGGCTCTCATCTGGTGGACGCATGAAGCACTCTGGAAACCGTACCGGCACTGATCAAGTGGACCCATGAAACCGCGTGGACATCGATACCGGCTCCTATCGAGCGGACGCATGAAACCGCGTGGACAGCGATACGGGCTCTTCTCGAGTGGAAGCATGAAACGGACTAAACACCAAACCTCCACCCATCCATCAAACCCATGAAACCGCCGCTAAAAGTTTACCGGCACCACCGTGGAAAGGGTTAATATTGACGACAACAAAATCTTCATTTTTGTTTAAAACATTCCTTTGCAAAGAAAACGTTTTCAGAGATTAGATTGTAACGTTAAATTGTTTACATTTTAACATATGTTTGTTTGATATTGGAAGCATCATACTTGACTATAATATAATGGTAAAGACGAGAAAAAGAAAACACGTGATACATCCGCGAAAAAAAACGGCGCGATTAGAGGTTGGCTCCATACAGTAGGGTACATTAAATGATAAGTAGGCCCTTAAGGTTAGGTCTTGAGATTGGAGCCCATCGGCCGGGGGCAGTAAGCACTGCATCTACTTCAAGGCTAGTATTTTGCATATCTACTCTGGGACTAGTTTGTATTTTATAGTAAGCCATTAACAGGTGCTTTCATTCTCATCCTATTCTTCTTATTTTCGATCCGCTTGTATGTTTTTTTATCCTTTGTGTTTTGTTAGTTTATTTTCAGACATTAGTTCATGAAGGCTAATGTATTAGTCTGGTTTACAAAGGGATATAAAGTGCACAGGACATACCGAGAGGAAAACCACTATACTTATAAATAAGGCAAGCTAAGGGGATTTTTATGGAAAATAATAACTTGAACCCCTAATAATTGACCGATTTTAAACCTTTAAAATGTTTTTATATTAAGATCGAATGCCTCAGTTTTCTTTTCTTTTTTAATATTCTAAATATGAAAAGGATGACGTTAGGATTTTGAAAGGTTAATTTTTCGCTAATACCTGAAATGCAAAATTATTATGCAAAAACTACTGAACCGATGTAAACGAAATTTGGTAGGTTGTTTTAGTATATAATTCTAACATTTTGTGCTTTAATATGACTCCAGAAGCCTAAATATTTGCACGAATGAGTCTCTTTAGGTTATATTTCGAGTGGCCAAACTCCGAAAGCCATGTCGCTGGGGGCATCAAATAAATCATTGTTATTGAAAAATCTATTGTAATTATAATTCTATCGTTCATGGTAATAGACTTGTAAGCAACAATTTAAAGATCAATGCAGTTGAAATAACTTAAATACACTTCATGCGGGAGATGATGGGTTCAAGTCTCACCGGCACACATTGGGGCCAAACATATCGTCTTTCAAAAAAGGCTGCATCCCTTAAATCTTAACCGATTTCAATGCATTTTTTTTTAAAAAAATGAAAGCTAATAAAATTTAGAACAACTTCGTATAGCCATATTTTTGTTTTTTGTTTTCCTTGTTTATAAAATTACAAGCAAATAATTCACATGTTTTACAATTGAACATAAAATAATATTTTAGTTTTCATCTAACTTAATATCAGCACTGATATCGTTGAAAATAAACATTTAAATGCTGATTAGACTTGAAAAAAATCAAAATCTATTTTCAAATAATTTAAAAATCATATTATTCTCATTGTTTAATTCAAGTAAATTTACGCTTTGAAGATGTTTCAGTCTATTTTTTCCAAGTCTAATCAGGTTTTGAATGTTTGATTTCAACGATGAAAAATAATATATTATTTTATTTTCAATTGTAAAATTTGGGAAGTATTTACGAGTAATTTTATAAACAGGAAAAAAAAAAAAAAAATATTAGTTTTCATTTAAGAAAACATGCAATGAAATCGGGTAAGATTTAGAGGTTGTAGCCTTTTTTTAAACACGAAATGTCGTTTGGCCCCAATGTGCGGCGGCAGAAATTTTCTCATCTCACGGCTCGTTGAGAACATTTCTCGCTAATGTCGATGCGCCGTGAAAAAAAAAATACACATTATTTTATACAAAAATTCAGATAGTAAAAGGCCGTTTTGTAAAAAATGCTAATAGGATATATTTTTGATTGCTAATTACTGGCATTAATATTTTGGTTAATTGCATAATGCCGAGAATGGCTATGAAGGCCTACAAAGGAGAGCGGAGCGGGAAAGAATTGAGGCCAATTTGACATTGATAAAGGGGATAGGTAACCTGCTACTTCTCGAGATAAAGAGAAGAGGAGATGAGTCTTAAATGAATCTGATGAAGGTTTAATCAGAATCCTCCATCATTCCGTTTTACTTCTAATTATTTAGAGGATTGCCGGGAACCGGGGAAGATCTCTTCAGAAATTCTATTAGTGTAAACTCACCCTGTCGCCTCTGAATACACCTATACCTGTCTCCCTTCGTCCCGTCAGGCTTAATTTATTAGATCTGTATTTTGTCGACAATGATTGCGAGGCACCGAGGTGGAGAGCACGCAACCAAGATTGGTATAATTCAAGCTCCTGTTGAATGCTACGGTTCATTGCCCCAACAGTCAAGGGGTCTGCCTGATGGAGAGAAACCCCAGAAAACTAACTAAAGATTTTTACCAACGATTGGCGGATTTTTCCGTGGCTGCGTGGTTATAGTCTTGGACTCATTTTTATATTCTAAAAGTCCTAGACCTACGTGTTCGGCAAAAACATTCAGAAAAATGAATAATGAATAAATCTGTTATTTCACTCTGAGGAATACTTTTTCATTCATTATTCAGTCAATTCAATGAATAACCTAACTTTTTATTTTTATTCATTATTAAATAACAATGATTTATTGAATGACACATTTTAATGAATGAAAGTTATTTATTCGAATGAAATTAATTTATTTGTCTGACATTTTTCGTTAAATACAAGTGATTTATTTTAACAATCTTTTCTAATTAAAATGACTAAGTTCATTTAACTTTTTCTTAATTTTAAGGAATATTATTTATTTAAGAGATATTGTTTACTGAACTTAAAAAAATCTGAGTTTGTTGTTCCATGAACCACATTATTATTCATTACTTTTTAAATGTAAAAAAATAATGAATGAAGATTGAATAATAAAAGAAAAAAACTCAGTCAATGAATAACTGAATAAATTCTTATTCAATAAAAATGTACTGAATAATGAACCAACCCTTTTTTTTTTTTTTTTTTTTTTTTTTTTTTTTTTTTTTTTTTTTTTTTTTTTTTTTTTTTTTTTTTTTTTTACGGCGCATCTACATCTAGGTCATTAGCGCCGACACCCAGGGTGTAGCGAGGAATTTTACCAGCGAGCCGTGGGATGATAAAATTCCTGCCGGAGGTTGGGAATCGAACCCACCATCTCCCGCTTATGAATCCAAGGCGCTAGCCATTAGACCACGGGAGACCCCTAACCAACCCTGTTATTCACAGAATAAAAAATAAATCAGTGGATTATGTGTCCATATGATGAGCTTTGAGAAATTAACAATATTTGGATAAAAACGAAATCTAACAACTAAAAGTTAACAATAAATAAAACAAAAGTCTAGTCTCTAGTTTATTGTTTCAAATGATTCAAGATTGATATCTTTACTTCTGTTCACTAGTTTGCATCCGTTGAAAGCCTATTTTTTCTTTCTAGTTCTATCGCAAAAACCATTTAGTTTGTTAGATGGGGTCTCCCGTGGTCTAATGGCTAGCGCCTTGGATTCATAAGCGGGAGATGGTGGGTTCGATTCCCAACCTCCGGCAGGAATTTTATCATCCCACAACTCGCTGGTAAAATTCCTCGCTGGATGTCGGCGCTAATGACCTAGATGTCCGATGTAGATGCGCCGTAAAAAAAAAAAAAAAAGAAAAAAGTTTGTTAGACAGACATTTTTTAAGGGTGAATTTAGTGCTTCTAATGTACAAAACGGGATGTTTTTAAGTAATTTAGATACAAAACCTTCATCTTATTTATATGGTATATCCTTCCGAAATAAATAACGTATAATGTAATTCAAACTTTTAATTAACATAGTAGTGATAATGGAGCGACAGCTTTTGGAATATTTCTTGAACAAATTTCTATATGTCTTGATTTATACCAATGTCACTAATCCCGGCTAAATCCTGGACAAATGTTAGATGAAATTAGAATTGTCATGACTATTACCGACTTCCGTGCGGTGTGCTAATTGGATATTGTCCTATTGCGCGAGACCTAAAAAGGGCCAAATCTTACCTTAAACTCCGCTATTGCCCAACTTTCAGCGACCTCCTGAATCGAGCACAAACATCCAGGAACCAAATTTCGTATTCAGGGATCCCCACCGCCAGCAAGAAGGGGCAGTTCTTATCCATGGCCGCTTCTGATTGAATGATTGGTGGAAGGAGAGATAGCGGAGCTTTTTGGATCCAGCAATTAATTAGTTTCTACGTGAATGTCTAGAAAATAAAGGCTTCCTAACCTTATAATGTGGCTGAGCAGGAAGTATGGGAAGAAGCAAGAGGATTATGAAGATATTTTGATCCGGCATGCAGCCCAACGGCACACTTGATTGGCCTGAATACTTGGAGAAACGAGGCAGCCTATAAAGCCCGGAAGCAGCCTAGGTATTTTATGTTTTTCAATATAATAGTAATATCCTCATAATTTCTTGTCACCCTCTGCCTTTCCAAGTGGGTGCGCCATTAGTCGCATATGAATGAAGTAAATATTTTTGTTGTCTAATATGTACATGCTCTAAATATAGTCCAAGAGCCAGTAACCGCACGATTCATGAAGTTTTTTATGCACCTTGAAATTTTGCTATAATGTACCTCTTGGGTAGATAAGAAGGTATATATGTGTTGGATAGTCTTACCGTGGAACACCAGGTACTACGCGTTGGGAAAAGGTGCAAACAAATGTTTCCCAAAAATAGATTTTTATTCAAAAGCCAACTACCTTGAATGTAAAATTAAGAAAATTTTACAATGAATAATAAATAAGGCAGACACTTTTAAGGGGTATAACATGTAAAAAAAAACGCTGCCATTTAAACCGACACAGCTGTACAAGATCATGTGAGCATGAACCAATCAGAGCACAGAGAACAACTGAACCGGTGCTTTCATTCACTCTTACGGTTACGCACAGTTTATTGCAGTCTATCTTAGGCAACATTTATTTTTATGTTTCCTGATAATTAAACCACACAAAAGTGTCTGCCCTTTTGTAATTATTTTCAAATG
>OX328132.1:33176138-33283638 GCA_946811695.1 Gonocerus acuteangulatus | reverse complement strand
GTTTATAAGTGAATCAAATTTCTAATCACCATGCTGGTTCATTGGACCATACAGGTACCATATGGAAAGAGTGAAGTCGCCATAGTAATAATTCAAAGGCGATCTCAAGAGTGACGTTGGTTCGGTCAGATTCGACTTCCTTCAATTTTTTTGGTAAGATTTCTCAATCGTACTCATTTTAATTTTGAAGTGCGGCACATTGGGTGGACTTAGAAATTCGAGTGGAAGCGAAGTGTTAAATGGCCAAAAATTTCTCTGGGATAACATAGTTACTTGTAGAATAATTCTTATTAACATTTTACACCCGTATAATTTTCGTTTGCAAACATATTTTCCAGATTCTATATGAATACGGAGTCTTTATCCTTCATGGGACCACATTCCTTAAAGTCCTGTCAAAATGATAATCAGGCATTTTGTACTGCGGATTCTCCAAGAATCCAGACATCGTTTCTCTAAGTAGGGATGTGGGAAAGAGTAGAAGTTCTGTTTTTATGGTGTTGTGGGCGTAGGATTAGAGCCCTCAGATCAGCTGGCTCGTATTTAGATCGGATCCGTTGATTTCTTCCAACGAGAGGTATTTCCGAAATATTTTTTTCTCCTACCTACTTAGTGATTTCCCTTGTCCGACATCCAGTTAGATTATATGAACACCTCTTGTGTTTTTCAAAATAAAATAGATCTTCGACTTAATTTAATTAATATACATACTGGGTCTTAAAATATTATTCAGGACTTTGCTTTAAAAAAAAAAAAATCCAAGGTAACCATTCGGAAGCTTACTAAATTGTCAACAAAAAAGTTTCTCAAGCTATTTTCGATGGGGCGTTTTCAATCGGAGAAATAAAATTAACAAAGGAAAAGGAATGAAACCATTTTTAAGGCGATATCTGTAACCGCTTTTGAGAAAAGTGTGAAAAAATGTTTTTGTGACTAATTTTCGGTTTGGAATCGAGAGATTAAATTGAAATATTTTCTACATGTTTGACATTCATTGAAACTACGATGTTTAACTTTTTATGACATTTAAAGTTAAGTATTCGAAAAAAAAAAATTTATTAAAATACATGAAAAGGTTTGGGATCTTCGTATATTTTCGTGAATATCTCGAAAACGGTTCGGAAATCGTGGTATGTGGAAGGTAACCATTCAAAAGCTTACTAAATAGATTCTGAAGCTGTTTTCGATGGGGCGATGTCAATCGAAGAAATAAGTGCTTAATACATCGAAAGTGTTAGTTTTGTTTTGTTGAACTTTTTTTTTTGTCTTTCTTAAACTCAATATTTAATTGGTTGTTTTCGTTTTAAATTCCGTTTACCAGCAACATTATTATTTTAGTAAAATAAGGCAAGAAAATGAGGAACTTATAGGTAATAGTGTTTTCCTAGCGCGAACGTTGAGAAGGCTGGAAGCCATTTCCGGATACTGTCAGTTTCCTGTTGTGGCGTAGTCAACATCCTTCTCTTAGAGATTTTATTTTATATTTATAACAAAAGATCTAGCCCTAGAATAACTACTTATATTCCTTTATTTTATTTTTTTTTTATTATTTTTTTTTTTTATTTTTTTTTTATTTTTTTTTTTTTTTTACGGCGCATCTACATCTAGGTCATTAGCGCCGACATCCAGGGTGCAGCGAGGAATTTTACCAGCGAGCCGTGGGATGATAAAATATTCCTTTATTATTGGCACTAAGAACGGAACCGCGCTAAGATGACGCAGTTCCTGCGAATCGGAATTTTCATTTTTATGACATATCAACCCTTTATCAAAGATTATTGCTCTTCACATGTACACACTTTCAAATTAATACTATAATATAACACGATTCTCCGTGCGATTTAGTTTTGTTATTCTTTAATATTTGTTGTTGTTTGATGACATCGCCTAATTGAATCTGCCAGCTGATGTTGCTCTCTTTATTGTTCATAAACAGCTGTGAATGCCAGTAAATATATATTTTACAGTGAACTGCGCATTGCACGAGCTGAATATAGTAGGTGGATTCTTTCAAAGAAAGAAAACCTTTGCTTGACTTCACAAAGACAATAGATAAACAAAGAAAAAGTTTAAAACGTAAAAAAAAAAAAAAAAAGGAAATATACATAATAAAAAGTAGAATTGGTAAATAATAAAATATTTAGGTAATATATATTTTGATGTAAATATCCTCAAGTCTTCGGGAGGGACTGAGGAAGCTGTAGCCCCCCCCATTCGAAATCGGTAAAAATGTGTCATAAAAACCGTAATAATAAATTAAATAAGACCACTCAGTTCAGAAAAAATAATTTTGTTGGGGTAGTTCCGTTTTAATTGTTAATTTTAATAATAATTATTCCAAGTTCTAGATGGTTAGAATTCCATACCCCCCCCCCCAAATGCTCTCAGCCCCCTCCCCCCTCGGAAATTCTCCCAGCCCCCCCGAAATTATTTTCTATATACGCCCATGAGAAGGACTATATGAATCGTATTTATCAGACGAATTAGTTTGATTTAATAGTTTTAGTTTATTATATAATAAAGTAGATTTAGAAGAATTTGTTTTTCGTTACAAATGAAGATCTAATTTTGTTTTTAAGTTTCCCACTTATTCTCCTAGCATTCCTCTTTGATTTAATTTTTAATTAATAAAATTGTTTTGTTTTTTTAGAATTACATTGGTCGATAGAGATGTAAAATGTACGAAAAATAATTTTGTCCAGCTAGATTCGTGATACGATACACTGTGCGTCTGTCTAAACACAGAACGATTGTTGAGATTTTCAAACAGGATTATATTGCTACACAATAAACTTTTCGTCGATTTTTCATGATCGTAAGAATTATTCTGTGAAGGAAATCGGAGTAGCTTGAACTACATCATCAGACAATCCGTAGGACCCACTGAACGAAGGGAGTGTGTGTATTTTTTGATCAGAAGCTAAAAAAGAAAAAAAAAGAAGAACATTGTTGAGGTGTCTGAAAGCACTTAGCATTTCGTGGCGTGCAGATGCTGTCGAATTCGTTTCGAAAAAAAAAAAACAATACAAAAAAAAAATGTACCCAAGAACAAAGTATGTTTAGGCTGTGAAAATATCGTAATGAGGGGTGTAAGGGAGTGTTAAACCCGGGATGTGGTTCTGATAAACTCGATGACCGCAGAGTATCTCTCTCTCTCTCTCTCACACACACACACACACACACTCTCTCTCCCTCTCGTTTACTCGCCCTTTCGTCGCTCCCTCATCTTCCTTGCTTCTTTATTTTATATATTGGACAGGTTCCCCTTCCCCTAAATTCTGCTTCCCAACCACACCCTGTCTGCTTAATTGCTTCTTAAACTCTAAGACTAAGAATTATAGCTGTTATTAGCCAGTTTTCACAAGAGTATCCTGCTGTAAGACAGCATTATTCAAAAATTAGGTCGTAAAACAGCTGCCTCTACACTGCCCAATAATTCCAATAGCATTGCCGATATTAACTGGAATTATCGTTCTTTATTTCATAACAATAATACGATTGATTATTTCCTTTGACAGTAATTAACCCAAATTTATTTACAGGTGTAAATCGCTAAAAAATTGAAATAATATTTATGATTTAGACAACATGGTGAAATGGGGAAGAATGTTACGTAAAATTGAGAACCCTGTGAAGGCGATTTATTGATGATAGAGAAGAAGTTGACTACGTTTAAAGATAGAAAAAGTTAGGTGTAAATTCAAGAGTGATGGAAGAGAATGTCAAGGTGGACAGTAGATGGACTTGAGTAACTACTCTAGGAGTAGAGAGACGGGTTGAGGACAGTAGGTAGTAGCTACTGGGGGTAGATGAGGTGGCGGCGAGCTGGAATTGAGAGTAGAGAGGGGTATAGGAGCGAGGTAGAATGTGCATTTGAGAGGGGTTGAGGACAGTAGGTAGTAGCTACTGGGGGTAGATGAGGTGGCGGCGAGCTGGAATTGAGAGTAGAGAGGGGTATAGGAGCGAGGTAGAATGTGCATTTGAGAGGGGTTGAGGACAGTAGGTAGTAGCTACTGGGGGTAGATGAGGTGGCGGCGAGCTGGAATTGAGAGTAGAGAGGGGTATAGGAGCGAGGTAGAATGTGCATTTGAGAGGGGTTGAGGACAGTAGGTAGTAGCTACTGGGGGTAGATGAGGTGGCGGCGAGCTGGAATTGAGAGTAGAGAGGAGTATAGGAGCGAGGTAGAATGAGTATTTGAGGACAGTAGTTGCTACAGACGGTAGACGATATGGCACCAAAGTAAAATGAGGCTTTGAGAGGGATAGAGGACAGTAGTAGATGCAGGAGGTAGATGAGGTGGCCGCGAGGTAGACTGAGGATTACAGAGGGGTAGAGGACAGTAGTAGATACAGTAGTTAGATGAGGTGGCAGCGAGGTAGACTTAGGATTACAGAGGGGTAGAGGACAGCAGTAGCTGCAGGAGGTAGACGAGGTGGCGGCGCCCCCGCAGACAAAATGAATTATGTATTGTCGGCAAGCTCTTCCCATAGTCTAATTACACTATACCACTTTCGGGACCCCAACCTTCTCTCCCACTAGTACAATTCCCACCCACCTTCAACCTGCCCCACTGAATATTTTCCTACTAATTGACTTAAGTGTTTTTGATACCCTACTAAATATGTAATTTTGTTCATAAACCTTCCATATAGACGTCTTAAAAAGGGATAATTAAATAAAATGTAGAAATACATGGTTCAAACAAGACTTCTTCCTTTGTTGTTAACAATTTAATACGCTAGGCATAGTTTTAAATGTAGGCATATCAGAGACCGCAAAATTCTCAAAGCATGTCATGAATTTTGGAATATGAGTTAGCTTCAAAAGTACTAAATTTTCACTCCTTTTTGTTAGGTTAGAAATGAATATTATTATTAATGAGACTGCGAGAAGTAGGATTTGGCGTGATCTTCGAGTTAAGGGAAGCATGGCTGTGTAATAAAGAACGCAACATCAGTAGCTCTGGCTTGTTGTCTCAATTAACTACCTAATTGAATGCTCACACCGAAGTTTTGAAAATGCTATTATAGGAATGCTGCGTATTATCCATAACTTATTAAAATAATTATAAATATTGGAAGGAACCACGTACATACATTTCAAGACTGCTTCATGGGGTAGATTGCAGTTAGTCGGCACACCGTAATATTAATTTGAAGCAGGACATTTATTTTTATAAATTAGAAAATAATTGATTGCAAAAACTCCGTGGGTCTCTATGATATTTCCTTTCAACGGATCCCAGTTGGTTTGAACGAAATATTTTAAGTGTAAAAGTTTTAACGAAATACCGTAAAACGGGGTTACATTAGTAAGGTGTTTTGAAATTGGTACCTATACTGCTAGAATATTTTCATTCAACTGATACCAAAGGGTTGAACTTTTTCCAAAGTGTGCGAACAGACAAATATAAGTATTCGAGTTTATATAAACAAAAATGAAGATATCCTAGCAGAAAAGGTAAGTACCAATTTCGCCACACGAACTTGCAGACTTCTGCAGATGATCGTTACACATTTGGATTCTACTTTACTTAGACTACAAAATCACCTGAATAAAGAATTGAGTTTTTGGAATACATTTGTGATATTTGATTCTAAGGAAGACTTTCAATCAAGCGGGCAAAACGTTGAACTTACACATAGCAAGATTATTCAAAATGGTATATTAGCGTGTTTCCATCCTCTCTCAATAGGGAGGAAACACGCCTACGAAGTTGAAGTCTTGTGCAATCCGGAAATAACGGTGTCACAAATGTTTGTGTATATCTATAGATATAATAAAATGCTAACGGATCGGTGTGTGTACATAGAAGATATATAGGGGAAAATACTATTGGGGGCCTTTACCAACGCAATAGTACCTAAAACAATGATTTTTAGAATTTTTGACTGTTTGTTTGTATGTCTGCTGTCTGTCAGACACTCCATACACACTAAGGTTTAACAATCCCTAAGGGGTCAGCTTAGTGGCTCTGACACGTTTTAGCAAGCCTAGCAGCCTTTATGCTTGATCCCCGATGGCAATACGTCTAATATCCTGTATAGTGAAGCATTACTGTAAAGTAGATTGTTTTTAAATACCCATACGACGGTTTTATAGTCCATATTAAACCAATAGATATATCCAAAAATGCTGCCCTAAGTCACTATCCGCGCGGACGAAGTCACCTATATATATATATATATATATATATATATATATATATATATATATAGGTCTGTTCTCCCTCAAGCTAGCTCAAAAATGTAACGATTTCAATAAAATCCAGTACAAAAATATTTTGTGGTTTTTGAAAGGTCAGGTGTGTTAACCAGCAGAATCCATCCACGTAAACATGGGTTTGGGGGGAAATCACGTGAAAAAAATCCAGATACACGCATTAGGTATATCAATTTCTAAGGTCATATCTATAAACGCTGTCGACGACAAAAAAATTTGATTTTCTTGGGATTTTTGGATATATTCTTATATATCTCGAAATCTGATGAGAAATTGTATTAAATGTAAAGTTGACTCAGTCCCTGCGAGTCGGACTTTCTTAAAATTTAGTATACATTTCTAGACAAACATCTATGGGAGGCCTTGAGATCACGAATCGTATGAATGGGTACAGAATGTAATTTTCAATAAAGAAATTAGAAAAGATGTGAGAATCAATGTATATACCGCACCCCGAAATATCAATCAGTTTAACTACTTTAGAAACTTAAAATGTGAACGTTGGTAGGAATAAATAGCTCCAGAACCTGTGGCCCCAGAAGGTGTGTTTAATGAAATGATTAAATTCTAGGTCCGCGACCGTCTCAGTGTCGATGTTTATCTTTAGACTAATCTTCATAAGTGTTTTTCACCTCCTTATGGAAATTCGTTTAATTTCCGGGAAGCCATAGTGATATTTCAATACATTACCCTGATAAAATTACTGAGTGAAAGGTGAAAGCTAGTGAGGACATAGGTAGGAGGAATGGATCTTTGAGACGAGGCCAGAAGTCCATGTAATATATGCATGCCACAATTACTGGTCTGCGAAATCCCTTCTGATTGGGAAGCCGTTTTAATTATATTTATACGTGGGCATGTTCTGATTATAGGAGAATGATATGTAAAGCCGGTTTTGGGCCATCATCTTTAAGAACATGGGACACCTGCGGCCCAACTAAATATTTGCGTTTTTCTGCCTCATACAGTTATCCAGTGTTCAGAATACTTCAATCTCACGACATTGACAAAATAATCCATTTGATTGCCGCACAGTGGGGCTAAACAACATTTCGTGTTTCAAAGAAAGCTACAGCCTCCAAATCTAAACCGATTTCAATGATTATTTTTTAAACGAAAGCTAATAAAATTTAAAACACCTTTGTCTAGCCAGATTTTTGTTTTCCCCTGTTTATTAAATAACGTGCAAATAATTCACGAACTTTCACAATTGAACATAAAATAATATTTGGTTTTTCAATTAACCTAATATGAGCACTGATTTCGTTGAAATTAAATATTCAAATCCTGATTAGACTTCGAAAAAAATCATGTGGACCGCTATCTTTAAAACCGTAAATTGAAAATAGAAAATTGAAAATAGAAAATGTAAAACATGAATGAATGATTTGAAAATAGATTTTGATTTTTTCCGATTTGAATGTTTAATTTCAACGATATAAGTTCTAATATTAAGTTGGATGAAAAATAAAATATTTTTTTATGTTCAATAGTAATGGTTCGTGAATTATTTACACATAATTTAATAAACAGATGAAACAAAAAACTGCCTGTTTCGGCAATAATAGCCGATAAGTGATGGAAGAAGATCATAACTTTTAGGTGACCATGGATAAGTGTCCGTCATACATATCCATAGTCACCTGGTATATAAGGAGTCAATACGAGGTCATAGATCAAAATTAGTCATTTTGGAGTTTTGCCACGTTTGTTTTAAAATGTATTAGTGTTATCAAGACATAACTCATTTTACTCATCTCAGTTGAAATTCTAAGCTCATTACAAATATACTTCAGTTAGGGGGAGGTAGAGAATAATATTTAAAGGAATTAGAGCCAAAAAAATTAAGGTTTTGGTAAAATATTTTAATATTTCATGAACAAAGGTACAATACATATTCATGTACCATTAGTGGCAAGAATCTTTCTTTCCTTGTAACAAAATTCTGTAAATAACTAAATCGGCCCATTAAGTTTCAGGATTTATTTTTGGCCTTCACTATATTAACAAATTAGGTACGGATTGCGTGGTCTGCCAGGTGATCAAGTCAGCACTACTTTGGCTCCAAAAGTTATTACTTATGGACGATACAAGACTACCTAAAGTGTGCTATAATAGATTATTAGCTCTCGACCAAGCTCCCTCCAACTCAACTAAGTTCAATTGGGCAACACAAATTAAAATTGCATTACAAAAATTAAATTTTTCTGATGTCTTGACTAACCAGGACCCAATTATAAAGCGCAATTTGTCAGCTGTAATAAAGAAATTTAAGGAAAATCTACTTACATCAGATATCAATAAGCTAGAGACATCAAGATATAGCCCGATTTATAAAACTCTGAGGATTGAACCCGGATTACCACAAAACTACTTGTTATTAAATATGCCTTTCCATATTCTAAAGTTCATAGCCCAATTAAGAACCTGCAGCAACTATAATATTAAATTCAAAATTAAAAATATCACATATAGCATCAACCCGAAATTACTTTGTACCCTCTGCGAAGAAACTGCACCAGAAGATTTCCACCATATATTCCTACACTGCCCGGCTTATTCAAACCTACGTGCAAAATACCTACCAAATATCAAACCACCCTCCGATCCCGCTGATTTATACCGAATAATTAATTCTAACTCCAAATCTAATTACTTTAACTTATATAAATATATATCTAATCTAGTAACTCTGCGTTCTAAAAGTTTAAATGATTAAAATAAGCAACACTTTTCTCATAGTCAGCATATGATTAATATTCTTATATACAGATCTTAGTCACTTAAAATAAAACACCTACATTTTATATTTATATATGTATTTCATTGTAATGCTCATTTGTACAATTACAAATTAGAAATACTGCCTTTGTATATATTTGTATATGTGTGTGGATGTATGAGTGAATGCTTGTGGATTGTATATATGTATGAATGGGAGTATATGTGTGTCTATATGTATACGTGTGTATGTATCTTTTTATATATATATAGTATGACAATATGAAAGTGTGTAGTTATGAATATGTACGTTTCTAAAATATATATATAAAAAAAAATAATAATATTAAATAAATAAAAAATGTCATTGTGAATTTATTGTAATAGTATTAATATTTACTATAACTAAAGTACTAACCTAACTAATAATAATTATAACTTAATTAACATTTTATTATAAGTAAATTGCTGTAAAAAGAATTTTTTGTAAGCAATAAATAAATAATAAAAAATAAAATATATTAAGAAATAAATAGCTAAACACATAGGATATTGGGCAGTTGCCAATGAATAGAATACTGAAGGAATCTTTATATTGATGATTAGATAGTTAGCCGTCGAGGTGATACGTAAAGATGGAATGGTTGGGATTCGGCTAAAGAAACCTCAATATGATTTTGTTTTAAAAAAATCTATATTTCGGACGTTTCGGCTACTCATTGGTAGCCTTCGTCAGCTAAAATGACAAAAAAAAAGAGAAATTAATACAAAAACAGAAAATAATTTTTATAATTGTGATAGGTAACAGAACTATAGATACAATTAACTTATAAAAGAACATATCGTCTTAAATTCTTAGAATGAGTAGAATGAAAAAGTAAAAAGGTACAATAATTGATTTTAATAGTAATTAGTAACATTAATTGATTTTACAAAGAAATAAGAAACTACATACCAATGACAAATATAGTAGCTAATAGTAACATTAATAAATTTTACAAAGAAAATAAGATACTACATACCAATGGAAATGCCGAGCGGCAGAGGATACCGACACTTTCACAATGGTTACTTAATTGCCAACCTTGGTCTTCCTCTGCCGCTCGGCATTTCCATTGGTATGTAGTATCTTATTTTCTTTGTAAAATTTAATAATGTTACTATTAGCTACTATATTTGTCATTGGTATGTAGTTTCTTATTTCTTTGTAAAATCAATTAATGTTACTAATTACTATTAAAATCAATTATTGTACCTTTTTACTTTTTCATTCTACTCATTCTAAGAATTTAAGACGATATGTTCTTTTATAAGTTAATTGTATCTATAGTTCTGTTACCTATCACAATTATAAATTTTTTTTTCTGTTTTTGTATTAATTTCTCTTTTTTTTGTCATTTTAGCTGACGAAGGCTACCAATGAGTAGCCGAAACGTCCGAAATATAGATTTTTTTAAAACAAAATCATATTGAGGTTTATTTAGCCGAATCCCAACCATTCCATCTTTAGATGGAATCTTTATAGTTTAAAAAATCTTTTAATTTGTTTACTTGTGGAGATTTGTATACTTTGTGGTTTTTTTTATTTTTAACTTAATTTTATACTTTAAAATATAAGTATGAAAATAAAAAATGTTGAACCAGCGTTGTGATTATAAGTTGATTCCTTAATTTACAAAAATAGGGTTATTCCAATGTCTGTAACCTGCTTGAAAGCTAATGGTTATTCAGTAGATTTCTTTTAATGAGATCAGTACTGTTTTGTGTTCTGTAACTAAAAGAATGTTGGGGTTATGTACTAGCTGGGTGCGTTTGACTAAAAACGTAACCAGCGAAAAATATTGGATATTTCGTTTTCTGTATTTCGTAAGCAGATATTTCAGTGTACAATTTTTATTGCATACATTTTATGTTGGACTGGATTCTGTCATGATATACAGTAGTTGAAAGGAATACAAGAGCATTGGGCTTCAAGTGCTATTTGGACTTATATGCACCTAGATTCACCACTGCACGCTCCAGTATTGAGAATTCGCTGGTCACGTGGAGGTAGCAGGTGTGCAAGAAGCCTACTACCCTACAGGAATGGGTGTTAGGAGCGGAGAGGAAGTAACACGTTAGCAAGGTGGTCAGCACCAGCAGAGCATGTAAGGCTCTATATGTGTTTTGTGTTGTGTGTGGGCATAATTATGGGAACACCGGCACGTGAGCGCTAAGCCGTCACATCCGCTGGTCACGTGCCCTCTCTTCCCCGCCTTCCCCTACGCACTCGTCACGTCGAAGTATGAGTGCCCCTCTCTTCATTCATATGAGCTCATTAAAGTCGGCAATTGTCACCGTGGCGACAACTGTTAATGACTTTATCGAAGTACTTTTCGAGATTGTAACAAGTGGCTATGGAGCTTCTGAGCTAGCGGCAATGGGAATACGATGCCTATTTACGAATGTCTTTTTTGCAGGAACTGCTTCAACTTAGCGGGGCTAGCTATCGCGCTATATATATATATATATATATATATATATATATATATATATATATATATATATATATATATATTTATTCAAGCCAAAACGTTAGCACTAAAAACACATTTCATGTATAAAAAAACAGATTTATTTTTCTTAAAAATTGGGACAAAACACATCCACACATTATACAATTGCATCCCTTACCTAAAAGATGAATTCCTAGAAGCATATGAAGAAAGAGATTTATAGGTAAGCGGTCTTTGGTTTTGATGATTCTTTGGTTTTACTAAAGCAGCATTTTTCCAACAATGTGAAATAGAAGTCGAACGTTTACCCAAACTGGGTGAATCCATTATTGTTGATCATGAATCGCCACGTATGCAAGTGACCTAAAAGATGTTACATGTAAAGGGCTATAAAATAAAAACGATGATCTCAGATATATACAAATCTTTACTTTTAACTACGAATTTTAGAAAACTCTTTTTTGAAGAGCTGTGTACCTCTTACTAAGAGTGATTGGTATGCTGTGTTTTAACAACCCATTAAAAATTAACAGCGTAACAATTACTTTTATTGTTTTTAAGTATTGTTACCAAATCAACACATTGCCCGTCTTGTTAATTTTTATAATTGCAGCCTGTCTAGTCTGCTTTAGGGTCTCTTCTCAGTGACCTCCGAAAATTATCGACCAGATCCCCTAAGCCATTACACGCTGCCTGTTCGTAACACAATCCAACCTTTTCATCCGTCCCCACTGCCTGTGGGGCCTTCTTATACAAGACTGAAATGCTGTATTGCATGAAGACAGAGAAATAGAAGCCTCGGTTAGGGGTTTGATGCAACAGACTGCTTGGTGACAATGCTTTCACCATAGGGAGAGATGCTAATCCCAACCTAGCACACTGGTCCTATAGAACATCACCTCTATCTTGCACAACCACCCTCCCTAACAAGATCTTTTGTTGCTCTTACAGTCCCGGGTCGTATAGAAGGGGGAAACGCTTGTACCTTTCAGTCGTTTTGGTGTCCTTGGGATCGGACTAAATGTTGCCATAGCCACTCGCACATTCACGACTTTTCAAAGTATGTGCAATTATTGTGGATGGTTTCTATCTCCCTGTAGAGAGAAATACTCGCTTCCGATGTCGAACCGGTCCGGACGCAATCCGGAAGACAAGCAATGTAGCGATTCATAATTCCTAGGTTATAAAAATTAGTGTGCATGTAATTAAAAAACAAAAAGAATAAAAATGAACTAATAAGAATATAAACAAATTAGGAAATATATGTGTATTAAAAAATAATAAATATTATAAAATTATTTATATATATATATATATATATATATATATATATATATATATTTATATATATATATATATATATATATATATATATATATATATGTATATATATGTATATAAATATATATATATATATATATATATATATATATATATGTATGTATATATATACCGGGTGTCCCCAAAATGAACGGCTAAACTTCGGGAATCGATGCAGGATGAAAAACGAAAGACGAAAAGTCCTTCGGCATTTTTCTCGTTTTTGCTACGCAAAAAGAAAAATAAATTACAATCGTGAATAGACATTCTTTCATAATGTCTATATAAGAATAATTAAGAATATATGATTTTTCTTCCACCCCCTCTACCACTCACCTCCGCCCAAAACAAAACAACAAAAAATCTTCTTGGTCGAAAAAATTACATGACTTCACGTAAAGATGCAAGTTAAACATAATTTAGCATAGCTACTTTTCTTTGGAGAAAACAAAAGAAAAAAACTTTCAATTCTTAATAAAATTAAAGTTTCAATTCTTCAAACAGTTTAACATTTAACACTGGACGCATACATAATTAAGTAAAATAATAATTCCTGACAATCAATTCAGAAACTGTCCAGAGGTTTGGCCCCTGGCAGAATTACAGGCATCACATTGTACATTGAGAGACAGGATGGCATTTTTGCATTGCTGTGAAGGTTTGCCGTTTATTTTGGGGACACCCTTGTACATTCAGAGTGGCCCAGATAAGTGGTACACAAGAAAAATAAATCCTAAGCAGTCGAGATAAAAATGTTTTAAAAATGCATTGTTGTAGTTTTCGTCGAGATCTATAAAATGGTGCCCTAGGAAATAAGAAAATAACCTATCTAAGGGTCAAATTGACATTTTAAGGGGTAGTATCCTTCTCATATGTTGCATTACATTTTTCAAAAGTACTAAAAAAACAAGAAAGAACTGTGCAAACAGATTTTCGAAGCGTCGTTTAGTTCTCTGTAAAAATACGTTTTGATTTACATTCATTTCTCAACCGAATTTCCCCCAAAAAGGCACTTTAATTTATTAACGTTGTATTTTTCATGGAGGAGGGGCAATTAAGCTTAGGATAGTGTGCTGAGCATTCAACAGAACTATTCCCATTAGTCTAAACTAAAAAAGAAATTAAATAAAAATTGGGGCTTTAAGCAGAAGGGGTGCCGAAATTTCGGATCACAAATAATGATGGAGATTAAGGCCTTTTGAAGCATTTAAAATCCGTTTGCTCAGCTTTTCCTTGTTTTTTTAGTACTTGTATAAAATGCAATGCGACACCCCTTCCTTAAAAGGTCTATTTGAGCCCTTAGAAAGGTTATTTTCTTATTTCCTAGGACGCCATTAAAAAGATCTCGACGAGAACTACATCTTTGCTCCTTTGAAAAATTTTGAAATCTCGAACCGTTTAGAAGTTAGTTCCCTTGTGGCCCACTTATCTGGGCCACCCTGTACGTTAGTATCAATATTGAGTAGTATTGAAGTATAAAGATGAACGAATGTATATTGTTATTTTAGCTTTATTATTTTAGTTTCTACTGTATCTTTAACTTTTTTATCTTTTTTCATTTATAGGTATTTGTGGCCCTGTATGGAGGCAGATCGGAGAGGAAGGGACAGCCTATCTACAGGTAAAATTATTTTTGTTTACATAAATTTACCCACATTTAAATCAGTTGCTTTGTTTTTCTGGAGGTTCCTATAAGCTTTCGAAGTCTCAAACTAGCTATCGGCCTGGAATAAATACCCACGCGTCCTGTTAGGGTTCACTTAAAGCGCGTCTTTTGGCGATTTATCCTGATCGATGAAATTGATCAGGAAAAATCCGGATTGAAATTGATCAGGATGTTAAGCGGTAACAGATTACTCTGTGGGAACTTATCGAAACTACACATGGAGGACATACATTCTACATGCGGAGCGTGTTCCATTCACGGCGTAAAATATATATCAAATTTGACGTAGGTGAAATATAGACTTTTACCTGTTTGGAATATATTTTGTAAGCTCTCCAAAACTGCTGACATAATACATTTACTGTACGGTTTCCCCAATTAAGTATATTATCCGAAAAAGTGAGTTCAAATCCTGAGCAAGCACTAAAGATTTTCACCATTCGTAGTGTCTTCGTTCGTGGTTTGGATTCGGCCTCCCTGACCGTCCCTAGGGCAACCCAGTCTTTAATTAATTTATTAATGGGCACCTTGGTGCTAATGACCCTTGCAGTCGAAGCAGCTAAGGGGAAATCAGGCGGCCGGAGCATAGTACTGACCACACTATCTCCCTAGTATGCGGTATGGTCATGAATCAGATACCTCTATAGTATCTTCCACTCAGGGCCCTCGTTACCAGTTATGAGACTGTTTTTTTCCGAAAACGTGTTTGATTAAAAGGTTACACAGATAGTGATATTATTTTTATAGAATGAATAAAACGAAAAAATAGTCCCCTGCGAAGAAATCGTAAGCTAAAATATAAATATCTATGTATCTATATATTTCATTGTAAATTATAATTTTTTTAATTTTATTTATTTTTTTACGGCACAATAAAAATGGTATTTCATCATCGACCAAAATTACTAGAATGTGGCAAACTTAAAATATTTAAAAATTTGAATACTAAATGTATTCGGCCTTAAATGAGCAAGTGTAACCGTCGCTGCTAGCTCTCTCCAGCTTCGGAGCGTTGTAGCTTTGCGCAGATTCTGTGGGACAGACATTTTAAAATATATTTTGGGAACATACAATATGAATAAAAAAAAAAAAAAATTGATTTCGCAAACACAATTAATACAATGTTGATTATTCTCGTTGAGTTTCGGGTTTAATTCCTTCCCAAGCTGGCTGGAATAGAGCCAACTGTTAGAAATACATCGGTTATCTACTCAAGAATCAGGAGCCTTCAACACACCACTTTACATAGTTTTTATTCGTAATATTATTTATTTTATTATCATAGATATTATTATGCATTTTTTCTTGTTATTATCACAACTTGTTTTTGTCTAATAGCTATTTATTCAACCTTTTCCAAGTAAATAATTTGTTTTCTATCGATAACACACATAAATACTTATTTTATTGATTGCTTGAAAATAAAATAAATTGATGAGACCTTTGGGTGTTTCCATAATATTCAGGCATATTAACAAATATCTTAAAATGTTGAGGGGCGTACCGGATGACGTGTGGATTCTGTATGCAGGCCTAGTCTCGGCCGGCTATTGTTAGTATCGTCTTCTATTCTACCCTTTCACTTAAAGAATTTAATCGATAACTGATAAAATTGGAGGCGAGGTTAGCTCAGTTGTAGAGCACTGGACTAATAAGTTGGAGGACCTGAGTTCAAATCCCGAGCAAGCACTAAAGATTTTTTCTTCTAGAGTCTTCGTGTATGGGTTGGATTCGGCCTCCCTGACCGTCCCTAGGCCAACCCAGCCTTTAATTAATTTATTAATGGGTACCTTGGTGCTAATGACTCTAGCAGTCGAAGCAGAAAGGGGAAATTCAGGCGGCCGGAGCATAGTACTGACCACACTATCTCCCTAGAGTGCCGTATGGTCATGAATCAGATACCTCTACAGTTTCTGCCCCTCAGGGCCCTCATGGCCTGTTATGGGACTGATTTGATTTTTTTTTTTTTTTGTTAACTGATAAAATGACCTTTTTAGTGATATTAATATAGCACTGATGGCCCAGATGTCGGTGTGTCATAAAAAAAAATAGAAAAATTACTGGTAGATAAAATAACATTAAAGCTTAATAATATCCAGGTGTATATAAAAAATAGTCCGAATAGCAGAACTGCGTCATCTGAGCGCTTGTCCATAACATTTTTATCAACTTATCAGTGGGGTTTAGAAATATTGGAATAGAAAACGTTTTCATAAAAAAAAAAAAAATAATAATAATAAAAAAATTATAATATATTTTTTTATATATTTAATGGAATAATTTTTCGAAATATAAAATCAATTCATGCAATTATGGGTTAGCTATCTCGGTATTGAATCGCTATATATTATAAAATATTGTACATGGAATAATGATCTCTCTTGAGTATTTTTTGGAACGTTTGAGGGAATTACTTGCTTCACGAAGAAGTACCTTTCGAATTACTCATTTTGTGAACTTAGAAGTGACGTGTGGTCACTGCGCTTCATGGTCGAAACCTCGAAAGAGGTTGCCTTGCTGAAATTTGAAGTAATTTTAAGAACACAAGGATTGTTTGTTTCTGCTGCTATCTAGTAAAATTCTATCCCGAAGATTATTAGTCTCATATTGTTTTATTTATTTTGCATAACGAATTGTTTAATAATGTAAGGCCCCGTTTTCCCTTTGGCCTTGTTAAGTGAATAAGGATGAGAGAAAAGGTTGGCTGTCCATCTCTAGAGATGTGAGAACCACGAATCCGCAAACGTTGCGTCTGGGATGTTGGCACTGCACGTGGCTGATTCGTAAGATTCCTGGAAGATCTAAGACCTGACAAGAGTTTCTAGTTCAATCACCTGCAAAAGCAGGAGTGGGGTACAAAGAGTTTAAATAGAGCTGGCTTACCTCCGACCGGTCAGAGTTTTGCATCCGTTCCTGAGACTTCGGCCCAGATGCTGTTCAGAGGTAGGCCAGTTCCAAATTCTCTATAATCTCCCCAAATGATCATATTTGATAACTCTACCTATCTGTCTCTCTCACTCAACCTTTTCTCTCATCGTAGCAATGGTTTATGATATTTATGTATGTAATAGTAACGTGAGTGTAAATTATAGTTTTGAAAGGAATTTCCGCTTCTCTAAAATATTTTCCCACTATCTATTCCTTTAAATCCCATCCTTGCTATCGGTCCCTTACAATTGGTGTCAGGTGTCCGGGTATTATTTAAATGGCCAGCTGCAAGCGGGCATTAGATAAGAACCCTGCTCTGGAGATAGGCCGGCGGCTGTAGTGCTGACGCTGATAGGATAATTCCTCGAACTGATATCTCGGCGCTGGGTAGTTGTTCATCCAATTTCATCACGTTTCCTGGTTTAATGACCGCCAAATTTGGACATTCGATGGTAGGCCCTATTAGAGAGTAAAGTAATTTCTATTCATAACCGTAACGTGTTGGGGTTCATTGGAATCGTTGAAAATAGAGCTATACGATGGTGGTAACGGAACAGCAGTTTGCTGATATGAAAACGTTACTGGATCAGGCGTTGGCTGCAAATGAGCAGTTCAGGGAAGAATTCGAGAGGACAAGGCATGAGAGTAAGCAAGGAAAGAGGGATCTTTCTCTTCAGGGAATGGTCGGTCCTTGGTCCGGTGACGATTCTGGGGTCCCAATCCAAGACTATCTCAATGGATTGGAGTTAGTGGCATCTAGTGGAAACTGGGAAGATCGTGATAAATCCCTTGTGTTAAGGATGAGACTAAAAGGAATGGCTGCTAAATTTTTAGCCAGCAGATCGGATCTCAAGGGGCCCAATGTAAAATATTCCACCATTCGCGATGCACTTCTAGACCGCTTTAAAGCGACTATGCAACCGGAGCAGTTTCTCCTTCAGCTTAGTTCAATGAAACAAGACTGTGGTGAGGATGTGAGAATGTTCGGAGATCGTTGTCGGGAAATGGGCGAAAGAGCTTTCTCAGGCGAGGGATCGAAAGATGAAGTTATAGGGGCTCGCAAACAACTGGATAAAGTCGTCCTTACATCGTACTTAAATGGGCTTGGAGGAGAGATTGGGAGGTGGACGAGACTTGCGTTCCCAAAGGATTTACAAACCGCGATCGAGAAGGCTAGAGCCGTTGAAACGGAGTTAGGGCGACACGAAAAGGGAATATTTACGATGGAGATGAGTCCCAAGGATAACGATATTCCCAGTCGCGAGGAAGTTGGACCAATAGTCATTGAAAGGGGTAATACTGGTAGCTGTTATCGCTGTGGGGATACGAATCATTGGGCCAGGGGATGTCGACAAACAGAGAGGGTTAGTGATATTTCTCCCAAAAATAGTACGAAATGTTATAGGTGCGGTCGTCCTGGGCATATCGATCGCCAATGCTTTTCTAAACCCCTCGTAAAAGGAACTTCGCCTAAGAAGGCCCCAAACGCAAACAACTGGGAGGGCCCCGGCCCTAAGTCGGCGACTAGGGGATCGCGCTACGAAATACTAGGCATAGGTGGGGGAGGTGAGAAAGGGTTAAAGGTGAGCACTTGGATAAATGGGCGGATTCATAGGATGATAGTAGACACTGGTGCTGAAGTTACTCTAATCAGGTCTCCTGCCTCAGGGTCCAAATTAAGACCCGCGACTAGTAAGATTAGGGGGGTAACTGGTGTGGTAATCCCGGTACGCGGTATTCAAACGGTGAATATCGAAGTTAAGGGCCATCGACTGTCCCACGACGTCATAGTGGCTGACGTCTGCTTAGAAGGAGATGGACTATTAGGCTTAGACTTACTAGGGAAATTAGACGCCCATATAGACCTACGTTCGGGATTGTTAGTCACGGGAGCATCGCCTAAAATTGAATCTCTACCTTCCGTTGGTTCGATAACAAAGAGGGATGAGTTAAAAATGTCTGCGAACCGAGAGTGGGTACGTTTCATCAGTAGGACGGCGAGAGAACTAGAAGCCAAGTTTTCAGGTCATATTTTATCCCTTCCAACTAGCGTGAATATAGGAGCTAAGCCGATAGTCAAGGAGGAATCAAGACACACGGGGAAGAAGGATAACAAAACCAGCTCAGCGCGTCTTTCGCGAGAGGAAACGCTTCCGGCCTTCAGTGAATCTCTATTAGAGATTTCCGTACCAGGGAAACTAGACCAGAAAGCTGTCATAATTGAGCCGTCAAGAGCACTTCCCAATGGGGTTGTAGGAGGGAGATGCATTAACACTCCTCGGGACGGCCGTTCGTGGATGCAGTTCGTCAATTTGACCGCTTCGGCTGTGAATTGCCACGGCTTCTAGTGGTAGGTCTGGTAGAGAGAGATTGGGCGGAAGACGGTGGATCTTGTTCGGAGAGGGAACGCGAGGATGGCTCTAAAACTCCTGTTGGTTTCGCCTCGATCGTTGGCGAGAAATTGGGCCATTTAAGTGGTGGGGAAAGGAGGGATATGGAGTCCTTGTTGTCCAGATATTCAGACATTTTTTGTGAACCGGGTCCCGAAGGTTGCTCCCTGCCTGTTCAGCACCATATTGAAACTGGAGATGCCAGACCTGTGGTGAAACGCCCGTATCGTGTGCTTTCAGTGAACGGGAGGAAATGGAACGGCAGGTTCAGACGTTGCTTGAACGAGGCGTCATTACGCCGTCTAAAAGTCCTTGGCAAGCACCTGTAATTCTAGTCAAGAAAACATCCCCAACAGGTGACTTAAAGTATCGATTCTGCACAGATTTCCGTGGCCTCAATGCAGTTACTAAGGTCGATACTTACCCGCTTCCGTTGATACAGGAAACCTTAGAACAATTGGGGAGTAGCCAAATCTTTTCCACAATTGATCTTTCGAGTGGGTACCACCAAATACCGATAGCACCCCAGGATCAGGCAAAAACGGCCTTCACGACTGTAAACGGACACTATGAGTACAAAAAAATGGCTTTCGGCCTTGCGGGGGCACCTGCCACGTTCCAACGGGTCATGGACCAACTTCTTGGCCGACTGAAGGGCACCGGATGTTTCGTTTACCTCGATGATGTGGTGGATATGGCCACAGGGCCCTTCGAGCAGGTATCGCTAGACATATTTGGGCCTTTGCCGACTTCCAAAAGGGGCCATCGTTACCTTTTGACCGTAATTGACAATTTTACACGGTATGCGGAGGGAATACCACTGAAGGGGCAAACAGCTGAAGAAACGGCCGTAGCACTCGTCGAGAATATTATCACTCGACATGGGGTCCCTAGGAGGTTGTTAACAGACCAGGGAAGAAATTTCGTTTCTCGACTGTTTACTCAAGTTTGTAGAGCTCTGGGGATTAGGAAATTACAAACTACCGCCTACCATCCGGAATGTAACGGAATGGTAGAGAGGTTACATCGAACTCTTACCGATTCGATATCCCAATATGTGCGAAGAGACGGTCGTGACTGGGATAAGTGGGTCCCATATGCTCTCATGGCATATCGAGCAATACCTCATTCGTCGACAGGATACTCCCCAAACTACCTCATGCTTGGGCGAGAATTGGTAACTCCGTTTGATTGCTGGGTAGGTCCAACCAATGACGGATCGGAATCAGCGGACCATGTCGAAAAGTTAGGGCATCGGCTGAAAGAAGCCTATAAGGACGCTTTGAGTCGTGCCGAAAAGGCCTGGGCAATGAGGACCCATTATTGTAATGCCCGGCGTAAGGAGCGACGCCTAGAGGTGGGGGATTGGGTCTATCTCCATTGTCCAGCCGTAAAGCCTGGAAATTGTCCAAAATTCCACTGTCCCTGGACAGGCCCACACAAAGTAGAAAGGGTTCTTTCGCGAGTGAACTATGAGATCCGACTGGCCACTGGATCTCTGAATGTAGTTCATATAAATAGGCTAAAACGGGCCCCGGGGGGAGGAGGGGATTCGCACCCTAAGGTTATGACGAAGGCAGGTGGGGCAACCCGGGAAGTGGAAGGGTCGGAAGATGAGGTCATGGAGCCGGAATGGGAAATTAACCCAGGGTGTTGTTATGGCTCAGAAGACGACTCTTGTGAGGACCAAGATGAAATTGAAACGCAGAGTGAGATTCACAGACCTGGCCGGTTGCTGCGGGAAGATCGCCAGAATGTGATGACCCTGCCTGCCCTCTGGGCGTTAGATCCTCTCCTGAGGAAGAAAACAGGGAAATAACCCAGGATAGTCAAGGGGAGGGAAACGAAGGACGGATTGAGACAGGTGGGACTTCCGGGGAAAGTTCCAGTGGTTCAGATAGCGAGAGCCAAGCTCAGCAAAAGGGGAAACCTGATGCTACTTGGACACCAAGGGGGAAAACTTTAACTTTTTCTCGTAGGTCCCCATACCCGCTTAGGAGGAGAGCTAAGTTGCCTGAAAATGATTCCTGAATATCTTATTTCAGGGTTGTCTGGGGTGGTCCGTAGAATTTTGAAGGAAGGTTTTCAAAAAGAGGCGCAACTTCAAACGTATCGCGTGTTACTAACCTCATCCAAAGTTCCCTGTACCTTTCCTCGTCCCTCAGAAGCCTAGAAACTGGAGTAACGGAATTCCTATTTAGATTCCGCAGAGTTCTTAATGGAGTAGGTGCATCGATGAGTGGAAAGTTGAGTAGAGAGATGCTAGGTCCTAAAGAGTTAACTCTGATTTTGGGGAAGGTATGAGAGGCTCTGCCAACTGGACTGACACTCCTCTCGGAGGGAAGCCGATATCACGACCAAATTTACTACCAAATTTCTGAAGTACATGCAATTGCAACCGATGATGGAGTAATAGCTGTAGTGGAATTGCCTTTAAAAACTCCGGATCAGGAGATGGTGCTTTATCAGGTTCTCTCCTTGCCTCTTAAGGAGAATAAAACAGGAAGAATGGTTGCAGCTCAGCCGGAGGGGGCGTTCTTCTTGGAGAGCCACAACGAGAAGGCCTACTCAATTCTTCAGGAGCAGGATATAGCCAGATGTCGTCCCGGGATACCATGGATCTGTCCTGCCGAGTTCAAGTTCTTTCACGGACAAACACCATCTTGTATTGTCTCATCGTTTCGCCAGGAGAATACGTCGAAGGAATGGTGCCCGTGGACTTTGGTGAATCCTAGATCTTCACCCACATGGATTTGGGACGAGCACAAGGAGCTATGGTGGTATAGCATGTCTAAGCCCACTCGCCTCCATCTTCAATGCAGAGGGAGTGCTGGAGTAGAATCGCTAGAGCGGGTTCTAGATGGAAGTGGGCAGCTTACCATAGCACCTGGTTGCACAGCTTGGACACCTGATTATCGCCTTTTGCCGATAGCCGACGTTGGGGAATCCTCTCAGGTGGTGCAGTTGCAATGGGTCAACGTCACGATCAAACCACCCTTGGACCTGCCAGTAAAAGAGGATTATGATCCCGCAGTATGGGAGGATACTTTGAAGGAGCTCAAGGAGCTCGAAGAAGCGTCCAATAACTCTTCGGCTGAATGGGGAACATGGAGCGATGTTGAACGGATCCTTGCGGCCCAAAAGAAGGGGAAGGAAGGAGAACTTCTGTGGATAGCAGGCGGGTCGGTTGCTCTAATAGCACTTCTTGGGTTTACCACTGGCCTGCTAATTACAAAACTCAGATCCCGGCGTGGTGCGAATCAAAACTCGCAGCCAACGGAAGGAAGTGGGGCAGCAGGATTCGTAATACATCGACCGGCAGCTGAAAGTGTCGTATCTGTAATAACGGAGCGGATATAGACCGCTCGTAAGTGTAGTAGCCGTTCAGTGATTGTGACGACAGTGTTCGGTATAGTTATAAAATAATGGTAACATAAGGATTTTTACCTCCTAAGGGAGAGGTTTTGTCTTGTAAAGATGCCAATAATGTTTATTTTATTTTAATTTTTACAGCGCATCACCTGTATTGTTATTAGCACTAATATTGTTTATTATTATTATTATTAGTAACATAAGGATGGGTAGTGTTAAAGGTAAAGTAATGTTCCAAGGGAAACATGACTTTGAAAAATCGGGGGGTGATGTAAGGCCCCGTTTTCCCTTTGGCCTTGTTAAGTGAATAAGGATGAGAGAAAAGGTTGGCTGTCCATCTCTAGAGATGTGAGAACCACGAATCCGCAAACGTTGCGTCTGGGATGTTGGCACTGCACGTGGCTGATTCGTAAGATTCCTGGAAGATCTAAGACCTGACAAGAGTTTCTAGTTCAATCACCTGCAAAAGCAGGAGTGGGGTACAAAGAGTTTAAATAGAGCTGGCTTACCTCCGACCGGTCAGAGTTTTGCATCCGTTCCTGAGACTTCGGCCCAGATGCTGTTCAGAGGTAGGCCAGTTCCAAATTCTCTATAATCTCCCCAAATGATCATATTTGATAACTCTACCTATCTGTCTCTCTCACTCAACCTTTTCTCTCATCGTAGCAATGGTTTATGATATTTATGTATGTAATAGTAACGTGAGTGTAAATTATAGTTTTGAAAGGAATTTCCGCTTCTCTAAAATATTTTCCCACTATCTATTCCTTTAAATCCCATCCTTGCTATCGGTCCCTTACAATAATATTAACAAATAATTTTTATATGCTTGTTATACTGAATACCTACTGCAGCATATTTGTTGTGCAACTGCTACCTACTCAAATAGAAGAAAACCGAATTTACAAATTATATATTTTCTTATCTCTAATAAAATATTTTTATAATAATACTTTTGACCCAATTAAGTATATATATATATATATATATATTTTTTGTATTTGGCTTAGGTTGTCACCTTCACTCGATTTTGATTTTGTCACTTAATTTAATAATTTTCCCAATAAGTAGGGGAAGATATTAAATAAAGGAGTACAAAATACACAATCTACTTACAGCGAATAAAACATGAATAAAGTGAATAATATTTTTATTAATTTAGTTGAAGGGTCTCCCCGTGATTTAGTGACTAAAGCCTTGGATTCACGTGCGGGAGCTCGGGGTTCGAGTCCGACCTGCAGCTGGGCTTTATCTCATTTCAGTTCCCGCTGAGAAAATTCCCTGCTGCACCATGGATGTTTAGAAAGGGTGGTAACCGGTAGACAGCCCAGCACTAGATGTCGGTGTGCCAAAAAAAAAATATAAATAAATAATAATTTGATACATAATAAGGAATGTGGTTTAATTATTATTAATTAAGAGTGTTCTTCCAATATTTTATGACTATATTATTATATTAGGTTGCGTCAGGTCTTGACTTGGCCCTGGTAGAGGAACATACCACCCCCGCCCACCGGTAAGGCGGCAAGCCTTTCTATTCATAAGCATATTCCAATTGGAGACAGATACCACATTGTTATGAAACATGTGACGAAGATTATAAATAAACTAGCTGTTGTCCGGCGTGCCACGCTACATCTAGAAAAGCAAAAATAAATCAAAAACTAAATAAGTAATATTAAAATCTAATGACACAAATCTGTAACTGTTCGGTTTCACAGTTTCGAACGCGTAACCTCCGAACTGTGAGTCCTAGACTATTTTGACCTAGCCTAAGACACCTCCTGGATCAATACCTACCTCTGAGCAAAGTTGGATCAAAATCGGTCAAAATGTGTGGATATGCATTAAGAACAAGCATACAGACAGAGAGCTGATAGACGTTTTTGACCTATCCTATAAAACTCCCCGAATCAAGACCTACCTGTGTGACAAGTTTGGCCAAAATCGGTCAAACGGTGTAGATTTGTATAAGAAACAAACATACTGACAGCTGGTAGGCGTTTTTTACTTAGCCTACCACACTCTGGATCAATATCTACCTATTCTAGAAAACAACAGTTTTGAGAGAACGACTGTTCTGAAATGTTCATATTTTCATATTATTTTTTTTTTCATACTTTCATCTGATAAAGATGAAAAAATGGGCTTTAATTTTGAAATGTATTGAAGGAGGGCCAAAAGAAACTTAACAATTAAAAAGAGACCAATCGAAACTCACTCAAAAAATTATCTTCAAAACAGCGTAACGTTCACTCGGCATCGGGACTTCACTCGGAAAAAAAAGTTACAAGATAGTATTACATAAAAATATTCGTTTTAGCATAAATATGCTTTATCGATGACTAAACTGAAAAATAAACGTTACAAAAAAGTGTCCGCTGGCGTTCGCGTATGTTATACACTACATTACATAGGTTTTTTTGGGTGGACCTGAAGCATATTTATTTTTCTGAATTTGAGCAGAAGGCTCTAAACGAATTTTCTTTTAAGCAATTTAGTGAGATTCAAGAGACTATTGGATAAAATATAATCCGTAATGAAGTATTTGGACATCAAAATCTCATTAATCCTTTTGTTTTATGAGTTATTCCTGTTCCAAAAGTAAGTATACGTGTTCTACTGCTACTGAATTGTATATCTAAGTACGAACGACCTTCCGAACAATGGGACCTGCGTATCGTGAACCTGGGAGAGATAGTACGCATTGCTTGAAATGGCCAAATGCCCCCCTATTTGAATAATGTTTAGCCAAGTTTCTCCACAGTGGGCCGAAGCCATGTCGAGGGAGTGGATTAAATACCGAGCAAGGTTTACAGTTAGTTAGGCCAACTACCATTGAAGGTTCGGGAGCTATATCGCTCGAATGTTCGATCCTCATCTCGGCTAATGGATCATTCGTACCGCTTCAAACGATTTGGACATAATCTACAATGGGAGCCGGCCAAATACAGGGGGAAAGTGACTGGCGGTACGCTTTGATACACTTACCCAGGATCCTCTAAGGCAGGCGATGGATTTAGCTATTGGTCCGATGAATACAGACTGGATTCAACGCAGAAACACGTACTCGAGTCAATACCTCTCACCGACCGGGATCAGTCGCGGCAAAGGGACTTTTGTACAGATTACAAGTCCATTATGTCATTCCAACTCCTGTCATTAAATGTCAGCACTCCTCGTATTAAATTTCAGATGAATAGGATACGAGAACTGGTTGGATATATATACAGGGTTTCCCGTAAATGTCTAGTCATATTTTGAGAGGTGATAGAGGACCCTTAGGGGAACAAAAAATGTTCTATGACGATTTTCCGAATTCTCGCCCATAAGGGAGAAAACGTCGTTTTATTGTTTTATCGAGGCAAACGTGGTTTTTAGAAGAATAGTCGTTGTAGCTCCGTCCCAGGTGGTTCTACTAGAAAAGAAGTGAAACCAATCGAAAGCTGAGTAAATTTACTATAAGACTAGTTGGGAGTAAATGTAAAAATGAATGAATGTAAGTATGTATATCTTACCAGAAGAAAGCTATTCTAAATTTCCTGACATTTTCTTGATATTTCTTTTCAGCGTTACTCCTCAATGGGCAGGATCTGAAATATCCGGGTTTCAGAAATACTTCCTCATTTAACTAGCTTTCCATTCATGTATCACAACCCTGTGTTATTGAAGTATGTGAACGATTTAAGAACAAAAGTTTAAAAAAAAACATGGATCTGTGATAAGAAAATTAAATTTTTTTCTTCAGTTTATTCAAAAAGCGGAAGAGGAATATTTATTTTTATAAATTTTTACATAAATATTAAATAAATATTTACTTAAAACAATAAAAGAAATTACTTCCACGAATATAAAAAAAAATCCTAAGACAGTAAATAAATAAAATACACATTTATTTTGAATGTATTAATTCAGGTAACTAATACTGGGTCTAGGAGGCAGCCATTAAAGAACCCCAACCATTAACCTCAAAAATTATTATTTTTACCTGGATAACGCATTTGAACACATTTTTACAGGTATTTATAATTAAAAAACAAATGTTTTACCTTGAATTGATACTGATGGCCACGCTTTTGAACCGCACTGGGATTCTCGTGAGCCCATGTGTGTTTGTTGTAGTAATTAAATATCCCAGCCCTAATAAATAAGATGTAGATAGTCCTGTAAAAATGTGTTCAAATGCGTTATCCAGGTAAAAATAATAATTTTTGAGGTTAATGGTTGGGGTTCTTTAATGGCTGCCTCCTAGACCCAGTATTAGTTACCTGAATTAATACATTCAAAATAAATGTGTATTTTATTTATTTACTGTCTTAGGATTTTTTTTTATATTCGTGGAAGTAATTTCTTTTATTGTTTTAAGTAAATATTTATTTAATATTTATGTAAAAATTTATAAAAATAAATATTCCTCTTCCGCTTTTTGAATAAACTGAAGAAAAAAATTTAATTTTCTTATCACAGATCCATGTTTTTTTTTAAACTTTTGTTCTTAAATCGTTCACATACTTCAATAATGCAGGGTTATGATACATGAATGGAAAGCTGGTTAAATGAGGAAGTTTTTCTGAAACCAGGAAATCTCAGATTCTGCCCATTGAGGAGTAACGCTGGAAAGAAATATCAAGAAAATATCAGGAAATTTAGAATACCTTTCTTTTGGTAAGATATACATACTTACATTCATTCATTTTTACGTTTACTCCGAACTAGTTTTATAGTACATTTACTCAGCTTTCGATTGGTTTCACTTTTTTTCTAGTAGAACCACCTGGGACGGAGCTACAACGACTATTCTTCTAAAAACCACGTTTGCCTCGATAAAACAATAAAACGACGTTTTCTCCCTTATGGGCGAGAATTCGGAAAATCGTCATAGAACATTTTTTGTTCCCCTAAGGGTCCTCTATCACCTCTCACAATATGACTAGACATTTACGGGACACCCTGTGTATATATATATATATATATATATATATATATATATATATATATATATATATATTCTATTCCAGTTATTTTGGACCAATTAATTACGTATATTCATTTTTTATGGATATATATGGCAATGGTCAAAAAATTGTACTCCTTTTTTGCACTTTCCTCCAAAGGAAAGTAGCTATTGAGGTTGCACTCATGACGGAATTTTTCTAAAATTTCTTCAAATCTTTATCAGTAGAATCCAAAAATGACCCCCGTTAAAATTATATATATATATATATATATATATATATATATATATATATATATATATGTGTGTGTGTGTGTGTGTGTGTGTGTGTGTGTGTGTCTGTTAACACGATAGCTGCCTGAGTATTTGTTTTTTCGTCACGAAACTTGGTATATAGCGGTCAATTAGCAAACGATTGAACGAGTCCTTAAACCAACAAAATCGGTCAAACGGAAGGGGGGGGGGGGGGGTTGCCCCGGACCCACAACACTAATTTGACCATGCCAGCCGAAGTTTTTGTTATATTTCAACGAAACTTAGTATTCGTAGTCGTAATCTACAGAGAAAAATGGGTTGTCAAAATAAACTAAATCGGTTCATTAGAGAGGGGGGGGGGTTACTCTGGACATTACCGATTCGCCACTATTAGCCGTAATTTTTGTTAGATTTCGACGAAACTCAGTATTCGTAGTAGTAATCTACAGAGGAAAATGGGCTGTAAAAATAAACTAAATCGGTTCATTAGGAGGGGGGGGGTTACTCCGGACCCAAATTACTAATATACTCATACCGGTCGTAATTTCCGCTGTATTGTAAAGAAACGCGGTATACCTCGTGGGTATCTCATGAGAAAGAAGTGTTGTTAAAATGAGCAAAATCGGTCAATCAGAAAGGGGGTTTACTTTGTACTATATTTCAATAGAATTAGCCCGCCAGACATAGGTTCGCAAGGCTCCGCAAGGAGCGCTTTCTTGCACTAGGGGGACTGTATCCTGTTCCTGCGTGAGATCAAAAGACAAAAATATGAAGTTACCATGTATAAACATCACTCTGGAAGCAAATTAATTACAAAATTAATAATTGAACAGTTGCTCATTACAAAAGTAAAAGAGGACTATTCATGTTTTTATTTCATTTATATAGGATATTTTAAGTACATTATTATGGAAAGTACATTACCCAAATTATTAGGAAAGTGCTTAGTTATGCAGATCCTGAAAATTATGAAAGAATTATTAACGCGATATCTGTAACCTTTTACGAATAAAGTTGATACTACTACTTTTATGAAGTATGTGCTTAAAAATTCTAAAGTGTTTTTCCCTTGCTTTGAACGGTTCTTTGTGTTTGATTTCATTATTTTTTTGTTGTTTGTTATCTTTTGAAATTTATTCTAGCAGTAATATTAATTTGCCTGTAAAATGAGCCACGTAAAATGAGGCCTAATACTTTAGAGCATTCAACCCCGAGATTTTTGCAAGCGGGAAATTGTTGTCTGATATTCGTTTTAAGTCGTTACTAAAATGGTAGTTAGTGCATTTTTATTTATGTTTCGGGATTCGTGTATCTATTTGCGAAAAGCATATCATAAGGCATGCTTATACATATATTAGCCCATTAAATATACTATATGATAAAATGTGATGAATAATAATTAAAATTATTTTTGAGAATATGCATTTATTACCTTCGTTTATAAAAGGTTTCTGACCCGGCGATCAGCCATTTACACATATCAGCTACTTTATCAGATAACTCTAATTTTTTTAGTTAATTTTAAGTGCAGTTAAATTGTGAAAGAGTCTTTAGTTAAATTGTGAAAGAGCCTTTTGTGGAATTTGAAATATCAGATAACTCTAATATTGCAAATTCCACAAAAGACTCTTTCACAATTTTAAATTTCTTTTTTATTTCTACTTTTTTCCCCCCGACTGCATACTAAATAACCTTATATGCTCAACGGGTTGTAAACATTTATTATTACGTTGATCTCTCCCGAGAGGCTTAGCCTGCATTTGAAGATTTGCTGATAAAAGACTAAAAGTCCAATTACTCTTCGATTCTCTCTCATCGCCTGGCATTCCTCCAAGACGGAAAGTCGCAGAGTTTTACGGGCACATTGCAACGTCCATTGGTTCGTCAGTCGGCGTCCAATCGTAAAGTCCGGCTCTAAAATTGAACCGATGCGGAATGTTTAAATAAATACTATCTGGGATTTAGAACGACAGAGTAACTGCTTGTTATAATGGAATGTGTACATAAGGAATTTCTCTTTATAAAACAGCTTTGCCATCTTAATTGGGGTTTATTGAAGTAATTTTTTAGTAATAGTGGCATGGAATTTATGATATTAAATTTTAATAACTAAACAGCATTTCTAAGACTCCTAACTAAAAAGTTTTTTCGAGCAGTATGCAGATAAAATGATTAAATATTTATTATTTATGAACAATTCCTCTATAGGGAGATACCCCGTTTTTGAGGTTGATCTCATAACGCAAGCCGGAAGTGCCGACTAGAATAAATGTATATATATATATATATATATATATATATATATATATATGTATATATATATATATATATATATATATATATATATATATATATACTAGCTGTTACCCGGTGTGCAATGCTACACCTAATTTATATTAAATATCTGTAGCCGGGGCGTGCCATGCTACACATGCTTCATATTAAACAGTTGTAACCCAGCTTCCATGGTATGCCTACTTTATATTATATATTTTAAAAAATGATTGATTATATGATATTTGTCCAAATTATGAGAATATAAGATTATAAATTGAGAGCTCAGATGAAAAAATTATTTTCCAATTTTTTTGGAGAAAGTGGGGTGGAAAATAAATTAACCCTTATTTTAAAAAGTATACTATTTTTAAAAAGTACCCTTATTTAAAAAAGTACCCTTATTTTAAAATGGTATTACAATTAAATGATTCCAAATCATTTAATTGCAATACCGTTTTAAAGAAAATCCAAACCAAACTCCCTGGGTTTAATTTTTTTAAAGAAAAAAAAATGTGTGGTCCATAAATAAATAGCAATAAAATTGAGGCATTTAATTAAGGTTATGATTAGTTATAAGTTGTAATAATTATAACTGAAACTATATTCTTTATTTTCATTGATTTTTTTTTTTTAAATATAATATTTTTTTATTTTAAGGGCTTCGCACCTAAAGCTAAAACCTCAACCTTGCGCAAATATAATATTAATATGTTATATTGTTTACCTGTTCATGTAATAATCTGTGACTGAGTTTCTTTTTTATGAATGAAAAAGGTAGGTAAGTGGTGCAGGGTTTATGTTATTTATGCCAAAAGGAAAGTTTTAACATATTGTTTCAAATACACTTTCACATATTTTTTTTTCATTTTTTCCCCTTTCTATTAAAGCTTCTGTTTCAAATTTTATGGTTCATGAGCTCTCCTATAAGGATAGTTCTTCTATCATAGGAAATAGGGGCATCTAAGAAGAAAAACAAATTTAAGATATTCTTCTTGCAGTTATGGACAGCAATGAATTAAAGATATTTGGGGATTTCAATAACGACATTGATTTGGCGAGCAACAATATTTTTACCATAATTGCAACCGTATTTAAACATTTAGTTCAAGAGCTGGTAACACACTTTTCAAGTGTTTTATGCGCCTTGAAATTTTGCTATAGTGGGTCTCTAGGGTAGATAAAAAGGTAATCAGGTAATCAGTAACAAACTATGGGCCAAAAATAGTGTTTTATTCAGAAGCCATAATTCTTTAATGTAAAATTAAGGCAATTCTATAATGAATAATATATAAGGCAGACACTTTTAAGGGGGATAACATATAAAAAAAAACCGAAGTGGGTTTTTTGTAATATTAAATGAAGTTTTTTCTTCATTCCGCTATTTAAACACCATAATTCAAAATAATTACAAAAAAGCAGACACTATTTCTGAGATTTAGTAATCAGCAAACATGAAAATAAATTTAGCCGATTATAGACTGCAATACACTGCGTGTAACCGTAAGAGTAAGTGAGAGCACCAATCATAAGGACAGGACAGTTGTGGTAGTTCTAGAAATAAAGCAACTTGCCTTAACTATACATTAAAGATTGCGAATAAAATACTATTTTTGTGACATATTTTTTCCCCTATGGTCTAGGAAACACATATATGCCTTACCTTCCCACGAGATGCAATACAGCAAAATGCCAAGGTGCATAAAATACTTCATGAAATTTGCGTTACCAGCTCTCCGACTAAATGGTGACAGTCAGAGGATATAACTATCTCAGACAAAAGAAAGCATATGTCAGAATATAATAGATATTAAATTAATAAAAAATTGCATGGAAAATTTAGTTACTTATTTATTTATTAAAACACCACAATTCACGTGACTTCCTCTTCTTATAAAAATAATATTTTAATACATTAATTTATCTGCAAAAAAAAAAAAAAATAGCATACAAAAGAAATATTAATAATAATAATAAAATAAGGCGGCGCTAATGGCCCAGATTTGTCGATGCGCCGTTAAAAAAAATACTCTAAATTAAAATAAAATAATGTTTCAAAATGTGGTGAAAATTAATTAATTTATATACATTCATTTGTATGAATATAAACATTTATGTAATTTATTATGTACATCTATCTACCATATATGCGAATAAAAAAATAAGTTAATATAACAATTCGCATATGTATGTAAGAGGATTAATTTTAAGTTCATAAATTTAAGACATTGTTTACAAAGGAGTTTTTAACAAAAAAAAAAAAAAATCTTTATGTTTTTGGAGTTCTTTATGTATAAAACAAAAAGCTCTATCTTTTTGGAGAGTCTTGGAACTTTAAACTTCACTTAAAGCTAAATATTCTGCATATGTAGACTCTTCTGTAACATCTTTTTGCTTTCTCGATTTCCAGTATAATACATTACTAAATAACCTAATAAGAAAACCAGTGGTGGATTTTCGTTCTAAATGATCATTTAAGAATATAGTCTCTACATCCATCTGTTCTACATTTAGACCCATTTGATATCATTATTTTGTTTCAAACTATCTATTTCTCTATCTCTAGATTTTACCCAAAAATCACAATCGCTTGATCTTTATCAGATTCACCCTCAGCCAATCCAATACAGCTTATGTTTTCTTGGATAACATCAACATGCCTAGCGACAATGATTTTATTATTCAAAAGTACTTTATATCCCACTTCACTATAACCGATTAAAATGCACATATTCACCATTTTATCCCATTTAGAAGTTATTATTTGTTCTGGTTTCGTAACAAAATCTTTACTACCATATAAATTAAAGTTAGAAACATCTGGTTTCTTTCCAAAAAATATTTCATAGGTTATTTTATTCTCAATGGTGTTACCTAAAGAGCGATTTTTCAAATAAGTTGCAGCACAGACAATTTCTGGCCAACATTTTTTTCTACAATAGCTTCTGCTAGTAAACAATGAGATATATTCATAATTGTTCTAGTAAATCACACCGTTTTTTGGTAGTCATAAATCTTACTATTTAAATATTCCATACCAATGTCACATCTCATAATACCAATTCTCTTATTTCCTAAGTTTTAACCTCATTTACTTATTGAACAAAGGAATGAAAAAGTTGTTCAGTTGTTTGAATTTTATTTTTTTAACATAATCTGAAGTATCTACATAAAATTTGCAATGCTGTTGATTCCTTTAGGTGTAAACTATCAAATTTCTGAATTATATATCACCAACTTTGGTCTCCTTTGCCTTTTCAATGACATTTACACACTTCGTCAGTTTCAAAAACAAAGTTAAGCGTTTTTCCACATACTACAACCCTCTCCATCAAATACCAGTACAAACATTTTCATTTCCTTTATATTATAACCGACATTGCAACCTTCCTTCTTTACTAAAGAGATAAATAAAACTACCTCTCAACAAAAGTATTGAAATTATTAAACTTCTGAATAGAAACATGAATACTTAATTATATGATATTAGTCCAAATTATGATTAGATTAACACAGAACATTTTTATGATATTACTCCATATTCTGGTTAGAGCCCAGTGTTGCTCTAGGCAATCAAATTAAAATTGATTTGATATGAAGAAAATTGATCTGATATTAAGAAAATTGATCTTAAAAATTGATCTTTTCCAAACTCTGAGAATATAAACCTATTATTTAGATAAACAAACAAAGGTTAAAACTAAAAAGTTATTTTGCAAAAGAAAAACTTTTCGCAAAAAAAGTTTTGTATTGCCCTTCTTCTTAGAAGAAGGGGCAACACTGGAACAAAAATGCCGATTTCTGACTATAAACTCTTCTGTATTTGACAGTTTCGACCTCGTAACTTCCAAACTGTGAATCCTAGAAGATTTTGAGCTACCCTACGAGATTTCCCGGATCAAGACGTACCTATGTGCGAAGTTTGGTCAATATCAGTCAAACGGTGTGGATTTGTATAAGAAACAAACAGACATACAGACAAACAGACAGACACGTGATTTATATATATATATATATATATATATATATATATATATATACACAGGGTGATTCAGGTCTAAGTAGCCAAACTTCAGGAAGTGATTCTAGACATCATTTCCAACAAAAAAAGTACATTTCATGTATCGTCGAATTCCAAATGGAAAAGGAGGTATGTTCAATTTTCTGTTGTTTTAAGGTAGTCATATTTTATATTGAATAAGAAAGGATTGCGCAAAAACCATTGAAAATAATTAAATTCTAATTATGCCACCAGAACGTAGACAAAACATTCTTTAAGAAAACAGTAATTTAATTCACTAAACCAATTAATAAAAGATACTTTCTGGACGTCCAATAACGCACTTCTGTTTTTCTCGATGAATCAGTGGTTTTTCGCAAATTTTTTCCTCAGCCCCCTAACGGACTACACATTCACTACTTACAGGATAACTTCTACATTTACTTAGCATTAAATCTATGTAATGTATTTACAAAGTTAAAAATTGCCGAAATTGCAACTGGCCTTTGTCAACTTGGACTGTGGACAGCAATCCTTAAGAACCACGAATCTATTCCGTGTGAGAGCGGAACTTCCAATGCAATTGGTCGGGAATCATGATTGGCTGAAGAAGATTTTTGTCCAAAATTCCGTGCCACAAGGAACAGCATGAGACCAATTATGCGAATTGGGACTATTAAATGTTCCATCTCGTGTGAATTTGGCCTTGTCTTTCCACAAAATGTTGTAGCCGAACTGAGGATTAAAATGTATCCTCCCGCAATGTTGTAGTTTTTTTCTTGTTTTTTTTTAAAGTTATTTGAAATTTTATTCTAAAATATTTTAAATTATGTGTAAATTTTGGAATACAATTATTTAACTGTTTAAATGTTTTTGAATTATCCCCTAAAAATGTCTAGTCAAAACATGAGTGCCATATACCTCACGCAAATAAAAAATGATAAATTAATAAAAATTTGGAAAACTCAAAATTTGACATATCCCTCAAATGAAAAACTTTGCGATTGCTTTTTTTCAGTTACTTTTTATTTATTCCGGGCTGAACACTGGGTTCCCATAGTTTGGCCAATAAATAATGAATAATTTAAAATATTTTCACACAAGGTATTTCACAGAAACAAAATTACATTCCACATTTTTTGACTAAAAGGAGTTTCAACCTATCCTTCAATAAACTTCCACTTCATTTACATAGATTTAATGCTAAGTAAATGTAGAAGTTTGGTCTGTTAGGAGAAGTCTAGTCTGTTAGGAGGCTGAGGACAAATTTTTCGAAAAACCACTGATTCATCGAGAAAAACAGAAGTACGTTATTGGACGCCCAGAAAGTATATTTTATCAATGGGTATAGTGAATTAAATCACTGTTTTCTTGAAGAAAATTTTGTCTATTTTATTGTTGCATAACTAGAATTTAATTATCTTCAACGGTTTTTGAGCAAACCGTTCCTTATTCAATAAAAAATATGTCTACCCAAAAAAACAGAAAATTGGACATACCTCCTTTTCCACTCGGAATCGTGCCATACTTAAAAAGTAATACATTTTTTTTTTTTTTATAAGGAACTATTTTTCTGATCTTCAGTGAATGTAGCAGGCTTATGCTTACGAACAGAAAAACAAAAAAACAGAACAATGTGCCTTGGAAGAGAGTGACTGTGATTGGTTTCACAAATGCTCTTCTATAAGTCGGAAGGCCAAATTCGAAAATATTTAAAGAAAATAAACCCAGTATTTTGTTTTTGATAATCTTTGATAATTTATAAGAATGAAAACTGTGTAATTGCTAATATTTATCGTTCTTATCGCGATTAAACGTAAAATTAGTTATCTAATTTTATGACTTAAAAATTTCTTTGAAAAGGTTCTTAGGAAAATACTCTCCTATTTTATATTAATTGGTTAAAACACTCAGTGTAATATTAATATTTTCTGGAGTATATTAAATAATGATGGATTTGTGATAATACTTAACGTGCTTGAATATAATATAATGGAATAGAATATAATATTATATATTTCCAAAGAACAAAGAGATATTTGGATGCTTGTCTACTTGAAACCAAGGAAACAAAATAGTTATAGGATACATTTTTTTTTTTTGTGTTTTTTATTGTTTTTATGGTCAGCAATAGAGGATTATAAAAAAAAAAGAAAAGTATTGCTCGTATTTGGTGCCAAACACCTGATTTTGGGAGAAAACCCTGTAGGAACTTGCTTGAATCTTTCTGATTTAGGTATTATTTTGAAATATTTTTAATATACTCATGAACTATTTAGATATATCAATATACTCCCTATGTACTGGTTACTTCCAGCGAAAAGTTCATCCATGTTGTTTAGGGGAATGTTCAAGTCTTTTGCAATCGTTGAGTATATGTTTCATTGTCAATTCAGTATTACAAATTTCACAACGTGATGACGGTAGTTTAAACAAAACAAAACAAAAAAAAAAGAAAGATGATTACTCGTAATTCTAAGACTTTGAATTGGGGCTGACTGAAGGATATCCCAGAAATAGATAATTCGTGTTTCATGAAATCATATTGTAGACGGTGGAGATATTGCTGATATAGTAACTAATAATAGTTGGAAATAATTATTAGTTATATGTGTAAAATGTTTTTAATTTAAATTCACATTAAACCATAGCTTAATCCTTAGTGTGGTCCTACTAACAACTTTAATACCATCAATAATTTATATTTTTTAATAGAAATTAATTCCTCTTTTCAGCAAAAATTCAACTGTTGTCCGCACTGCCGAACGCCCCCTCCATGAAGAACAGAAAATTTTGTTTCTACACATCCAATATCAATCATAATTTTCATAAAACATTTTATAGAACTTCCAATACATAAAATCTTTAATACTATTTATTGAACATAATTTTGAGACATTTATACGTAGTTATGATTTTCCACTGATCGAATATACTGATTTTTTTTCTATGTCCTATATAGCTTATAAATAAAATAAGAACAGAGGAAATAAATCTTATTTATTAAAAAATGTAAATAAATTACATTTTAAGGAGTTGTTGACCGTAAATAAAATTTATAAATAAATAATTATCTGTAGAGAAAAAAGGAGGTGTTAAGACGGAGATGAAATCATTTAAGAAATATTTAGCGAACAAAAATTTTCTTTTCTCAGAAGACAGAAGAATGTGATTGAAGAAAAGAAAGAAGATTTGACTGCCAATTTTAATGCTTTTAATGCTTTATCTATTTCTTGTAATTGATGGCCCGCATTACATTAAAACTCATTTTTATGTAAATCATTACAGTTTAATTTTCAATGCTTTGTTTATTATTCTAAATTTTCAATACATTTATGATATGAAAAACAATTTTGTTAAAATATGTTTTTTTCAGAAAAAGTTAATATGAACAAAGTTTTCATTCAAGCGGGTATTGTAAAATTTCACAAATAAATATGATGAAAAGAGTATTTTCTTATTGATTTCTCCCTGATCTGCATACGAGAACATGTTCATCTGTTCTATAGCATTTGAACATGTAATGCCAGGATACGTTGAACATGTTCTATGTTGCTGCTCCTTGCCTCTCCACACGATAATCGTGACATCATATTTTCACATACTTTTGTATCAACTTTGTCATAAATGAATGTCGAAGGCCCCTCCTATAGATTAGGTTAGTAAATAATACATATCCAACGTCTGAAGCAGATTTGGGTATTATTCAATAAATTTCATAGTAAATAATCATTCAAATAAATTTTCATTGAATAAGAATTTATTGATTTATTCAGTTATTCATTGATTTTTTTTTTTTAATTTAATGACAGATTATTTATTTTTCATTCTTCATTTATTATTTTTATTCATTCAATATAATGTAGTTCATAGAATTACAAATTCAGTTATGTATCGACAAAAAAATATCTTAAAGTAGGGTTCAGTGGGGTCAGAATAATTAAAAACAAAAAAAAACCGTAGAAAAAAAAATAAACAATGTATAATGACGATAAAAGCTTGTCGACAGGGTTTATGATAGTGTAGACGTCGTAAAATTATTTTTTTATTATATATATATATATATATATATATATATATATATATTTTATTCTTATAGATGACCCAAAATATCCAAATTCTTTTTTATCCTAGGAGGCATGGGGTCATTAAAGGAGTCTTCCTTTATTACACCACTTTATTTATTGGGCCCGACATGTTTCGTGCGTCTTTTCTTCGCACCTCTTCAGGGGCACTTCTACAACAAAATATAATTTTTTGAACATCCACACAAACCTTTTTTCTACTATATTAAAACTATCAATACGATCTTTGAAATGTTCCACAAAATTTTGTTGTTTTAATATAGTAGAAAAAAGGTTTGTGTGGGTGTTCAAAAAATTATATTTTGTTGTAGAAGTGCCCCTGAAGAGGTGCGAAGAAAAGACGCAACGAAACATGTCGGGCCCAATAAATAAAGTGGTGTAATAAAGGAAGACTGCTTTAATGACCCCATGCCTCCTAGGATAAAAAAGCATATATATATATATATATATATATATATATATATATATATATATATATATATAGATATACATATATATGTTAATTTTTTTTATGTTTTTTAAAAAAACATAAAAACGAAGCGAAAACTAGAAAATCGCCAATGGACTTTTTGACTTAGTTTTTGGATTCCCATCGATATACGAAGTCTGTCGGTTTAAGATTAGGACACCCTGTATATAATATATATATACACACACATATATATATATTACTTTTACATTACATATATTTAATATGGCATTATTTTATTACACATAATGCCGGAAATACTTGAGTTGAATTTTTATAGTCAAAATAGCTTTAGACTATTTAACATAATTCTATTATCCATAATAGCTTTAGACTATTTAACATAATTCTATTATCCGTAATACTCGAGTTGAGTTTTGATAGTAAAAATATCTTCATTCTAATACCCATAACACTTGGGTCGGGTTTTATTATCTAAACATCATTGTAGTATTATATCATACATATACTGTGATATAAATAACTTTCTTCGATTGCCCTACATTTTTGGGGTGCATTTTTTTTTCCAAAACTAGCTTTAATGCGTTGTTCTAAATACTTTTAGCAAAGTTTGGTACTAAATATGGATTTATTATATTAGGTATAGGTCTTGGAATGTTCTTGCTTGGTAGAAAAATATTTATAATTTCTTTCAATTTACATTTTGTGCTACCCTGTTATTAAAAAGCAATCTCCACAAAGTTTCAATTAGGCAGTAAATCATATGTACACATATTGACTAATAATTAGTAAATGTGAAATGCAAGCGAAGTGTGTACTTAAGAGAATCAACTTTCACCGAATGACGGCACCGCTGCACCCCACCCCGCTGACCAAGGAAACCGCAAACCTGCCCAGCTCAGGTAGATGGATGTTCAAACCGGCTAAGAAATGCAAATACAAACTTTCTTAGAAAGAGAAAATCCCCCGATAGATACAATAATAATAGGATGAGGGAACTAGGTTTCTCTCCTACTGGCGGGATCATTTAAGAATTGCTGAGAACTCTAGCATATTTACAGCAGAATTACACGCCATTTTACTTGCTCTTCTGAATTTAGTCAACCTTCAAAACCAAAGGATTTTAATGTTTTCCGATTCACTAAGTTCATTGGTCTCTCTAAGTAACCTGTATGAAACACATCCAATAATCACAACCATTTTGGAACAAGTACGCTGGCTACAAAATCATACGCATACAAATTTTGTGGATACTTGGATTAACTAACTTCTCTGAGATTACTCACGCGGACAAAGAATCGAAAAGATAAACAAAATACGAAAAGCGATTGACGTTTTATGACTAGTATTATTGATGGACTCACACAGTTAAAAGGAATAAAAAAAAAAAAAAAACAACGAAATTCTATAAATAACCCCTTCACGGTGAGGAATATCTCAACATTTAGACTACGCAGTCCATTCATTACAATTATTGTCTATGCTAAATATTATTTCAATTAAACTCATTGTTGAATTAAGATAAATTGACGTTTTAAAAAGATGTCTCTAGCTGATTTTTTCCAAGTTTAATCAGAATTTGAATGTCCAATTTCAACGAAATGAGTGCTAATATTACATGAAAAATGAAATGTTATTTTATGTTGGGTTTAGCGCATACGATAAGTTAATAAACCTCAAGGTGAGGACTGCACAGTAGGGTGCGTCGAAAAAAATCACAACTTTTTCGAGTCATAATATCGCGGAAAAGCTGCAAAATTGAGAGACGAAAAAGGGAGAAAAATATTAAAAATATCTGTTGATATCTTCCGGTCGCGAATTTTGCTCAAGTTTGACAAAATGACAAAATACATTTTATAGGCAATTTTTATTATTTTTTAATTTAATATGTAATAGTTGAAATTGTCATCTATACGACACTAAGAAATTGTCGGTTAGTCAGGCACTAAGAAATTAATATGTAAAAACGGGAATTGTCTGTAAACTCTTCCGGTCGCCGGTTTTAAGCCATTTTGGATTTCTTGGTGTCTTGTGGGTGAAAATTTCAACTTTTGCATATAAAAAATGGTAATTGAAAAATAATAAAAATTGCCAATAAATATGATGTGTTTTAAATTTTGTCTAACTTTAGAACACATGCACTACCGGAAGATACCAATAGATATTTTTACCTATTTTTAGTCTCTCAATTTCACAACTTTTCCGGGGTATTACGACTGGACATTTTTTTTTATTTCTCTCGGCCCACCCTACTGTGCAGTCCCGTCTTGAGGTTTATTAACTTACCGTTTGTGTTCTAGACCCAACATAAAATAACATTTTATTTTTCATGTAACATAATATCAGCACTAATATCTTTGAAATTAAAAATTCAAATCCTGATTAAACTTGGAAAAAATCAGACTGACACACCTTCATAAAACGTAAATTTCTCTTAGTTCCACAATGAGATTAATTTAAATAATGTTTAGCATAGATTTAGCATAATTGTAATGAATTACATAATATGCTGAAATTTGATCACTGTTATTAATTTTTATATAAACTATTTTATAAATATTGTTTAATTAAATTTTGAGCTTCCAGATCTATTGGAATTGGAATGTGCTTCTATTCATTACAAAGACTACTCATATAAGGATTGTAAAAATTCGTGAATTTATCTTCTTGGCGCGTAATTTAATAAGCAAGGGAAACAAAAAAGAAAAATCAAGAATAGACAAATTTGTTCTGAATGTTATTAGCTATTATTTAAAAGAAAAAAAAAATTATTGAAATCGGTAGAGATTTAGAGGTTGTATCCTTTTTTGAAACACGATATGTCGTTTGGCCCCACTGTGCGGCGGGCACAGGAGTAATTCTTAATTTTCACTCTATTCTGCACCCGTCCCACGCTTACATGTAAGTGCTCAAAGGATTAAAAAAATCTTATACAAGGAAATACGGTTACGCTTTAGTTCTTGGGATCAAACTTTTTAAAATTTCTTCGACAGCTTACCAGCCCCTCGCCGATCCTTTGTCCCGTCAAGTCCCATAGAACCTCCCCCAGTTTCTCTCTTCTGTTTTTCATTCTCTTACTCTCTAATTACTGGCACACTGGAACTTTTCATCTCTCGCCGATTGAAGAAAGTGTGACTTGAAGAGACACTTGCTTGTGACGTTTTCAAGCAGGAGTTTTGTTCATTAAAAGAAGAGAAAAAAAGAAAGAAAAAGAAATGACAGAAGCTGGGAGATCTGCCGGCATAACTGTGTTGTAGCGACTGAAAGAATAATGAGTGCTGAGGGGAGATTACAAAAACATCAAAGACGAAGGGAAACCAATTTTCTTTTTCCAAACATCTGTTTAAAGGGTAAAGGGAACAAAATTAAGCTTTGCAGACAATTAGTGGTTCATTACAATAATTAAGGAACAGTAGGGTTGTAATCATTTTCCCCCTGCTTCCTACATCATATCAAACGGCCAAAGATTTAGTTTTCACGAGCAAAAAAAAAAACCTGAAGGAGTTTAATTATTTATAAAAAAAAAATCCATAACTTCCTGAGTTCAATTTTCGTTAATGTTATCTTTCGCAAAATACGTAGCAATTGAACCCCTGTCAACTAGAACATTGGCTGCATCCATCAACTTCTGGCTATTCCTTTTCTCGGACTACTGACGTAATTGTACGATGGGAGTATACAGAAATAATTTCGGGATGGCTGGGAACATTTCGGGGGGGGGGGGGGGGGAAGACCATTTCCGGGGTATGGAATACTAACAATTTAGAACGTGGAAGAGTTTTATCCTACTAAAACGCTATTGCGCCCAAAATAAAATATTTTTTTATGAACTAAGTGATCTGATTTAATTTAGTTTTAAGGGTTTTGACACATTTTGACCGATCAAATCAAAATTTCGGGGCCCCCTCAGCCCCCCTCTATATACGCCCATGCTACCCTGAAATGTTTTTTAATTCTCCCCGCAAAATGTCTAGTCAAAACTGAATGCCAAATACATTACGTAAAAGATAAATCAATGAAAATATGGTAACACAAAATTTGACATATCTCTCAAATGAAAAACTTTTCCAATCGCTTCTTTCAGTTACTTTTAATCATGGGCATATATAAGGGGGGGCTGAAGGGGCTGCAGCCCCCCCCCCCCGAAATTTTGATTTCATCGGTAAAAATTTTATAAAACCCTTAAAAATAAATTAAATAAGATCATTTAGTTCATAAAAATGTTCTATTTTGAGTGTAATAGCCTTTTAGTTGGCTAAAACTCTCCAAGATCTAAATAGTTAGTATTCCATACACCGGAAATGGTATCAGCCCCCCCCCCCCAGAAATTTTCCCAGCCCCCTCCGAAATTATTTCCTATATACGCCCATGCTTTTAATTGCTTCTGGACTGGACAATGGCTTTCCAAAGTTTGGTCAATCAAAAAATGAATAATATTAAATTTCTTCACTCAAGGTATTCGAAAGTAATAAAACTAGAATCCACGTTTTTTTTTGAAAAAAATGGAGCCAATCGTTCAATTTATCCCTTAATAAACTTCCACTTAATTTGCATAGATTTAATGCTTACTAAATGTTAAAGTTTTCGGGTAGGTATGGAATCGATAGTCCGTTAGGGAGCTGAGGATAAAATTCGCAAGAAACCTCTGATTCACCAAGAAAAACAAAAGCGCGTTATTAGACGTTCAGAAAGTATTTTCTGTCTATAGATTTAGTGAATTAAATAACTGTTTTTTTTTAAAGGAAATTTAGTTTATTTTATGATGGCATAATTAGAATTTAGTTATCTTGAACCGTTTTTGTGCAATCCTTTCTTATTCAATAAAAAAACATGACTACGTTAAAAAAGAAACAGAAAATTCGAATGAAGTTTTTTGTTGAAAATGATGTCCAGAATGACGTCCTAGAGTTTAGCTATTTAGACCTGAATCGGTTCAACAAAGCCTTCCAACTCCTACAAAATCCAATCCCTACAGTCTAAAATTCTCCAGGAAATAACGGATGCTCCGTTTTATGTCTCCAATTTGACCCTCCATAATGACCTTAATATCCCTTTTATCCAACCCTTAGCCAAATCCCTCTAACGCAAATTTCATTCGAACCTAGACGGCCATCCTAACTCCTGAATCAACTCTCTATCCTCCCAGCACATTCCTCACAACCCCATTCGCCGACTGAAACGCAAGTGGCCAAGAGATCAACTCTAGAAAGTGTATATCTATGAAAAAAAAACAAAAAAAAAACTGTCTAGTGGGTACTACAACTGTGCAGCTTCCCACCTCATGTACATTCATGGCAATATAATCCAGCAATAATTTACTAGAAATGTATCTTATATATTCTTGTAAATTCCAAATAAATAAATAAAAATAAAAGACCTGAATCAGCCTGTATATATGTATATATATATATAAATCACGTGTTTTTCTGTTTGTTCCTTCTACAACTCCACACCCTTCGTCCGATTTTGACCAAAAGTGGCACACTGGTAGGTCTTGACACGGGGAGAGTCGTAGGCTAGGTTAAAATCGTCTATGACTCACAGTTCGGAGATCACGAGTTCGAAACAATAAGCACAAATATTTACTGATTTATTATTAGATTTTAATATTAATTATTTGGTTTCTAATTTATTTTATATTCACTGCTTTTATAGATAGATGCTGAAGGTAGGTGTAGCATAGCACGCCGGGTAACAGCTAGTATATATGTTTAACGGGGTAATTTTCGTTTTCTAATAGGTAGGACCGATAAAGGTTTGAAGAAATGTTTCAAAGGTACAACCTGAACAGTGAGTTTTCTTCGGAAAATGGATCAAATAAGTATATACACAGGGTAGCCCAGATAAGTGGCCACAAAAGAAATAGCTCTCAAACGGTTGGAGATATCAACGTTTTTCAAAGAGGCAAAGTTGTAGTTCCCGGCCAGATCTATAAAATGTTGCTGTCAGAAATGAGGAAATCAGCCTTCTAAGGGCTCAAATAGACCTTTGAGGGGAAAGGGTCCCACTTTACTCATATGTCGCATTACATTTTTTTATTACTAGAACGCCTTAATTACTAGAAAAAAATGAAGAACGGTGCAAACGGATTTTTCATGCATCAAGTAGTTGTCTGTAAAAAAACATTTTCATTTGCATGTATTCCTAATTTGAATTTACAAAAAAAATGACACTTTAATTTATTTTTTTGGTGGGGGGGGGGATTCAGCTTAATAGAGTGTGCTCAGCATTCAACACAGAGATTCCCTTTAGTCTTAAACTTTAGTCATTTATTTATTGTAACAAAAAAACAATCTATTCCTCTAAATCAAAAAACAATTCTGAAAAATTTTGAAATCGTATTTTAAAGAAAGTGTTCAAATATCCCTCCTCCATTAATGAGAGATTTTCAAGATATCGGTCCTGATGGATTGAGTTGAAATATTTTCTACAAGTTTATGGTACATAAGTAACCATACTGGTGTATGGTTACATTTAGAGTTAAAGAAGTATTCGAAAAAAATATATATATAAACAGAAACGAGCTGTTTCTATACCTATACATATGTATCTTTGAATCTCAATGGATATGCGCTAAAAATCCCGCTAGCCAGACTTTTTATATTGAATTATACCGCGGATTCAAAGAGATGAACGATTGACCTGCTCAGGGTGTGGTCATTCGCTACTTAAGACACAAATTCGTGCATAAGATGGATGAGGGAGAGAGAGAGAGTGTGTGTGTGTGTGTGTGTGAGAGAGAGAGAGAGAGAGAGAGAGAGAGAGAGAGAGAGAGAGAGGAGGGATGTACGCAACGTGGACAAGGGAGGGAGCATGGAGGGCGATGACCGCATGGAGCTTCATTAAAAGAGGGGAAATATAAAATATCAACGGAGCTGCTGGAGGAGGGGAGGGTAGCCAAGGTGAGCAGGCCGGTTGACCCGGAAAATGACGTCACGCTGGCCACGGCAGGTGCAGTGGCTGCCCCTACGTCAGGCCACCGTCTACCTGTGACATCCCGTCTACCTTCGAACCTGCTCAGCTTCTGATCCACATAGCCGACACACAGAGCACATGATCCGCTTTGGACCCATGTCAACATCCGTTCCTCTTTCTTCTTCCTCTTCAGATGTCTTCCGCTTGACACAACAAGACGGCTATTGCCTTCCATGTCTGATTGTGTGTTCACATTATTCCAGGATTATGACGAGGCTCCTGGGAGAGGGTTTAGCAGTTACAAATCCACTATGGTATACGGAGTTACAGAATATGCCGAGTAGATTCTAGAAAAAGAACGGGGTTAGGGCAGATTTTGTGCAACCAATAGTCAAAAGTCATGTTGAAAAAATTTGGATTTCAATCTCGATAGGAAACGTCGATTTGGCGCCTCAGAAACCGCCTGGCAAAGGTTTTTCACAATATAACTATAAAAAAGTATTAAAAAAAAAAACAACAAACAAACCCCAACATACTATCCTCTTGGAATGCAAATAAAAATTAAATGAGTTTGAAAAATATTTTGGCTCTAGTAAAGTGTTATTCGTAAGCTTGCTTTAATGACTTCCGGATATTACCGTGTCGATCATATTTTTCCAGGTATTCTGCCGGCTTCCTCTAGCGAAACATTGATTATCACTACATCAATATAGCTACAACCAGAAGGCCTTATAGAATTGAATCATATAGACTGCTGGAAGTTTAGGAGATTTGTTTTTTTAAAGTAGAAATTTTCCATTATTATATAATGATATATCAACGTTGCAAAATGTCTGAACGACAACAATCTAAAGTTCCCGACTTTTGCCAAAACGGTAATATTGCAACACTTCGGTAACATTGTTACCGGTAACATTGTTGTATTCTGTACAATATAGGATGAAGAAAGTTACGAAGGACGTGGAATGTGAATAACCTACAATTAGCAGAGGAGGTAAATGTTTTTTAGAGGTTGTTTTATGTCCGAGATTGTAAGAATCAACTTGCGATGGAGGTGGAAGATAAGAAGCCACCAATTAGCAGGAGAGATATAGGTTTTATGTAGGTTGTATTATATCTGAAGTTTTAAGAACCAAGTTGTGAAGGACATATAAGATGAGGAGCCATGAATTAGCACAAGGGGTGAAAAGTCTCTAGAGGTTGTACAATGTCCGATATTGTAGGAATCAAGTTGCGAAGGACGTGGAAGATAATGAGCCAGCAAGTAGCAGGGGAGGTAAAGGTTTTCTGTAGGTTGTATAATATCTGAGATTTTAAGAACCAAGTTGCGAAGGACATATAAGATGAGGAGCCAGCAAGTAGCAGGGGAGGTAAAGGTTAAGTCTTCTTAAGCAGGGGAATTGAGAAGAGAGAAAATTAATGCAGGCGCTTACACATGTTCAGGTCGGGCCTGGGGTTTCTTTCTTGTTTTCTCAATCCACATGTTGCCCAGGCTCAAGAGATGGCAATCTACCATAAATATCATCTTCTTCCATTTTCTCGACTCACGCGACATTCTGATATTGAACTCTTCAAGTTAAACTTAAAATTGCAGAAGTCATCCATAATTACACTATTTAAAAGAATTGTTCATTTAAAAGGGAAATATTTGAATACACTGAGGAGTAAGGCCAATTTAAGCAGACAAAGTCGAGAAATCTTCCCATGTTCCTGAAATTTCCTAACGGATCGTGTCTTGAGTTCATTATAGCAACGTGGAAGGGTATAAATCTATTGTAGGTTGTATACATGAAAGACATTTTGCCACTTAAGAGCACAGTTTATAAATATTTATTGGACACAATTTAAGACTCGATATATTCTCTAAATAGGTACTTTCTGGTGGATATTTCGAACTTTTCCTAAGACCAATACAAAGACCATACTGTAGAGCTAGACCATATGTGTAGAGAGCTAGAGATATTATCGTGCTTTAAGAAACCCAGCAATGTTTCTATTAATGGTGTATCAATAATTGGGATGTAAACGCCATCAACCCAGCAATTATTGTAAATCGCATCGTTCGTTAGATATAAGTTACGAACATAGATCGTGTACATACCGTAAAATGGGGTTACATTAGTACAGTGTAGTGAAATTGGTACAAACCTATAATGCTTGGATATTTTCATTTAACTTAATTTGATACCTATCATAGACCTAGCAGCCAGTCACCAGATGCGGACCACTATGGTAGAACTGGCTCGGGGGACTTTACTCGACCTAGGCTAGGTCCGCCTTCCGCCGGCCGTCGTGCTCTCTCTCTGCTTTCGATGCTACCAATGGACCGACCAAGAAGCATAAATGACCCAATATTGGTTGAATGGCCTTTAAACATCAAGGAAAAAAAAAAAGAATTCGATACCAAAGGGACGAAATATGTGCAAACGCAGCATAGGTTTGGACCAATTTCACCACACTGTAAATGTGACCGACCCCTCAACTATGGCGATTCGCTCAGTACAATTGTGCACATATCATCCAGTTACAATTAATCAAATGAATTCTGAGAATGCCATATTTAAAACATTGAAACACCGTTAAATATATAACGGCCTTAGATAAAGATATGACGCCCTTTTACGGCTTTGGCCTAAAAGCAAATTCTCAAAGGAAGAGCGTCATCGCACAGTGTTTCCTTACAATGTTTGTATGTGTTGTGATTTGTATAGATAAGAATAGAAGCAGTTAATATTTCAACTTAAAAAAAAAAAAAAAAAAAAAAATAAGGAAACCGCATCTCCGATACTTGAAGCATCAAGGTTGTCATATTGAAATTAGTAGACATTTTTTAGGGTGCAAAAATACAAAAACATATAAACGTATATACACCGTTTGTATTTCGAACAAACATTTTTTCCGTGGCCACTAAATGGGTTATAAAACGTCGATATTTCTTGTTAGCACATCCAAATTGTGTCATCGGCTCGAAGTCATAAGTGGGGATTTCTCCCTGCAGAGAAGAAGGAAACTAGCTAAAATTGTCATCTCAGCAGAACAGAGAACATTGAGAAATATAGAGTCAATCCATTTCAAGTGGTCCAACGGTGGTTCCTTGACCATTTTAGAAAAAAAAAATGATAAGTTTACCATCAATTACATATGGAATCTGTAGTTCAAAAAGTCCGACTCGCAGGAACTGCAGCATCTTAGCGCGGTTCCGTTCATGTCCCTAGTGCCATTTGATAAGCTTAGAAAAGAAATAAACTTATTTTTTTTATATTTCTCGTGAAAATTGTCAAAATCCTCTCGAACATCTCGAATAAAAGTGATATTAAGGCGTCAGGGACACCGACAGTAGTTAACTTATACACAGAAGCGGAAATTACACAATCCGGCTCTCATTCTAAAGCAAAGCTCTATAAATCGATACAAAATATGCCTAATAAAGCCTTTCTAGAGGATACAGAAGCATGGGCATATATGAGGGGGGGGGGGCTGAGGGGGCTGCAGCCCCTCCCGAAATTTTGAATTGATGATAAAAACTTCTCGTAAAACCCTTAAAAATAAATTAAATAAGATCACTTAGTTCATAAAACATATTTTATTTTACGTGTAATAGCGCTTTAGTAGCCTAAAACTATTCTAAGCTCTAAATATTTAGTATTCCATACCCTGGAAATGGTCTATGCCCCCCCCCCCCGAAATTGTTTTTATATACGCCCATGTACAGAAGGATCAAGAAGAAGTACACAAGATTGAGTAGAATACCCTGCCTAATATAGCCTATATAGAATAATATGCCGAATAAAGCCTATCTAGTAAATACACAGGGGCAAATAAAAGTCTTGACGAATAACAAGTCAAGAAAAAAACCTTTATTTAACAAAATAAAACAAATTTTAGTTGCCCAACTACAATAGAATAATATACCTAATTAAGTCTATGGAGTAGACACAAATGGACCAAAAACAAGTCTTGTGGAATATTGTTTTTTTTCTAATTAAATACTTTTTATCAATATTTAGTATATAACCTTTGTTGAAAACTATTGATTGCTAATTGATGAATCGGTTTACAACTAAGTAGTCTTTATGAATATTTAGTATATAACCTATGTTTGGATCTGAGTTTTTGGGGTGCTCTCCGCCTAGGCTTTGTATTTGTGTCGGCAGATACCTGGGGTATATTTACAGCTCTTGAGGATTAACTCGTAGCAGGTAAATTTCCTGCGGCCCCCTTGTTTCTACGGGCATTAAACCGCCATATCCCTCATAGTATCTAACCGTTGTGAAGTTTATTTTTTGGATTTAGGACTTAATATACATATGTAGACTAAATCATAGCAAGAAGTAATCCTCCGTCGTCGGTTCTTAACTATATAGACTCGCTAATGTTACCCAATCTTAGACACATCGTATTTAAAATCCACAGCAAAAACACGACTTTTCATCAGAATCCCCTGCTGAATAAAACTTATATAGAATAATATGCAAAATAAAGCCTATCTAGTGGATAAAAATAGAGGAAAAAAGCCGTTCGTGGTGGTAGAAAATCTTAAAAGTATTTCGCTCAGAAATCTCCGAAATATTGTCACTAATTTTACGTACCCTGTTTTATAGCCAAATAGATTTATATTCTATAATCAATAAGAAAAACCTACTAACAATAAAAAACTATGGGTAACAGATGAAAATAGGGAATAACAAGAATAATTCTAAAGAACGAAACCAGTACTGTAATCTAGATATTCATATGGCTTCTTCGAATTCTAACAAACAAAATATTGATTCTAATTATACGTATCCTGTTTTATTGACAAATACATTTGACTACTATAAGCAATTAAACACATTAGGGAATATGCCAAAGAACTCGGAGTAGGAGCCTCGACAGTTTCAAGACATTTGAAGGAAATCGACAAATCCAAAACTGACATTTCATACGGTACAGCCTATATTTTTAACAATGAATTGCTTTTCTCATTTTAATTAATCTGTTTTATTGTCAAATACACTATCAGACTACAACCAATGAAAAAACAAGAAGGAATAAAAACAAACAAAAAGAACCGTTCGAATAAACGAAATCAATTACTTCAAAGTTTAAGCACTTATTTCTCCGATTGACATAGCCTAACCAAAAATTGTTTCAGAATCTTTTTTGTAGAACATTTAGTAAGCTTTCACATGGTAACCCTCCGTTTACCAATATTCCTAACCGTCTTCAATATATTAGGGAATGTGTACGAAGTTCCCAAAACATTTCATGTCTGTTAATAAAATATTTTATTCTAATCCTTCCTTAACTCCAAACGTAACCAAAATATTAACATATTAGTGTTGATGAAATTCAAACATGCAGAAAATGTTTCAACTGAATCCCATAATTTTAAGTATCAAAATTCGAATGAGCGAAATCAATTACTTTAAAGTTTTAAGCACTTATTTCTCCGATTGACATCGCCTAATCAAAAATTTCATTAGAACCTTTTTTGTAGAGCATTTAGTAAGCTTTCTAGTGGTATTCTTCCGTTTCCCAAGATTTTCAACCTTTTTCGTGATATTAAGGAAAGTATACAAAGTTACCAAAACTTTTTTATGTCTGTTAATAAAATATTTTATTCTAACTCTTCTTTAACTCCAAACGCAACCAAAATTTCAGCATATTAGTTTTAATAAAAGTAGAACATGCAGTAAATGTTTCAACTGAATCCCATGATTCTAAGTACCCAAACCAAAAACGGCATTCAAAAATTATTTTTTCAGTTTTCTCGAAAACGGTTAAAGCTATCGCCTTGAAAATGGTTCGATTCGTTTTCCTAGCCCAAGAAGCCTATAAAACGAGTACTTACAAGCTTATGAACTCAAAAACATAAGCCTTACGATTTTTTTTTGCGCGAATTTCGCCCCAAACGCCATCTTCCAGTGGGCGGATTTTGCTGGTTAACGAACTTGACCTTTCAAATTGGACGACAGATTTTTGTACCAAATTTCATCAAAATCGGACCATTAGGGAGGCCAGAAATCCGCGAACAGACAAATATATATATATATATATATATATATATATATATATATATATATATATATATATATATATACAAATTTGAACCACCGTTATTTTCGGTCTCTAGGGGTTCTGAAACGCGAAATTTTCTAGTCGGCACATCCGGATCGTTTCATTGTATCAACCTTATTGGGAGGTTCCCTATGGGGGAGGGAGGAACCGCGCTATAACCATTTTTAAAATTTTTTTTCGGTCAACCGTTTGAAAATGTCGGTCATCTTTGTTTCATCATGCATGCTGATTTTTGAATTTATAATCTCTTACGGAAAACTCATTTTCTCAGGAATGGTAAATAATAGACTAATAGTTGAGACATCATTGTTTTTCGTAAAGTCTGCTCTATTTTTTATGCCTTCTTTACTATTTGAATATTTTAAAGTCCAATACCTGAAAACTGCCATTGAAAACAACTGTTTTTATTTCTCAAAAGGCCGCTTTTGGGGGTAATTTTTAGCTTAAGGGGATGTATATAAAAGTTGATTTTTGGCATGATAATAAACCTAACTAAGTAGCTTGTATTAAAAGTATCTTTAACCCTGATATTTTTTCCCTTATTTTTTTATTAAATTTTTTAACTTCACATTTTTGCAATGTTTGATAACACATTGCTTAATAGGCGCAAAAATGACCATTTTCAAAAATTCATAGCTACAAAAGTACTCAAATATACAAGTTGAAATTTTTACAGTAGTATTATGTTACACCTAAGTATAACATATAAAAAAATTAGATTTTTATCAAGTCCCCCCATCAGAGATATTAAAGCATAAAGTTATCAAAAATTGCAAAAATGTGAAGTTTAAAAATTAATAAAAAAAAAAAAAAGGGAACAAATATCAGGGTTAAAAATGCTTTTAGTACAAGCTACTTAGTTACTTTTATTCACATGCCAAAAATCAACTTTGATATACATCCCCTTATACTAAAAAATTAAAACAGTTGTTTTCAATGGCAGTTTTCAGGTATTGGACTTAAAAATATTCAAATAGTATATAAGACATAAAAAATAGAGCAGACTGTACGAAAAACAATGGTGTCTGAACTATTAGTCTATTATTTACCTGTCCTGAGAAAATGAGTTTTCTGTAAGAGTTTATAAATTCAAAAATCAGCATGCGCGGTGTAACAAAGATGACCGCCATTTTTAAACGGTTGACTAAAAATAAATTTAAAAAAATGGGTTTGAACTATTGAGTCCATATATAACTGATGGTAAAAATATAATTTTTTTCTAAAATGGTTAAGCAACCAGATTATTTTTTTTTTCATTTCAGATGGTCAATTAGGCATCATTGCGTCCTTACTTTATGATAAAATAAGTTCATTTGCGAGGCCCAAGGCACGTAGAATGAGGTTCATGTCCCAAGAAATACCATGTACAAGGGTAAAGATTTTTCGGGGGCTTTCTTTGATGTTTTCCAACATTAAAATCTAGACATCAAGATTCTAGATATATTTCTATGGCCTTTATATCATGGGCGTATATAAGGGGAAGTCTGAGGGATCTACATACCCCCCCCCCCCCGAAATTTCGATTTCATCAGTAAAATGTGTCATAAAAACCGGAAAATAATTTAAATAAAATCACTTAGAAAAAAAAAATGTTTTGTTGGTGTAATAGAGTTTTAGCTACCTACTCCAAGTTCTAGGTTTTTAGTATTTAATCCCCCCCAAATCCTCCAAGGCTAACACCCCCTCCCCCGAAATTACTTTCTATGTACGCCCCTGCTTTATATATTTTTTGTAATATTAATTTGTTAACGAAGTTTATTTTCTATTTTAATTCGATGATGATACGGCGAGTTTATGTTTTTGGCTGAAGTTGGGGTTTCGGTTAAACCCCCGTGTATGAGTCGATTTTGCTAAATAATGAATTCGTCCTTTCTTTTCTTATTGACATATTCGTATGTTTTCTTTTCCTTTTACCAAGTATATGAGTAAAAACATAGTAGACACTCTCGTGTTAAGAGCCATTTTTCGTATAATCTAGATTTTTGGTTCCTTGGTAGGATCGATGAAATTTTGGAAGCTTCCTTGGGATCACGAAATCTAGGTGTTGGGAAATCGAAGTCAAAGTTCTAAATGTGCTTCAGGACAGTAAGGGCGAATATTCACACTACGGGATGCTGATTCATAAACCTGATAAAAAAAGTACGCAATGGAAATGTACTGTTTTAATTTTAATTTATTTGAGTAATTTATGTGAAATCAAATGCTAGGAGGAACATTCAGACACAGGGAATTTTATACTTGATGCTGCTATTCACTTTAACTTGAAACTTTGATAGAACTTAAGGCGAAACAGAGAAACAAGGCGAAGTATCGTGTTACCTAGCAGAAAATAGATTACATATTACAAATTAGATTTTTTAGATGTGTTCTTTATCTTCCATGGTCTTGTTATAATGCTGATATCATTCGGTTGCTTTTTCATATTTTCTAGCTTAGCTCATTCGTAACATCGGAGATTCCCATTCCGAAAAAAATCATTTGAAAATACAACTATCACTTCTTGTTAAGAAAAAGAAAGAATCCAACGAAATATTCAAAAATGTACATAGCTCGATGAGGTTGATATCAATGGATTCTTCATTTACACTTCTTACATTCAAAAATTCTGTTCAAGAGTTATGAGAAGCGGGATGTTTGGCTGTTATATTAATTAAAATGTTGAAGAAATATTAAAAACATATTTTGCATTTTACGAAATATCTGCGTGGTATTGAGGACACCGATTGCCTCCGATGACGTAGTTTCAGCTGGATTCATACTTGCATAATTTCCAATGGTTCTGACCTGGATAGAACAGTTGGTTGTTTTTTCTCTGGTGTCCTGTTATCGAGAAACTTACACTTGTTGACAAAAACTATTTGGGCGTTTCCGTTCCACTCAATGTTTTTTTTTCTTTTTCTTGTTTTCCACTGATATAACTGATCTAGTAGCCCTAATCAGTTATATAGTATAGAATTAGAATTAATATGAAAGTTTCGGTAGTAAATTAGTATCAGTATAGTAAGAGTTGCATTAATAAGTAATATTAGTTTCCACCAAAGGAAAGTAGCTATTGAGGTTGCACTCATGACGGAATTTTTGAAAAATGCCTTCAAATCTTTATCTATCCTACCTAGTAGACACCGAAAATGACCCCCCGTTAATATATATATATATATATACAGGGTGTCCCAGTATATGTGTCCACCCCTTTTCCTCCTAGAGTTGTTGGAATTTCGAAATGAAACTTGGTAGGTCTTAGTTATGTTGCATGAGGTTACTTTTGAAGGTTTAGTTGACTTTGTAACATTCTCCAGTTTTTCTCCAGCTCATCTAACTCTTGATTTTCCAATAGCGGCACGTATTTTTTTATGACGAATTCTGATAGAAAATTTAATTTTAAGACTAATTTATACCGAGACATCTTTTGATCCGACGCACCGTTTGCGCGTAAAACGCATAAAACTGAAAAATATCGCGCTTTTGTAGATAAATTCCTATTTATCTCTGAAACCAAGCCTTGTACGTAAAAACACCTCAATATAAACGTTGTAGCCTATTAATTTTCCTTTCAGATGATACCAAGATCAAAGTTGTAGATTAAATATTTAACGGGGTATTATGAATGAAAACAAAGGCAAATGTTTTTTTTAGTTTTATGATATAATAATTTCATATGGAAAAATAAATTTATTCTGTTCTGTTTTATAATAATTTTTATATACTTTTTTTCATAAAGTAAATCAGTAATTTTTTTTAATGTTTATTTCAGCTACTATTCATATCGATTTTCTGAATTGTTGCTTTTTAAAACTTTTAAGGTATATTTTTCATTCATAATATCCCGTTAAATATTAAACCTACAACTTTGATCTTGGTATCACCCATGAAAGGAAAATTAATAGGCTACAGCGTTTGTATCGAGGTGTTTTTACGTAAAAGGCTTGGTTTCAGTGATAAATAGGAATTTGTCTACAAAAGGGCGATATTTTTCAGTTTTTTTGCATGTTCCGCGCAAACGGTGCGTCGGATCAAAAGATGTCATAGAATAAATTAGTCTTAAAATTAAATTTTCTATTAGAATTCGTCATAAAAAATACCTGCCGCCATTAGAAAATCAAGAGTTAGATGCGCTGGAGAAAAACTGGAGAATGTTACAAAGTCAACTAAACCTTCAAAAGTAACCTCATGCAACATAACTAAGACCTACCAAGTTTCATTTCGAAATTCCAACAACTCTAGGAGGAAAAGGGGTGGACACATATACTGGGACACCCTGTATATATATATATATATATATATTAACGGGGGGTCATTTTCGGTGTCTACTAGGTAGGATAGATAAAGATTTGAAGGCATTTTTCAAAAATTCCGTCATGAGTGCAACCTCAATAGCTACTTTCCTTTGGTGGAAACTAATATTACTTATTAATGCAACTCTTACTATACTGATACTAATTTACTACCGAAACTTTCATATTAATTCTAATTCTATACTATATAACTGATTAGGGCTACTAGATCAGTTATATCAGTGGAAAACAAGAAAAAGAAAAAAAAACATTGAGTGGAACGGAAACGCCCAAATAGTTTTTGTCAACAAGTGTAAGTTTCTCGATAACAGGACACCAGAGAAAAAACAACCAACTGTTCTATCCAGGTCAGAACCATTGGAAATTATGCAAGTGGGGTGGACACATATATTGGACCACCCTGTATATATATGTATATATAAATATATATATATATATATATATATATATAAATATATATATATATATATATATATATATATATATATATACATATATATATACGTGTCTGTTAACACGATAGCGGCCACAGTTTTTGTTTTTTCGTCACGAAACTTGGTATATAGCATTCAATTAGCAAACGATTGAACGAGTTCTTTAACCACCAAAATCGGTCCACCGGAAGGGGGGGGGGTTACCCTGAACCCAAAAAACTAATTTTTGGGACCATGACAGTAATATTTGTTATATTTCAACGAAACTTGGTATTCGGAGTGGTAATCTACAGGTAAAAATGTGTTGTAAAAATAAACTAAATCGGTTCATTAGGAGGGGGGGGTTACTCCGGACCCAGTTTACTAATATACTTATACCGGTCGTAATTTCTGCTGTATTGTAACGAAACGCGTTATACGTCGTGTGTAACTCATGGGAAAGAAGTGTTGTAAAAATGAGCTAAATCGGTGAATTGGAAAGGGGGGTTTACTTTATAATATATTTCAATAGAATAGCCTGCCAGACGTAGGTTCGCATGGCCGCCGCAAGGAGCGCTTTCTACCACTACAGGGACTGTATCCTGTTCCTGCGTCAGATGAAAAGTCGAAAATAAGAAGTTTTTTGTATTTATTAAGTAGTGTAGTAGGTACCATGTGTAAACATAACTCTGGAAGCAAATTAATTACAAAATTAATAATTGAACAGTTACTCATTACAAAATTAAAAGAGAACTATTCATGTTTTTATTTTATTTATGTAGAATATTTTAAGCAAATTGTTCTGGAATCCAGTCTAAACTACCCTAATTCTGAGGAATGTGCTTAGTTATGCAGCTTCTGCGTGACGGACTTAGTATCAGATTAGTAGCAAAATTTCCAGTTCGAATGAACTTGTAGATTAATCTTTAGTATGAACCACATAAAAAAAATATATACAAATATATATATATATGTACAAAAAAAATGAAACAATAAAATAAAACAAAAATAAAGAATACGAAATAACAAATACAAAAAAAAAATTAGTGCATAAGTGATTTTTTATGGGTTTAGAAATGTTGTTTTCATATGTAGTCGAATTTTGTCTTACCATAGAATTTTGTCATTGCAGTATCTTACCATCGAAACATTGTCTTAAATGCTGCATTGGAAACACTGCAATTACATAAAAACGAAATTGCAAACCCTTTCAGCCAACATTACGAGTATACTATACACGATTTCAGTATTAACGAATTTTTAACATTTCACTTCTGGGCGCTTATGACCTAGAGGTTTTCTGCCCTTAAACGCCCAGTCATCTATAGGAATTGAATATTGTATTAACGTTAAATGAATTTATCCTCCTAAAAACGTTCTTAGAAATATTAAATATTTTCATAAATAATTAAATATTTTCCTTTCTCTAGTAAGGATCCTCTGCCTTAATGTTTCTCTACTCAGGCCTGAGGTCCTTAAAATCAGGATTCCAAGGCAAAAATAGCGAGTAAGTGCATCACCTTTCTACAAAATGCTAATAATTTCCTGGTTCTACAGACGTATTACTTTAATGCCGTACCGATCACCATGCCAAACTACTACATGCATTTATTAGCAAAAACTTACAAAACAAATAAACTAAAATAACAATTCTCATTAAATTTATAACCTATAAATTTTAAAATAAATTCTAAATAATGTTTTAATGCCTTCTTTTATGTATTAAATTGTATTGAATATAAATCATTCACCAGTCGTTACAAAAAAAAAAAAAAACAAATAAAAACATACGAGAATTGAAATTTTTATAATTCACTGATAAAAATTTAAATACAATTTAGATTCTTATTTTTCCGAAATAAAAATTAAATTGTAAATCAATTCTGGAAAAAGTAAAAATATGCACTTATTTCTGGTCACTGATAGGCACAGTATACTCAGAAGTTCGGAATCAAGATTATTACATTATATATACTCTTTTGGGGAGTAATATGGGGTAACTACTTTAGTTGAATTTTGAGTCTGATAAAAGTAACGTCGGAGAAAATGTTTGGCTACTGAAAGATAATCCAGCCAATAAATGCAAGAGGACGCTAACATTAAGGAATACATCCTGTGCTGAAGGATAATCCGAATTGGCCTGAGCCAATAAATGCGAGAGCACGCTAACATTAAGGAATACATCCTATGCTGAAAGATAATCCAAATTGGCCTGAGCCAATAAATGCAAGAGGACGCTAACATTAAGGAATACATCCTGTGCTGAAAGATAATACGAATTGGCCTGAGCCAATAAATGCAAGAGGACGCTAACATTAAGGAATACATCCTGTGCTGAACGATAATCCGAATTGGCCTGGGCCAATAAATGGAAGAGCACGCTAACATTAAGGAATACACCCTGTGCTGAAGGATAATCATCAGCTTGGATTATAGCTATTAGCCTTGTGGTTAACAACGTGTTAAATACTCAGAGCTTTTTGTTCTGTGGATCTTCAAGACTAAGAGATTGAGGTGGTAATGGTAGGGGTGTCATAAGGTGCAATAAAGTCAAGCACTCATGCAAGGGGCGTTATAACATACCTTTATAAAGTAATAAAGGGTTTTATACATCCTCCAGTATCCTCGCCAACATGACTTTATTATCAGGACTCGAATGCATATTTGTATTATATTTGGTAAATTATTGCCAAAAATTACCATATGTCAACATGTCTCATGTGATCATACACACAATGATTATAATTTAATCTTACCATCTTGTTTCCCTATTTATTTGTTTACCAGCTAGTCACTCGAAAACCTGTGAGCGTTCGCCTTTTACATTTTTGTTTTAATTATTTTTTTTTTAACGGCACACCGATTATCGCTGACATCCATGGTGCAATGAGGAATTTCCTTAACGGGCCCCGAAATGAGAAAAATTCAGAAAAATAAATGTGCTTTAGCTCCGCCCGACAAACCTAAGTAATATTGTATATTATACTTTTTCGTACATGGCCACCAGCGCGAACGCCAGTGGACACGTTTTGGTAAACAATTTTCGTAACGTTTTCTTTCAGTTTAGTCATCGAAAAAATTCTACGCACTCTACTAGCAAATATCATTAGAAAGCTGCAATTCAAATTTGAAGTTGATCAAAAACAAATTGAAGACGCCAGACTTCCTTGTAATAAAATTAATAAAATGGGTTGTAATTTTTAAATGCATCGAAGCTCGCTCAAAAAAATATTCTCAAATCAGCACCGCGTTCACTGGGCATAGGGACGTCACTCGGAAAATCGTATTTTTTGCCCATTTATAAAATTTTTCTCTTGGATATAATTTTTGATTTGTTAAGGAAGAATTTTAGCCTATAAAAAAGAATTGTAAAAAAAAAGTTACAAGATAGTATTACCCCTTAAAATGTGTATCTAGGATTTTTTTAAGGCTACCATAAATACTCGTATAGTCGCATGAAAGGCGCATTTCGTATTTAACTTGTAGCTACCTCAAGCTAACCATTCTATCTCTTAGACGATCCAAACTTCATTTTACGGTCAACGTCCAAGAACAAGTACTTATCAATCCCGTAAGTTAAGAAATAATATGATTGTACACAGATTCTTCCCAAGATATCTCTGGTGATCAAGCGGGAATCCCACATATTCAGGGGATTCCCTCATGAGGTTTCTTTGCATTTAAAAACATAGCAGGCTATACTTATTCTTAAGTTTTTCTATCATTTTATTGTATAATTTTCTATTTAAATAAATAAAATGATCAATATTTAACAATATTAAATGAAATATATATGTATAAAATTAAATCAAATAATAAAACATGATGAACTTGATAAAATGGTTATTTGCCCTCATATTGACAAATACAAAAATCAAGAGTGTGTACAATAGACAGATAATTGTTTATTGGCATATGTGCATGACGTTTCCATGGAGTTTGGCCATTCCTTGTTATTTTGTTGGTGTATAAAATAACAAAGTACTAATAGGACAAAAATAACATAATAATAATAATAAGTATAAGATAAATAAAGTTTTACAATCTGTATCAAATCAATCTAAATGAATAAAAATAAATACATAATATCATGGTAAATAGATACTTAGCAGGTATAAATTAAAGTAAAATATATAACTTAATATTATGAATTAGAGCATACTTTTAATAGATAGGAAAATACATTATTTGAGTCGTCAATACTTTTAAAAATTGTTTCTAGTGATAATTCCTTACTGATATTTACTATATATGAATGAAGGTATTGTTGTCTGTAAATTTCAAAGATAGAGCAATGTAGTATTATGTGATTTAATCTATATATATAAAAATCACGTGTCTGTCTGTTTTTCTGTTTGTTTGTTCCTTATACAAATCTACACTGTTTGACCGATTTTGACCAAACTTGGAATAATGGTAGGTCTTGATACGAGAAATCTCCTAGGCTAGGTCAAAAAAATCTACCAGCTGTCTGTCTGTATGTTTGTCCCTTATACAAATCCACACCGTTCGTCCGATTTCGACTAAACTCGGTACACATGTAGATCTTAATCTGGGGAGTGCCGTAGGCTAGGTCAAAAAAATCTACCAGCTGTCTGTCTGTATGTTTGTCCCTTATACAAATCCACACCGTTAGACCAATTTTTATGAAACTTGGTATACATGTATGCCTTGATACGGGGGGTGTTATAGGTTAGGTCAAAGTCGTCTAGGACTCACTTTTATGAGGGTTCATAACAGTTACAGATTCGTGTTATTAGATTTTCATAATACTTATTTGGTGTCTAATTTATTTAGGCTTTTCTATACGCAGAAAGTAGGCGTAGCATGGCACGCCGGGTAACGGCTAGTGGTTTATAAATAAGATTTCCACGCCACTTACACATTAGATGATCACTGCTATTAAACCTCAGTTGACTTGCGATCCTGAATTTTTGTATACTGATAGTGAACATTAGATAATTTTCAGGCTGAGGATGTGTGTAATTGCAAACTATTCTATAGAGTGGATTGTATTTTGTATGAAGTGCACGTTTAATATCTATGGATTTTAACTTGTTTGCAACATTTTCTATTATGGAATGTTTATTAGTCAGTAAGGTTTGAGGATTAGAAAGATGCACTATGTAATGCGGAGTGCCTTCAACCTCAATAGCTTCGAGGTACCTTAAGCTCCAAATTTCCGCCACACAAAGAAATGTGGAAGAGACCATTGACTCGAAGAGAGACATTTATACAGTATAGCTGAATACACGGCCGATAAGTACCGATAAGTATTTTTGTATATTGAGTTAAATAAGATATGATCAAAACTGTCGCTAATACGTAATTTTGTACAGCTTATTATTGCACGGACTTTCAATTTTTCTGGTAAATGGCTACAGAACTCGCTTAAAAAATGGTTTCATTCGTTTTCCTACGTTAAGGAATCTTTCGCACAAATTTCGCTCCAAAAACCATATTCCAGTAAACGGATTCAACTGGTTAATGAACTTGACCTTTTAAATGAGAAGAAAGATTTTTGTACCTAATGTTATCAAAATCGAACCATTTTTGAGCCGATGAGGAACTTCTTAATAATTCTAACCCCCCTAAAACTTAAACATTTGAATATCAAAACAACTTTTCTTAGCGAGTGTTTACACTCTAAACGTATTGTCCGTGCAAAATTTCAAATTTTTGTGTCATTATTATAATTTTTGGGATATTATTACCTCGGATGGGCCATCACCAGGGCGTAAACTCTATGAGGGACAAAATCACATTTGATTTCTAGTAATTCAAGGACTGCCATCATAGATAATGTACGGTAACAGCTGTTCTGTTATCGTCCTAGCAACAAATGCTGCCTTGGCTAGCCTGCTCTAATCAACTAAAACTTTAAACCCCCCTAAAAATACTTAAAAATTCGAATATCAAAAAATCCTTCCTTAGTGAGTGCCTACGTTGTATAGGGAGTGTCCATGCAAAATTTCAAAATTTTCTGTCGAGTGGTTTGGGCTGGGGGATGATAGGTCAGTGAGTAAGTGAGTCAGTGAGTGAGTGGTATTTGACAAATTTATAGTAGATATAATGTGTATATATGTATATAGGCAAATATCATCTAGTGACATTTTGTTTACAGTAAATGAAGTCGACATTTTCGAAAAATGCAATAAAATATCTGCAAATGATATTAAGCAATGGAATTGAAAATTCTTCAGCTCTTATCAGTATTTTGTGGAATGCAATCGATACTTTATAAATTTCTAGAGTCACTACTGCATTAAGTAGAAATCATTAGAATGTCGGTTGGTTTTTCTTTAACATTGAGCCTTGAAGTATATTATTTAATATGGAAGGTATGTTTCTAAAGGTTTTATGGACTTCTGGAGTTATGGTGGTTCCGCAACATATTCTGCAGACTTTCTTACGATTTCATTGAAAACAACAGTCAGACAAGGTTGCTGTTTTCCGTTAGTGCTGGGTTCCGCATAGGAAGTCACATTCTATCTTTTTCACTGAATAATGTGTGCCCATAAATTCCGTCCGTGTCCATCTTCTATATTCATATTCTGTAAATTCTGTCCTCCATATGTTTAAATGAAAAAAAGTTTTGGTTCTCATGAAATGAAAGTCGGCACATAAGATTTATATAACAAACAAATGACGTGCTTGTTAATCAGCCTAACCTAAACGGTATCATTAGGAGTGTTAGTTTTCCGGCTTACATCTATTCAATTTAAAACGTAAATCTATCTTTTCGGGCTGATATTTTGTTTTCTCGCAACCGCTCTGTTACTTAGGCTTACATAATCGACCCAACAATAAGCTACGAGACGAATGATCCCCAGAATTCAAACAAATATTAAAACACAATGGTAAGATGAACTTGCAAAAATGGTTATTTGCCCACATATTGACAACAAAAAAAAACACAAGAACATCAATCTTTCGAAATTCACTTCACCAAATTTTAGTCCAGTGAAAATAATATTTCATTCAAATTTATTTTTTATTAAATTCGTCATCAAAATTTATTTTCTCAACAAACTCGCAATCAACTAAAAAACAAAAACAACCTTTTAACCAATTGAAATGAATTATCGAAAGATTGATAAGTATGCTGTGTGTTTAGCGAACCAATATATTTGGGCAGTCATCTTTGTTTTGTTTTAAATAAAGAATTTCTTCTCAAATGATGCCTTGATTCTATAAATTCTAACATTAAAATTTCAAAGATGCTTTTTGAAAATGAATTACTGCTGCAGTTTTACTAGTGGCCTCTATAAATTTTAAAAGGTCTAAATAACTACTTTTTCTATATCTTATTGCTTTAATACATTACAAGGTATGTAAATTAGCTTTGGAATTAGGTTAACTTCTAACAATTTTTAGAAATTATTAGCACCCCGATAAACTAAAAGAACTTTATAATTGTGGATACTTCTTAAATAAAATGTACGATATTCCGTTTCATAGTTATTGCCGTAATGAAAACTTGTTTGACGGCATAACTAAAATAGGGCTTCTGTATTACGTTAAACTTGGTACACAAGCCCTTTGTTTGTAAAGTGGCAATTCAATTGTTTAAGGCTGTATGAAAACCAAAAGGTTAGCTGTTATAAGTTTTTAATAAATAAAATATCTAAGACAATTGGATATTGTTATATTAATTAAAAATGTATACATGTAGACCTATTTAATAAATATTAATTTAATAAATACTTTTTTTTTAAATGTCTGCAATAATGAATTTTAAGTAGGTCTCCTGTAATTTATGTGTAAACACGCTATTCATATTAATTCGGCAATAAGGTCCTCAAGTTCCGATCAGAAATGTCGATGGTTTTCTACGTCATGCAAGAACCGGGTTTTCACAGCTTATATATATATATATATATATATATATATATATATATATATATATATATATATATATATGTATATATATATATATATATATATATATATATATATATATATATATTGAATTATTTGAAATATTTTACTCGACATGTTTCGTGCTTTGTTCGCACCTCATCAGGGGCTTTCCTTGTTAGGAAGTCCTCTTGTGTTAGTCAGGCATAATACTGTATAATGAGCACGACTATTATGAATATGTTATAGTGTGCACATAATAACAATAGGAGGCCCGGTGGCCGTGAGTGTTAAGGGGTGAGCAATTAACACTCCGTGCCAAGGGTCATGGGCTCGATTCACACTAGGGGTGGTGACTTTTCTTTAGAAAAAAAAAAGAATAGGAATCAGCTCTATCCTGGCTAGAAAAGGGTGGTGGTAACCTATTAGATAACCGTCCTAAAATTCCTAGTTAATAATAGTGGACGTTAAAATTTAAATTATAATAATAAACAAATAGTACTAAAATGTACATATTAAAACACCGACGTTGTTAATAGCAAAATTTATTGTTACGGTGTTAAATAGAAATATACAACAAAAATTAAAACACCGAGGGGAATAGTGAAAAAACATTTGTCTAGTAACATTAACGCATTATTGCAGTAAACCGAAAAAACGCAACAAAAGAGATTTGAGCAATTTTAATCTAGTAGTTGATAACCAACCAAACATATACATATATATATATATATATATATATATATATATATATATATATATATATATATGCGTGTTTATATATTTCGAGTAGAGGTGACGATTAGTTAAATTATTATTATTGAAGAAAAAAATGATGTTCGTATGAATGTATTCCTTTGTGGCAAGGAGTATTCAATTGTCGAGAAATGATATGCCTTTTTTTCGCCTCCTTGTCGGCAATAAAAGGGCAGGGACGGTGTTATTTTGAATTATGGCCAATAAAATTGACGTTGCAATGATAAGAAGGCATGAATTATTGCAAGGTAGTAAAATATACAATTTTGACGAATAAGGCCGTTAATAAACAATAAAGAAATCCCTTGTAGTATTCACAACTTGTAAGGCAATAGGTACTGCTGTCTTCTCATCCGCGTATCTTCTTGCGAAAACCATCTGTCTTATGTCAAAAAGGATTAGTCAATTTCCACACAGCAAAAATAAATGATTTTACGTTGTGTAAAAAAATAGCAGCTCTAATGCTGCTGTGTGCTTGTCATTTCTACTTGCGTCACCATATCTCGTTACTTTTGGATTTCTTTGAACGCATCAAAATGCATTTATTTATGAGCTTTCACAACAAAAGTTATTCGCCAGTTTTTTTTTATTGAGAACTAGCCCCCGTTTTAGTAGAATAAGGACTTTCTGGCTTGATGGTTGAAAGTAAACAACAAAAAAAAAGTCCGACTCGCAGGAACTGCATCATCTTAGCGCGGTTCCGTTCTTATCCCTACTGTTGGAAAGATTGACATAGAGACAGTTATAATTTTGGTTAGACCTTTCAGGAAATAATTTATGATCCCAAATAGGTCACGGTTGCAAGGGTCCATACCTCATACCTGTCTACCTGGCCTTGTGAAGGTTCGCTCTAGAAACAAACTACTTACTGTTTCTTATTTTCTTTTACTATAATACTAATTTTAGACATAAATACAATTTAAAACAAAAAAAAATATCAATTAAAAAGTGATTTGAACAAAGACAAAAACCCGTTCAAAGAACAAAAAATAAACACATTTGAAGTTGTAAGCACTTATTTCTTCGATTGACATCGTCTAATCGAAAATCTCTTTAGAATCTTTTTTGTAGAACATTTAGTAAGCATTCGCATGGTAACGATCCGCTTATGAAGATTCCAAACCGCTTATTAAGATATTAAGGAAAATACACGAAGTCCCCAAAACTTTTCATGTCTATTAATAAAATATTTTATTCCAATCCTTCCTTAACTCCAAACGTAACCAAAATTTAAAAATCTTTGTTTATATGAATTTAAAACATGTAGACAATGCCTCAACTGAATCCCATGATTCTAAGTACCCTAACCAAAACGTTTTTCGACCAATAAACCTATTGGTTCAACATCACCAACCAAACATTTCTATCTCACTCCGTTCCAGCTCGACGTCGCCCAAGCGTTCGATCGTGTTTGGCACCCGGGGTTGTTATACAAAATAAAGCGCATACTTCCTCACACATATTTCCTAATCCTGCAATCCTATCTATCTAAGCGCTCCTTCCAAGTAAGATCCGGTCCCGCATTGTCTAGTTCCCATCCCATTTCCTCCGGAGTACCACAGGGAAGTATTCTTGGTCCTCTCCTCTACCTTTTATACACCGCAGACATCCCTACCCACCCCAGCACCCACTTAACTACCTATGCTGATGATACAGCCATATTTTCCTCCTCTCCTGACCCCGTAACTGCTTCCTGTTATCTACAAGAACATCTGGAATCTGTCGAGCACTGGTGCAACAAGTGGAAAATAAAGGTGAATCCTGAGAAATGCTGCCAAATCACATTCACCCTCAATAAGAGAACCTGCCCTCATATTCAGCCACGAACTCCCCACATCCAACGAGGTGCGCTACCTGGGATTATTACTGGACAGTAGACTCACTTGGAACCCCCACACCCGACTGAAAAGACAGGAACTGAACAGGAGATACGGACTCTTACGACGACTACTGGGACCTTCATCAAAACTGACAATACACAACAAACTCATTGTTTACAAAACCATAATCCGACCTATTTGGACTTACGGACTTGAACTCTGGGGTACAACTAAAACTTCTAACATACAGAGAATACAGGCATTCCAATCCAAAGTCCTCCGCAAAATAGTTAATGCTCCTTTCTATGTTTCCAATAAAACCCTTCATAGTGACCTCAACATCCCTTTCGTTCAAGAACTGGCAAAATCCCGCTTCCTAACGTTTCATTCCAAACTGTCCTTCCATCCCAATCCTAGAGCGCAAACACTTTCCTCCCAAACTCACCCCAAAAATCCGCCTAGAAGGCTCAAGAGACATTGGCCTCGTGATCAATTAACTGAATAGGGACAAGACATTATTCTAAGTAGGAAGTGCCAGTATTGATTGGCTCCTTCCAAAAGTGTTATTATTATTGTGTTATTATTTTTATTATTATTTCCAATTCATTGTTTTTGTTTGTTTTGTTTTTTATGTACTTTTTCTTTCTTTTTTTTATTTTTTTTTTATTTTTTATTTTATTTTTTATTTATTTGCTTATTTGTTTTTTATTTATTTTGTATTTCAACTCAATTCTGTATATAATTATTATTTTTATCTGAGAGCAAACTTAACTAATGTACTCTCCAAATGTACAGATGTTAAATAAACGTATTACTAAAAAAAAAAAAAAAAAAAAAAACTCCGTTCCAGACATATGCTATTCTAAAGGGTCTATAGAAAATCCCGTGTTTTTTATGTACAACTCCCATTTTCTTTGATTGTCCAGATTTATTTTCAACGTTTTATTTCATTTTTGAAATCAGCATTAAATGTGCTTTATGACTAATGCACATGCAATGTTCACAAGTATCTCATTCAAACCGCAATATCAATTTAAAAAAGTAGATATTCATAAAAGGTTCTGGTTAGTGACAACATTTCGAAAATCACTACTCTTCCAAAAAAAAAAAAAAAAAAAAAAAAAATCCTGCCATCTGCGGAATCTTACAAAAGTTGTACACTTTCATCAGCTTTCTAACGGTATACTCAAAACAGAGCATTTCATAATGTAATTGGAATTCTAGAGTGAAAAAAAAAACAACATCAAATCAATAAAAGTAATATTATGTTTATTTTCGTGATATTATCAGAAATAAATGATAACTATTCTCGACGAAATTAATATTTAATGATTATAGTAAGCCTTAAATTTAAAAAGAAAAAAAATTAAATTAGAGCCTTCTTCTCAAATTCAGAAACATAAATGTGCTTTAGGTCCACCTGACAAGCCTATGTAGTGCACAGTATGACAACGAGCGAACGCCAGCGTACACTTTTTTGTAATGCTTTTTCGTAACGTTTTTTTTTTCAGTTTAGAGATCGCTAAAGCATATTTATGCCAAAAAAATAGATCGAAAATGATAAACGTGTTTACACCTGGCCTCCTTGCATAACACAAAGATGATGCTGCCCAGAGAAGCAGACCACAAGAGAAATAACTACTAAACGGTTTGAGTTATCAATATTTTTTAAAGGGGCAAAGTTGAAGAGATCTATAATATGGTGCCCTTGGAAATGAGAAACTATCACTTCTAAGGGCTCAAATAGGCCTTTGAAGGGAAGGGTTACCTCTTTATCCATATTTAGCATTATATTTTCATCTGAAATTCGAAAAAATGGCACTTGAATTTATTTAAATAGTATTTTTGTTAAGGGAGGGGCAATTCAGCATAGGAGAATGTGTTCAGCACTCAACAAAACGATTCCCATTAGTGTAAACTAAAAAAGAAAATACATAAATATTGGAATTTTAGGCATAAGAGTTGCCAAAATTATAGATCACAATTAATGAATGCATTTTTTTTTTGCAATAAATACAATTTTTAATTCTGAGCACATTCTTCTAAGCTGAATTAGCCCTTCCTTAACAAAAATACTATTTAAATAAATTCAAGTGCCTTTTTTGACGAATTTCAAATGAGGAATACATGCAAATGAAAACGTATTTTTACAGAGATCTACCAGAAGCATTACGACCTAACCCTGTTTGCACGGTTCTTCCTTGTTTTGTTAGTAAATCTTAATAATAATACAAAATTTGGGCAAACAGGGAACCCTTCCCTTCAAAGGCCTATTTGAGCCCTTAGAAGTGTTATTTTCTCATTTCCAAGGGCACCATTTTGTAGATCTCGACGAGAACTACAACTTTGCCCCTTTGAAACATTTTGATATATCAAACCGTTTAGTAGTTATTTCTCTTGTGGCCCGCTTATCTGGGCCACACTGTATATATATAAATATATAAAAAACCTTTTTTTGGCATGTAGTAGAAAGAATATTCTTGATGAAACCAGATTGGAAAATTAATAAATGGTCACTGTAATAATGTTTGTACTACTTTCTTAATGTTGAAAAAAAAAAAAAAAAACAGGATTTACTTTTTCCGTCCAAAGGCATCGAGGTCCACAAATCTTCAAATACCCGTAACTTCCATATGAAATAAACCAATTACCGCTCATGAAACTGCCGGACAACTACTAATTATGGCTTTAACTCACATATTGAATTTATTTGCACTAATAATGTATAATCACGAGATGGAGAAAGTTATTTCCTCTCCGCTTAAGAAATCGTGTTTTTTTTTTCTTTCCCCTCTTCTTCGAGTATGAAAGCCTTGAATCTTCATCCAGATTTACTGAAAGTCGGCTACCGGTGAAAGCGTTAGGGGAGTGAAAACTGCCTTCAAAATGAGCCTTCAATAATCTCTCTATCCTTAATTATGCACCATCATTTTTTATAATATCCCTATTATATACAGCCCACACAAACACACACACACACACACACACATATATATATATATATATATATATATATATATATATATATATATATATATATATATTTTAAACAGACATTTTAATATATCTTGACCTCAAACCAATCATCTTTATGTTTACTCTCCTTCTTTACCAGAAATTTCCCATTTTCAAGGTAGAAGAAAATTGAGGAGTTAAACATGCGATTGACCCCATAAATGTATCATTAAAATACATTATTCAACCCCTTGTCCAAAATAAAGTAAATTAATTTACCTCACTCTAGCTGTCCTTATTTTACAATCTGTCAAATTGGTCATTGTCATCATGATTAGACTAATATGACTCAGCACGGCGACTATAGATCAGCTGTTTAAAATAGATTTTTTGGATCTTACGTACTAGGTGCACCGATCCCGAGAAGTGGCTCCCGTTAAGGCTCCCAATCATTGTTCCGGATCAGGCAATATGGCGACCATTAATGGCACCAAGAACGTTTATTAATATTATAAATGAGTTGGATTGACTAGAGTTTCGATATAACCTTAAGCGAGCGGAAACGCATAGCAATTATGCCATTAAAAGAAGTGCAAATGGTTTCCTAGGTTATATAACATTAGCAATTATGTTGTGCTATGCGTTTCCGCTCGCTACGCTCGCTCAAGGTTATATCGAAACCATAGTTAATCCAACTCGTTGGTAATATAGATCACTGGTTTTTCGGTGGAAAATGGGCCGATATGCACTTTAACATTGCTTGAAAAGAGTACTTTCCAGTCGTTGGTAAGTCCCAAATACTCATTTCCCTAGCCGAAAGATCAGCACAAAGGACACAATGAACACTACCACACTAAGAAGTGAAACAAGAAACAATAAATATAACTTGTAAAAAACACACATCTAACAGTAAGTGAACACAAAACGATGACAAAACGGATTCCTGAACGATACCCACTTCTCGAGATCGGTGCAAGTAGTATGTAAGTACCGATTTTTTAAAAAAGTAATTGCCGATTTCTCAAAACGATTCTTTATCATTTCATTAAATAAATAGTGTCAAGTAATGTCTATTCAATTAAAATATATTTTGTCTAGATATGGAAATCGAGATTTTATTTGAAAATCTTCTGAAGAGCATATATGAGCAGCATATATATGAGATCATATATATGGAGCCGATTCCTCCATGGGCGTATATAGAAAATAATTTCGGAGGGGGTTGGGAGAATTTCAGGGGGGCTTATAGCATTAGGGGGGTATGAAATACTATCAATCTAGAACTTGGATTCGTTACCCAATTAAAACGCTATCACAACCCAAAAACATTATTTTTTCTGAACTATGTTTTCTTATTTAATTTATTTTTAAGGTTTTTATGACATATTTTTAGAGATTTAAAGGGGGGAGGGCTGCAGGCCCATGTATTGTTCAGGAGGTGATCATTTTTATGAATGGAAATCATATAAATTTATAATTTATTTTTACCTATATGAAAAAACTGGCATAATTTTTAAATTTATCAATAAAATATAATGATTTTTTCATTATTTGTTGAACAAAATAATTAGCGGAATGAAAACCTCGATAGAGTAAATTTAACTCACGTAGTTAAATTTTGCTAACTTTATTAACCTTCCGTTACTGGCGGTCACCAGTGAGGTGCACCTGGCTCATAATTTTTCTATGAAAATTCCATATTCATTCGTTAAAAAGAACGTAAAATTGTGATATTTTTTTTTAACTGTTACATGTCTGCTGAAAAAAATTGTTGTTTGTGTTCTAAAATTTGTGTTTCTTAAGCTGAAATATTGTTTAAAATTATTAAAATATAGGGGCGAGGTTAGCTCAGTGGTAGTGCACTGGACTAGTAAGCTGGAGGACCTGAGTTCAATTCCCGATCAAGCATCAAGTGTCTTCGTTCATGGGTTGAATTCGGCCTCCCTGACCGCCTACCCAGCCTTTAATTAATTTATCAATGGGTACCTTAGTGCTAATGACCCTTAGCAGTCGAAGCAGCAAGGGGAAAATCAGGCGGTCCGACCATAGTACTGACCACACTATCTCCCTACTGTACCTCTATAGTATCTGCCCCTCAAGGCCCTTGTGGCCAGTTACGGGACTGATTTTTTTTTTTTATTATTATTAAAATATAAATATTTTGAAACTGGGAGACCTCATTGGCCTTTTTCATTGTTATGATACCTGGATAATTATTAGTTAATATTTTAATTATGGCTTTTCCTCGTTATTCCCTTCACATGTACATAAAAATCACAAAAAAATATCTTCGTTAATATTTTTTCTAATGCATCACCTCACAGGTGACTGCCGAGTACAATTGTACCTATAGACACCGCGAGTAACGGAAGGTTAAGACACTGAATTTAACTTTTGCCTATTAATTGCAAGCTTTTAACGCCCTGGAAGAAGGGAACCTAATATCTCTTTTGTGACTTGTAGTTTAGAAAGTTAATAAAAGAAGGTTGTAAAAATAAAAACACGAAAATTCCATGATAAAAAGAGAAATGAAGGACATTGAAGGAATTAATAGCTGACTACCCGGAGTGGAAGGGTATTATAAAGCTTAACTAATTCAAAAAATATCTGATATTCCGTGTCTAAATGGTTGGGGGGTCAGTGGATGGCTGGAGTGTTGGTTTGAATATTAATGCGAGGTCCGAAGTTCCGTTAGATTCGGCTTGCAAGAACCGGTGCAGCTTCTCCCCACTTTCTTCATCATACTCATCTATTCTCTCTAATTACACAACATTCTCTCCATACCAACGCTCAAAATAACAAATTCATTTTACTTCCCAACTTAATCATACATTTTAGGCCTAATTACAGTGTTTCCTTACTGCAAATCATAATGTAACCAGTGATGGCCAAAGTAAACTTGAAACTCTCTAACCATTCATTTTTTTATTTTATTTGTTTATTTGAAATCTTTATATAAATCAATAGTACAATCGTCAAGTTTGTTGAAACAGATAATATATAAAAGTTGATTAAAACGGTAAAATTAAAACAAAATAAAAATAATGAAGTATTTGGAAGAAGCCAACCATTGTTGGTCCTTCCTAAGGCGGGTAAACAAAAAATCAAATTAGGATCGGCTTTGTGAGTTTACCTCGGGGCCTCTGTCTTTTAAGCCGCCTGGTAGGATTGTCTGCTTAGGATTGGGAAGATAAGTATAGACCTTCAGGATTAGGATGGCAAGACAATTTGGAGTGGATCATTTGGAAACGAGTTTTAGCAAGGTCAAGGACAAATGGGATGTTAAGGTCATTGTGTAGGGTTTTGTTGGATACGTAGAAAGGTGCGTTGACAATTTTGCGGAGAACTTTTGACTGGAATGCCTGTACAAAATACAATCATAAAATATGGTAGAACGATTTGGCATAATCTTTCGCGGAAAATGTAAAGACATGCAAAAATATAAAATGAAATCTCTTAGGTCTTAGGCATCAAAACAGGAAACTGAAAGTATTCCAAGCGGAAATAAGTCCATTTAAACACAGAGATTTTAGCGCGGTTATTACGATTATTGGCGGAGTTATTACGAAAACGATTCACAAAACATGAACTTTTGAAGTTTCAAGAGGTCAAACCCAGAAAATATTGAGCCAAAAGCATGCCCAAATGATGCTCACTGAGTGGGTAGTTAACTCAGAAAATGTGTCTAATCATTGCTCACGATTCTTGGAGTGGTTCCCATAATGCGGGAAGAAACCGTCAAATACCGTAATGCCAGGATCACGGAAATTATCAGCATCGTATCCAAGCTATGAATAAGCCTAGGAGATCCGTGCTTGGCTGGCCGGTGCATATCCAAAGCTCGTACGGGAAGTTTTCGTGATAACGGTGGATATTTTATTAAATTGTGAATACAACCTTTAGCCAAACGTTTTTGATATATTTGTATTGATGGATGTGATATCGACAATTAAACGGATTCTTGACTATACGGCACACTAGGGAGATAGTGTGGTCAGTACTATAGTACCCATTGACTTATAATAAGGCTGAATGGGCCTAGGGTCGGTCTGGGAGTCCGAACCCAACCGTCGAACAACGTCACTAGAAAAATCTTTAGTGCACGGCCGAGTTATGACCTCAATACAATCATTGGTATTTCATGGAGTTCAGATATATATTTCTTTCAACGACGTGTACTTCACACAAGAAATGGTGAAAATGCGGACCACGCTATCTCCCTAGTGTGCCGTATGTTCGTTAATCAGATACCTCTCTAGTATCTGCCCCCGTGACCTGTTACGGGTCTGATTTTTTTTTTAAATTTTGTATTTATTGTACATATAAAGAAAACACACACACTCACACACACACACACACACACACACACACACACATATATATATATATATATATATATATATATATATATATATATATATATATATATATATATGTATGTAAATCACTTGTCTGCCTGTTTGTTCCTTATAGAAATCCACACCGTTTGACCGATTTAGACCAAAATTGGAACACCGGTAGCTCTTGATCCGGGGAGATTCATTAGCTACGTCAAAATCGTCTAGGAGTCACAGTTCGGAGGTAACGGGTTTTAAACTATGAACCCAAATAGTTAACGAGTTGTGTTATTAGATTTTAATATTTCTTATTTGGTTTCTAATTTATTTTTGCTTTTCTAATAGTATGGCACGCCGGGTAACAGCTAGTATAATATAAAATAGCCAACTCTTAATGATTCTTAGTTAGGTAAGAAATTCTGCAGACTAGTTTTTTTTTGTAATTCATTTATTTATGAGCACCCGCAACTAAGGTGATGTGCTCAAAACAATTATACAGATTCATTTCTAGTTGTAATTAAAAAAAAATAATATAAATAAAGAAATTCATTGTGAATTCTTAATAATAACAGATAAAATACATTAGAACAATGTTCATGTGGTTACAAATAAGGTCTGTTTACAATTACTTCGAGATAGAAGGTGTAAAATAAGAAGTTGTTTAGCACTGTTGTTGATACTGTGAATAAGGTATATACAAGATTTGATAATGAACAAAATTATTGAACAACGTAAGAATCGGGAAAACGAGAAAGGCAGTAACTCTTAGGAGGGGAAAATGTATTAGTAACAGAAAAGGTGAAAATAAGAAGAGAAGGAAAAAAAAAAATAAATAATAATAATAAAAAAAATAAATAAATAAGTAAAAAAAAATAAATAAATAAAATAGAAAAAAAAGGAATAAAGTAAATATAGAAATTAATATTAGTAAATTAAAAATAAATAAATAAAGGAAAATATTAATAATAATAAATATAAATAGCCGAAGTCAAAAAAAAAAAAAAAAAAAAAAAAAAAAAAAAAAAAAAAAAAAAAAAAAAAAAAAAAATTGTTGTCATATGGTTTTAATATGTGGGCTGTTTTCCGTTAACAGTTCTTGAATGTCATAAGGTATGTTTAGTAGATTTCTCTGTTTGCATTCTGTAAGTATATGTTTTATAGTAAGAGTCCTGTTACAGTACTGGCAAATAGGTCTATCGTTTCTATTCATTAAGTACGAGTGAGTGAGGAATGAGTGTCCAATGCGTAGTCTGGTCAATATAACTTGGTCTCTCCTTGTTAGGGGCCATTTATGTTTAGACCAAGGTTCTACAGTTGGCTTTATTTCAAGCAATTTGTTGTCTGTTAGTGTCCAGTATCTTTCCCAGTAAGTTAGTACCTGTCTTTGAATTGTTGAACACAAATCTTCAGAAGTCAGTTTGTCAATATCGAGTGATCTCCTTTTAGCTGCTAATTTTGCTTGTTTGTCAATCTCGTTGCTTTCTGGGATTCCTGTATGTCCGGGTAGCCAAATTATTCTATTTTTTCGTTCTATGTACATCAAATAAGAAACAACTTTCACATTTTAACGCTTGGTGACAACACCGTCAGCCCCGTTTTGTTGTTTGTCTGTATTGAATAATAATAATTGCAAGTCGATCTATAATTACCTATATCCATGTATTAACATTTATTAAGATGTTTTTACAGAATCGATCCATAATATGATTCTAAATCAGTTTTTTTTTTGTGTAGATGGTCGGGTTTTCAACTAACGAGGAAACTCCCTGAATCCGATTAATAACAGGAAAACCTAACAACCCGCGGCATTTACCCGGTAAATTAGATGTAAATACAGTGAAAACAATTCAGGTGGGAGGTCATTTATATCTGACACGCGGAGTTTCAGCTTGGATCTCTTCTCGAACGTAGCAATCGAATCCAGCGATTATTCCAGCTTTGCTCGCTTCCAAGGTTGGGTATGAGCCTTTTAATTAGCGACTAGGAAACGACTTGTTACACAATTACTAGGATTCATTTTCTTTGTACATGCCAATTGTTGGCTGTGTAATTTTAACGATGTGAAAAGTACTGCTATCATCTTGATGATATCGTTTATTCAGGCAGATGCATTATTTCTCTATGATTTCATTCCAGAGATAGAATTATACATATTTCATTCCAGAGATAGAATTATACATATTTCATTCCAGAGATAGAATTATACATATTTCATTCCAGAGATAGAATTATACATATTTCATTCCAGAGATAGAATTATACATATTTCATTCCAGAGATAGAATTATACATATTTTGGGGCTGATCTTTTCAATGACATCCTAGTTGTTGACCAATCTTAGTTAGTAGCCAACCACATTTTCCTAAAACCAATCTTTAAAATGTATTATTTATTTTTTATGACCATCCGCGGCTAAAGTGATTCGCTTAGGACAAAACGTGGGCGTATATAAAGGGGGGGGGGCTGAGGGGGCTGCAGCCCCCCTGAAATTTTGACTTGATCGGTAAAATGTGTCATAAACCCCTTAAACATAAATTAAATAAGATCACTTAGTACATAAAACATTTTTTATTTCAGGCGTAATAGCATTTTAGTTGCCTAAAACTATTCCAAGTTGTGAATTGTTAGTAATCCATACCCCGGAAATGGTCCCAGCCCCCCCCCATGTGACGTCACTTGTAGGTTCCAGCCTGTCGCTCATCACTTAGCCCAGACATTACAATTTTTCTCCTTGCTCACCCCAGACATTATATTTTGCGTGCTACAAAAAAAGGCTGCAGCCTCTAAACCTTCACCGATTTCAATTCATTTTTTAAAAAAATGAAAGCTAATAAAATTTAGAACAACTTTGTCAAGTCAAATTTATGGTTTTTGTTTTCCTTGTTTATTAAATTACGTGGAGAGATGTTTATAACCATCCAATGCTTATAACCTTCCAATGCTTATAACGTTCTAGCTACTTTTCTTATAAATAATTTTAAAATATGAATACTAATAAAAGAGTAAATTGGATGATAGTGAATGTGAGCTTATGATTTCGGAAGTATAAAGTATAGAATGACAGGCACAGTGATTTTAAAAATACAATCATTTTTTATTTTCTATTTATTTATTTGAAATCTGTACAAAATATAAAGTGTACAATGATCAAGTGTGTTGATACAGATATTGATATGTACATATGATCAAAACGGAAAAAATTAAAATAAAATAAAATGAATACAAAATTTTGAAGAAGCCAACAATTGTTGGCACTTCACTTGTTATTTAACTAAATATTTCAATGATTCCAGAGGGATCAGGCAAGTAACTTATCTTGGGGCCACTTTCTCTTAAGCCGCCTGAGAGGATTGTCCGGGTGGGATTGTGAAGATAAGGATTGACCTTCAGGATTAGGATGGTGAGACAATTTGGAATGGAAAATTTGGAAACGGGTTTTAGCAAGGTCAAGGACAAATGGGATATTAAGGTCATTATGTAGGGTTTTGTTGGATACGTAGAAAGGTGCGTTGACAATTTTGCGGAGAACTTTTGACTGGAATGCCTGTACAATATACAATCATAACCAACAAACTATAAGAAGAGGTTGGAAACGCATTAAACATGCAAGGTAAGATATTTTTATTAACTAAAGATTTAAAATATTCATTTTTTTTAATTAATATTTTAATTAAAAAACGTATGTTGGAGTAGTAGCGCCCAGCCGCTCTGTACCGTAGCCAGTGCCCCTCTTTTGCTAAACGCTCGGTCGCTCTGTCGTTCTGTCGCTCGTAGCTCATCCCTTGTTTCGTACCCGAGGCCTTATACAAAAACCACAATCATTCTGAGGACATTCTTCGCTGCTTTAAGTTTGGCAAAAAAATATGTAAAGGGCAGCGAGGACTTATAAATGAAGAGAATTTTGTGTAAAAAAAAAGAAAACTGAAAAACTATAGGCAATTTACAAAAATTACACGAAATATTGAACTGACAATTAATTAAAAATTATTTGAGAATATCTTTGAAATAGATATCTTATAATAGATTTTTTTGGCATGTCTAATGCCCAAGAACTTTTGGACGAATTACTTAATGATGAAATACCCGGAATGATCAGCATGCTGTGTCTCCAGCAACCCAATAAAGTTGGGCAGGCCACTTTATTATTTTATTAAATAATGTTTTCTTCTTCTCTATTATATTAATAATAATTATAGAGCATATTAAGCATTATTATTAATCCATCATTAATTAATATGCTACAGAAAATATTAATACTACAGTCAGTGTTTTAACCAATTAATAAAAAATAGGAGAGCAATATGCTAAGAAACTTTTCAAAGAAAATTTTATGTCATAAAATTAGATATCTACTTTTACGTTATAATCCTGATAAGAACGATAAATATGAGCAACTCAACAATTTTCATTCTTACAGCTATCAACGATCATGCTAATAAAAAATGCAATAATTGTTTATATTATATTCGCGACATACAATATATATTCGCCTTTTACACTTCTTTTCAGCAAAAAAATCAAATAGGTGCATATATTTATAAAATAATTCTCTATTTCAATTGCGTTCTTATGGCTGGTTTCATTTGGAAAGCCTGGAATAAATACTGTTAATATTTTGTGAAAAATTAAAACATCTACTCTAATGAAAACGAGCGATAACCTTATAATAGATTTGCATTAGACTTAACACGCAAGCTAATAAAAGATCCCGACTGGTTTGCGGTAGGCGGATTCCTTGGGGACGCATGCACCTGTTAAGAGTGCGCACAGAGGGGAAGGACTTGGAGTAAAATAGGAGGGGCGAATGAAAGAAGAGAGGGTAGGCCGAGGATGTGGTAGGGAGAGCAGTGGTAAAATGACAAGGTAAGTTTGAAAGAGGTTCTCGTGGCTATTAGAACATATTTAATGTTAGACAAAGCGAAGGCCTCGCGGACAAAGAGCCATTGTAGGCAGCGAAGGGCATGATTGTACAAACCATTAACATGTGACGGGGCCGTGACCGTAACTGGCTCAGCTTCGGCACGAAATGCAAATCTACCCGGAGCAGAATCGATGAGAATGTGATTTTTACTACGTTTTTGTTTATGTTTGTTTTCTCACGGCCCCACTCGACGTGGCGGCGGATCAGAGACAATTGCGTACCGTTACTTATCTTGAGTCTTTATCTGCCATTTGCCCCGACAGCTCCAATCTGCCTGACATCTTCCAAGGCAGCCTGTAGACGCAATCCACTAGAAAAGAGGGGCTGCACACAAACACACACACAAAAAAAAATGTAAATTTGCATAACAAGACGAGAGGATCTCATAATTTAAGAATTCGTCCACAAAATGTTTCAGGACGTTTTTTTCTTTGAGTAACTATGATAAGATGTAACGAGTGTACGTGTAATATTTACCCCATAGGCATTTCTTCTTATTAATTTCATCAATTTTTGTTTCGACATAAAATTATGTCCTTAGTCACCAAAACTATTGCAGCAGAAACCATAAATTCCTACACACTTAACCGATCCTGGGTAATTTACGATATATAGACTTACCAAACAAAAAACAGAAAGAAAATATGCGAAAACCTCACAACATCTCACCAAATATCTTCTCAAACAATATGGAGATGGAACGAATAGACAATAGAGAGATATTTGAGGTTTTCACCAGGGATCTTGTCCCCTCACAACATCTCATCAAATATCTACTCAAACAATATGAAGATGGAACGAATAGACAATACAGAGATATTTGAGGTTTTCACCTGGGATCTTGAACCCTCACAACATGTCATCAAATATCTACTCAAACAATATGAAGATGGAACGAATAGACAATACAGAGATATTTGAGGTTTTCACCAGGGATCTTGTACCCTCACAACATGTCATCAAATATCTACTCAAACAATATGAAGATGGAACGAATAGTCAATACAGAGATATATGAGGTTCTCATCTGCGATCATGTCCCCTCACAACATATCCACAAATTTCTACTCAAACAATGTGGAGATTGATTGAATAGAGACTACAGCGATACATGAGGTTAGCGAATAAAAATAATTCAGATAATAACATGCAAAGTCCGAGTGATAATTAAAGGAAATTTGAATAATCCAGAAAATAGAAATGGCAATAAATGTCCTCAATCAGATCAATATTCTCTAAACGTTTCATAAATTTCTCCGAAATCCTGACGTTCGATATTTCCATGACTTTGGAGTTATATTTCACGGACGTTTTTAGGGAGGGGGGGGGTAGTGTAATAAAATTTAAAGGGAGAGAATGAGAGAGAAATAACAATATAAAACGTGACAGCTTGGCATTGAACTCGTATGTGTTGCGAAAGTTTTAAATCAGAAGATTCCATTAATGTATAGGTGAACTCCTCAGCCAGGGCCATACCATTAAGTTAATGGCAGCATTTTAGGCACCCATTATATTTTAACGGCCCCAATACAAGATAAAACAATCAGCCTAATAGTATAATTTAATTTTAATAAGTCAATAACGCTTTTGGTGGGCCTTCTTTGAGCTCCAACAACGGCGTAATCATACATGAAGATAATTTCACCATCCGACCTCAATGTTCAAAGAAAGTTCACGTTTCATTTTCGCCCGGGGTGGTGGCACAGGAGAAAAATAGCAACCAGTAATCATTTCCATATCGTTCTTGATCATTTGTGATATTGGAAGAAATATCGTTAAAAATATTGGAATATTGTCTTATCGTGTGTAAATATTGGAAGAATGAATAATGTAATAATGTTTTCTGATATATACCTACCTGATTATTCGAATAAATTTTTAGTGAATGATGAATAATTCACTGAATTATCTTATTTGCACGGTACATCGTGAATTATTCACGGAATTATTCGTTATTCATTATTCGTTATTCGTCATTCATTATTCATCATTCGTTATTATTTATTTCTAGATGGTCTACTGATTAATCCTACTTAAACACTCATATATATACATATTTCTGGCTGCCAACATCATAATAAATCTATCATTATTCACTAAAATATGTTTATTATGATTGATCATTCGAATAATTTGTGAATAAACCATAAAATTCATTCACAGACTAACGAGTAATGAATAAAAGTAATTTTTCTTCATTCATGAATAAAATAATACATTTATTCATTAATCGTTATTCATCATTCTGAATAATTTTTGCCCAACACTGATACCTACATGCTTTAAAAAAGAAAATTTTAAAACAGCTTGGACTAAGGCCTTCAGCTTGTGAGGAAATTTATAAACGGTATTAATGAAATAAAACATAAATATTCAACATTTTAGCTCCTGAATGGATTTTAATTAATGAAAGAAATAAATTAAGAATATTGGGGTCTCCCTGTGGTCTAGTGGCTGAGGCCTGAGATTCTCATGCGGGAGATGGTGGGTTCGATTCCCACCGGCGCACGGTAGGGACAACGACATTTCGTGTTTCAAAAAAGACTACAGCCTCCAAATCTTAACCGATTTCAAGGATTTTTTTTTTTTTTTAAATTGAACCTAATAAAATGCATAACAACTTTGTCAGGCCGGATTTTTCTCCCCTTGTTTATTAAATTACGTGTAAATAATTCAGGATATTTTACAATTGAACATAAAATAATATTTTATTTTTTATCTAACTTAATATTAGCACTGATATCATTGAAATCAGAACCTCCGAGCGGAAGCACACCGATTGAAGTTGGGCTGGGCAGGTCATCTGGCGAGGATGAAAGTCGAGCGATGGGCACAGGTTTTCACCGAATGGATTCGAAGGGACTTGGTGAAGAACAGAGGAAGGCAGTGCTTGAGATGGAGGGATGAGCTAACCGCAGCTCTTGGGAATAATTGGTGTAGAGTGGCAAGGGATCGTGAATGGTGGAAGAGGACAACCGAAAAACAGTAGTTCATTTAACCAGATCACAAGATGGACTCCTTATATTTTTACCTCCTAAGGAAGAGGCTTTTGTCTTATAAAGATGCCAATAAAGCTTATTATATATATATATATATACATATATATATATATATATATATATATATATATATATATATATATATATATAAACTAAACAGCAAAAAAACCGGCGCACCTGAATTATTGTCCTTTTTTTTCATTCTAGTGCAAATAATTTATTTTTTTCTGTATGTGTTAAGTAAAGTATACACCATATGAGTTAACAGATGGGAAAAGATTGAAAAACAAGAAATATCTGAAGAGGAAACAAGTTTTATTTACAAAAACTCCAAACCCGTATAAAATAATAAAATATTCTTCGGTAATGTTTCTCCATTACATTTCTGTTATTATTTTTGTCTATTTTTTTATAAAACGGGTGATTGTTCCCCTTGCTTGTATCAGAGACTGGATTCTCCTCGGCATACTGTTGTTTAAGCTGGCACCTCTTTCCTGTTCGATGCCGTCCCATTCTTCCACTAGCGTGGTTCGGAGGTGTGGAAGGTCCATGGGAACATCCAGTCGCCTTCGGATGCACCTTTCTACACTATCCCATAGGTGTTTTATGGGATTAAGGTCGGGGCTGCGGGCTGGCCACTGTAGGGTGCGTATACCGACTTCATTAAAATAGTCTGCAACCACATTTGCAACATGCGTGGCCGTGCGTTGTCATGCATTAACATGAAATCATCGCCTATGAAAGGGGCGAATGGCACTACATACTCTTCCAGAATGTCGGATATGTACCTGTGTGCAGTTAGATATACTCTCTGGAAAACATGAAGATCAGTCTTCGCCACTAAAGTGATTCCACCCCAAACCATTACAGACCCACCACCGTGAGGCACTCTTTCGGAGATATTGCAGGGTGCAAATTGCTGTCCTGGCCTTCTCCACACTCTAGCCCGATGATCTGAAGCAAAGAGTGAAAATCTCGATTCATCTAAAAACAGCACTCCAGCCCAGCCGTTTACTGTCCACTCTGAGTGTTCCCGAGCAAACATAAGACGGGATGCCCGGTGTGCTAGGGTCAGCTGAACTCCAGTAGCTGGGGCCCTTGATTGAAGGTGAGCTTCATGAAGCCGCCTCCGCACCGTATCCACACTGATACTCACATTTCGAGCAATTTGAAGTCTTTGATTGGTCTCCACGGCTGTCTGAAAGTGTTTTCTTAATATCTGCATCACAATAAATCTATCGTCAGCGGGAACAGTCACTCTGGGCCGACCTGAACCTGGCCTCCTTGTTAAGTTACCAGTCTCCCTGTACCTCTGGACTGCCCTGCCCTGCTGTTGGTTTTTGGTTCTCCCATCCCCTACAAACACGACGATCCTCGTGACCATTTCGGTGGTTAAAACCATTGTAAACAGCAAAGTAGATACGGATAAAACAAAAAATGGCTTTCAGAAAAGAAAAAGATGCGAAAATGAACGTGTAAGTATAAATGAACTTAACTACACAACGACTGTAGATGAACTAATACGGACAGTATTATTATTTCTAGGGCAGGAAAGGACTTGGTAGGGAATTATGGATATGAAAGTCTTTCTAACCGTTATCTCGCCAGACCAATACAAACAACACGCTCAGAATGTAATTTTTATACATATTAATCGCAAAATATAGGGTGCGCCGTTTTTTTTGCTGTTTAGTTTATATATACATTATATCATTGAAATCCTGATTAGACGTGGAAAAAATAAAAATCTATTTTAAAATTATTCAAAAATTATATTATTTCAATTAATCTCATTGTTGGATTAAGAGAGATTTACGTTTTGAAGATGTCAGTCTGATTTTTTCCCGGTCTTATCAGGTTCTGAATGTTCAATTTCAACGATATCAGTGCTGATATTAAGTTAGATGAAAAATAAAATATTATTTTATGTTCAATTGTAAAAGTTTACTTTTACTTTACCTTGTGAGGTAATTTAATAAAATTCGGCCAGACAAAGTTATATTATAAATTTTATTAAAAATGCCTCTAAATCGACATTTCGTGTTTCAGGATGCAGCCTCAAATGTACAAAAATGTTTGTATCAACAATTCAAGTTAATCATTAGCTTTTAGCCTTTGTTTTTATATTCTAACTTTGATATTTTCTTTATGTTCTAAGGTTCTAATTTTAATATTGACCATCAAAAAAATTTTTTTCAAACTTTATTTTTCTTATTTTTGAACACTGCTCGTGACACTGTGCGATGGCGTAATCCGGAAAGGCCGACTAGAAATGCCCAAGTTTCAGAATCCATGAAACGTCTACAGGATAGAACTGAATAAAGTTTTTTCTTGGCTGCTCCGACATCCCTGGGGCAGAGAGGAATTTCTGAACGAGCCGTGAGATGAGAAAATTCTTGTCGCCGCACAGTGGGGCCAAACGACATTTCGTCTTTCAAAAAAGGCTACAGCCTCTAAAATTTAACCGATTTCAATGCAACTTTCTCCAGCCAGATTTTTTTTTTTTTTTTTGTTTCCCTTGTTTGTTAAATGTTTGCAATTAAAGTGCTAAATAAATCGATCTAGAAATAGTTAAATATTTTATCTTCTATTGTTGTCATTTGTTGGTGAGAATTGGGAGCCTAGAATACGAATAGGCCCACACAGCCAATAATGGGTATCTCAAAAGACAACCAGCGCACCCTGGCCTTGCTATAAAGGTAGGTATCTGTACTGTCTCTGTCTCTCTGACTCTCTGTGAACGGTATTATTTAGCCATGATCAATATAAAAAAATTTCATTATATCCAATTCTATTTCTAATAACTTGTACTGATAAGAGTACTCTGTTTTGTTACCACTCTACGGTACCAAGATATGTGTCTGATTCGACAAAATATTTTATACGAATGTTCCGAAATATAGTGCTACGATTTATTCGACCAATGCACTCTCAAATAATGATATAATCTTCAAACGTTTATACTTCAAAACTGGAGAATTTCACAATGAAGTCCTCCCGGTCAGAATTCATTTTTCCTCTTGAGTCATGTTTAATAATAATTCTCAAGTTATTTATTTCTTCTTGAGCTCACAATGTTTTTACTTTAAGCTGAACTACGATCAGATTTCTTAATATTCTGATAGTAATAGAATAGACAAGAGTTGCGCCGAATAACTTCAGTGCGTCATGATCTTACCCTATTAGGGGAATAATGGGGTTTACAGAGTGGCAAAAAGGTTGAAAATAGGAAGCCAATATTGTTCTTATAGAACAACAATAACTATATATTTTTTTTTTAATTATTATTTATCATTTATCTTCATTGCTATTCAACAGTGTTGGGCAAAAATTATTCAGAATGATGAATAATGATTAATGAATAAATGTATTATTTCATTCATGAATGAAGAATAATTACTTTTATTCATTATTCGTTATTCTGTGAATGAAGTTTGATTTATTCACAAATTATTCGAATGATCATTCAGAATAAACATGTTTTAGTGAATAACGATAGATTTATTATAATTTTGTCAGCCAGAAATACGTATATATATGTGTGTTTGAGTAGGATTATTCAGTAGACCAACTAGAAATAAATAATAACGAATGATGAATAATGAATGATGAATAACGAATAATGAATAACGAATAATTCTGTGAATAATTCATGATGTACTGTGTGAATAAGATAATTCAGTGAATTATTCATCATTCACTAAAAATTTATTCGAATGATCATTCGAATAATAATTTATTCGAATAATGCCCAACACTGCTAGTCAAATGCCATAAAATGGAGTCACAGTAGTAGAGTATGGTGAGACTCGTGCAAACCAATACTACTTATATATATTTGTCTGAGAGCGATTAGACAAATATATAGGTAGGTATATATTTGTATCCTATATATAGGTATATATTTGTATCCTATATATAGGTATATATTTGTATCCTATATATAGGTATATATTTGTATCCTATATATAGGTATATATTTGTATCCTATATATAGGTATATATTTCTATCCTATATATAGGTATATATTTGTATCCTATATATAGGTATATATTTGTATCCTATATATAGGTATATATTTGTATCCTATATATAGGTATATATTTGTATCCTATATATAGGTATATATTTGTATCCTATATATAGGTATATATTTGTATCCTATATATAGGTATATATTTGTATCCTATATATAGGTATATATTTGTATCTTATATATAGGTATATATTTGTATCCTATATATAGGTATATATTTGTATCCTATATATAGGTATATATTTGTATCCTATATATAGGTATATATTTGTATCCTATATATAGGTATATATTTGTATCCTATATATAGGTATATATTTGTATCCTATATATAGGTATATATTTGTATCCTATATATAGGTATATATTTGTATCCTATATATAGGTATATATTTGTATCCTATATATAGGTATATATTTGTCAGTTCACACTTTTTGGGCAAAGATCGACCCTTTGGTATGAGTTAAATGAAAATATTCTAGCAATATAGGTTTGTAACAATTTCACCACACAGTACGAATGTGAACCGATTTTACGGTAGCTATCCTCAAATTCGTAATTTTTATCATTCTTTAAGTATATAAGTAATTAATTTTGTATTCCTGCACAATTGTTTCTTTCTTCGTAAAGAAAATAATTTCATATGTATACAGATTGTAAATATTCAATAAATAAATAAAAAAAAAAAAATAAAAAAATAATTGACGATTTGGTTTCTTTGTTTTGGTGTTAATGCTAGTAGAAACGAAATGAAACCAAATAAATTATAATAAAAAATTAAATTTGCACTTTATTGGCGCTCAGGAATGAGGCGACAAGAAATATAAATTATTATATATTATTATTTTGTCGATGTGGTCAAAATAAATAACTACACTATAAAACACATAATTGGAATAATGAAAACGAATAATTTCTTTAATCTGGAACGAAGAGAGGCAACAATTGATCATTGTATGCATTATTTTCAAATTAAATAACAATAAGCAAATGGGGTCTCACCGTGGTCCAGTGGCTAACGCCTTAGATTCTCATGCGGGAGAGGGTAGGTTCGAGTCCCACCGGCGACAGGAATTTTCTCATATCACGGCTCGTAGAGAAAATTCCTCGCAGGACCAGGCATATTGGCGCTGATGGCCCAGAAGTCGGTGCGCCGCAAAAAAAGTTTTATTATACAAAATATTTTCCTTTATTTTACAAATTATGTTATTATTTTTCGTATCTATTATCATAATATTTTCAAAGACAAATGAAAGTCATTTCTTTTTAGGGGAAGATATTCTTGAATTAACAGAACAGAAATAAACAATATGTAAATGAAATCTGAAGTAACTATTTATATGATAAATTATACTAATATAATCTTGTTAAATATTGGAATGAAATGCTTTATTTGAATGAATGAATGAAAAAAATACTTTAACTTCGTTCCATAAGAATAAAAAATAAATCCAAATGTTGAATAAACAAATTTAATCTAAAAATATAACTATTCATAAAGAACAAACAAAAACAGAAAAAAAAACGAATACAAATATTATTAGTAAAGTCTTAAATAATAAAATAAACCATAAGTACATATGTACATAAATTATAAAAATAAAATAAGAGGGATTGTGGAATACTGGATCAAGAGAGGATGAGAGATTGGGGCAATGATGAAACAATATTCAGAGGGGGATGAGAATATAATTAAGTAGTTCAAAATAAACAAATAAATAATTAAATAAATATTAAAAAATTAAATAAATATTAAAAATATGTGGGCTGTAAAAGGAAATGAATAAAAAATAAATGATAAACAAGAGAAGAAAAAAAGAAAAAACATACAAAAAAAAAAAAAAGAAAAAATTATGATCTTACCACAAACAAGAAAAACAAGTGTGGACTTGATTAAACTGAGAAAAAAACAGCAATTTATTTATTGATTAACGAATTCGTATAAAAATTGACCCAATCTGTAAAATGTATGCAGTGTGAAGTCGTTGAGATTTTCGGGCGGACGTTCATATGTTATATTTAGAAGAGCTATTTTTACTACTTGGATGTTATGACTGATTAACCTAGTTTCGCGACAAGATCCCGCTGTTTCCTTTACGCCATTTGAAACCCCGAGTGTAAATAATTTGATCGCGGGCGGCTTTGTTTGCAAGATCCCCCATTTGCCGGGATATTGGACGAGAAGGCGAGAGGGAGGGAATACTTTTTGACAAAAGATACAAGGAAAAGGTTGTAGAGAAAGATTACGATGCGACATAAAAGGATTGAATGTTTGCGCTGGGAGCCCCCTAGTGCTCTGAATGTAAGCAAACATTAGGGGGCTGACGAGCTTTGAATGCCGCTTTGTTCTGCTTCTATTGTAGAACCCTCATTTAAACTCTACCTGGATCCATTAATCTTATAAATATACCACTTGTTCCCTTAGCTTTCCCAGCATGTATCATTTGGTACATTTTCCTTGAAATTTTCTTCTTAAGGGAGCAATTTACAATTGCAAAAATAAGTATTGAATCTGTAGTCCATTAGAGGGCTGAGGAAAAAAATCGCGAAAAGACTGATTCATTGATAAAAACAAAAGTTCTTTATTGTACGTCCAGAAAGTATCTTTTAATAATGATTTTAGTGAATTAAATTACTGTCTTTTTAAAGAAAATTTTGTCTACTTTGTGATAGCATAATTAGAATTTAATTATCTTGAATAGTTTTTGAGAAATCCTTTCTTATTCATTAAAATACATGACTACGTTAAAACAACAGAAAATTGGACATAGCTCCTTTTCCTTTTGGAAATCGGACCATACTCGAAATGAACTTTTTTGTTGGAAACTATGTCTACAATCACCTTCTAGAGTTTGGCTACTTAGACCTGAATCACCCTGTATATATATATATATATATTTTTTCACTTTTTCTTGTTTCTTTTTCTGGCAGGGGGTCAATAAAGTAGTACACACTTTTTTCACTTTAACTACTTTATTTTGTATGTTTCGCCCGACATGTTTCGTGCCTTTTCGCACCTCTTCAGGGGCTTTCCTATTCAACAAAAATTTTTGTAAATCTCAAACTTATAATTTTTGTAAACCAATAGTATATCTATCCTTTCCTTAAATAAAATTACATATGAACATATAATATTTTATCTTAATCTTAATCCTACCTTATCAGGAAGTCCTCTCGTCGTGTTGTCTAGCTTGAGTCAGGCGTAATACTGAAAAATCATCTGTGGTAATGAATATGGCTGGTTTGTATCGATTTTTTAGCTATTTCAAAGGTATCGATTATTGGTAAAAAGGTTTTCGTGAGATTTAATTTATAATGCTATGAAAAATTTGGTGCACATTCTTTAAATCTGTTTTTTTATTTATGGCGGTGTTTGAATTTTTGATTATATAGATATTTTCTTTGATTTTTCTTTTTAGTGTGTTCCTTTCTTTATTTAAAATGTGAACGTCCCTAAAATTAAAGTTAGTGCGTGTTCTGTCAATGTTGTCCTGTTTTCGTTTGTGTCTATGCTTTTTGCGTGTTGCACGATTCTCTTTTGCAATTTTTTGTTGAATAGGAAAGCCCCTGAAGAGGTGCGAAAAGGCACGAAACATGTCGGGCGAAACATACAAAATAAAGTAGTTAAAGTGAAAAAAGTGTGTACTACTTTATTGACCCCCTGCCAGAAAAAGAAACAAGAAAAAGTGAAAAAATATATATCGGGTCATCATTCACCAGAATTTATATATATATATATATATATATATATATATATATATATATATATATATAGATATGTGTGTGTATACTTTTTTCGATATATATGGCGTAGGTCAAAAATAGTACTTCATTTTTATTTTTATTTTGTACCAATTTAATATATTTTTGCCCTACATGTTTCGTGACCTTAATGCCACCTCCTCAGGAGCCATTTCATACCCGCGTGTGGTCAGCTCGCCACACATATTAAGACTTCAGTCGTACAGAAGAAAAAGAAGGATAAAGTACTATTTTTGACCTACGCCATATATTTCCAAAAAATTCCTTAGCGCGTTCCCGTTCGTAAACCCGACCACCGCGGCGTTAGGCCCCCTCCTAATGGACCGATTTAGTTTATTTTTGCAAAACGTTTTTCTCTTTAGATGACAACTACGAATAAGGAGCTTCGTTGAAATATCAAAAATTACGGCCGGCATTGAAAAATTGGTGATTTGGTTCCGGAGTAACATTGGCATCGGTACTCGCGCCGATGCCAGTGACCAGTAGATATATTAGTTTACATGAATGCTAAAAATCTTAAAAAAAAAACTCAGTCCGTCATTTTGGAGTAACCAATTCAATTTTCCGGAAAACAGTTATACATATGGTGTTGAAAATGGTTTCATTCAATCGCATCAGTTGCTCGACATAAGCGAGTTTTCTTCCTATGAAGTTCGCGTGGAAACGCGCTAAAATCTAAGCGGAAGATACGAGACGGAACCTGCTTGGGCCAGCTTTCCTTGGCTACTTCTTACCGGACGGCTTATTAAACTTTCTCGCTAATGGACACCGGGCAAAACAAAATTTCTCCATGATATTTGGTCCTGAATCTGTAGACCGATAACTTCACCTCGTTCTTCATCTACCGATAATTTGTTATGAAAGATAAAAATCTCCCCAAAAAATAATATTTACAAAGAGTAAACTGGAATGAACAATACCATAGAGTGACCTAAAATCGCATCAATTTTGTTTGGTGAAGGCGGAAGGACAATGAATAAAAACCCAAATTAAAATAATATTCAATTTATTAAAATAACTCTACATGTTTCACGTCCTCAAATGCCCTTTCAGGAGCCTGACAACTTTTTAGGCTCCTGAAGAAGCAACCGAGGATGAGAAACCTATCGTGTCATTTCAATATATTGACGTTTATGTTACTTTAGGTTTTTATTCATCGCGCGTCTGCATACACAAGACAAAATGAATTCTACATGAATACCAGTGCATATTTGTTCTCGTATATTCTAATTAGGCTCAAACGTGTCTTTTTGCCAAATAGTGGATATAGGTGAAAAATTGCAACAGTTGATGACAGGTAAAAGTTGAAGGCCATCATCTCAACATACAAATTTTTTTTACGTTTTTTCAAAGATGTGTGCCTCTGGAAAGTTCAAAATTTACATTTAACGTAGCATTTCATCACATTTCTAATGCAAATATGGTTGATCAAGTAAAAAAAAAATATTTTACTTGAAAACTGTATTAGCCAATCATATTATCACTACAATGAGCTTTCAGAATCCGTTCTTTCCAAAGCAGTTTCGCGAACCTGAATTAGTTATCACTTAACGGGTACCAATTTAAAGAGACATTAAAACCGCAACAGAACTACTAGAAGTAGCCATGAGAACCCAAACTTGCCAGGAAAAGCAGCGCCACTGACTTGATTTAATCACTGCAAAGGGACCACAACATTTAGAGCTAAAAGAACCCCTACGAAAGGTAACTATAAACATCTAATAAAACAGCTACGTGCAAAGAAAAGCAGCGAGCGGACTTGAACTAGCCACCACAAGGGAACTACTAGAACTAGCCATGAGAACCAAAATTCACCAAGAAAAGCAGACCTGAAAACTTGAATTAATCACCACAAGCGACCCACAAGTAGGAGCTATGAGAACCCAAATTTGCCAAGAAAAGCAGACCAGCAAACTTGAATTAACCACCATATGGAAACCATTACATATATAGCTCCAAGAACCGGGACTTGCAGACGCGATCCTGAATTAGCCACTATAACGGTACCACTATTAAGTGCGATCAAAACCGCGATTTACCAAGAAAAGCAGCGAGGAATCTTGAACTAGCCACCACTTGAAGTAGCCATGAGAACCCGAACTTGGGGAAAAAAACAGACCTGCGAACTTGAATTAACAACCGCAAGAGACTTATCAGAAGGTGCTATGAGAACCGAAAATTGCCAAGACAAACAGCGTTGCGAAGTTGAATCAGGGACGACAAGAGAACCTCTAGAAGTAGCCATGAGAACCTGAACTTGGGAAGACTAGCAGCAATGCGAACTTGAATACGCTACCACTAGAGACTCACTGGAAGGATCTATGAGAACTCAAACTTGCCAAGAGAGGCAGACCTGCGAACTTGAATACGCTACCACTAGAGACTCACTAGAAGGAGCTATGACAACCGAAACTTGCCAAGACAAGCAGCGTTCCGAAGTTGAATCAGCCACCACAAGAGGACCACTAGAAGTATCCATGAGAACCCGAACTTGCCAAGAAAAGCAGACCTGGGAACTTGAATAAGCTACCACTAGAGACTCACTAGAAGGAGCTTTGAGAACCGAATCTTGCCAAGACAAGGAGCGTTGCGAAGTTGAATCAGGCACGACAAGAGAAAGATCCTGCACAAGGGCTCACTAATAGAGGAGGACAATGGAGTAGACAGGACTAGACGGATCGACCGACATCAATACTTGTCAGTAGCTAGGCCCCATACTATCCCATTAATTATTAAACTGTATCCCCTACAAGGCACCCCCTTACCCACTACAAGGCACCCCCTTACCCACTCACCCCCTATATATTTAAATTGCGGGCTGGTTGACCGGCTTAGTCCTAGCGGCTGAATTATAAAGGAGCTGTCCCCCTGGGCACCACTCAAAATGTTATTACGTCTTTGTCCAAGAAGGGGCGTGCTTCAAATGCAATTGTTATGCCCTCCTCTCTTCTTCCTTCTCCGCTCTTTATCAGCAAAATGTGATTGCCTTTGCCTGTTTTATTACGTGATTAAGTATTTATGCAATTCTTTCCTCCGTTGAAGTCTTTTTATTGATGCCTATTTGCCGAATAGTGACCCTTGATAGGAGCCATAAAACAGGATAGGGAGTGGAAGTATAAAAGCCTTAGCTTATAGGGCCATCTTTTATTGAACCCATGTATCGGTCAATTAGCGATCCATTATTTCTCCCCTATCTCCAATACTACATCGTCTTAAACCGTATATTGAAGGAGGCTTATAATTTAAGTGATTATTTTATGCAATTGTAGGTTCAGTATAAAAAATCCTTCTAAGAAGAACTGCTTCATCTTAGGGTTCATCCATAATATCAGAGCTCTGAGTGTGAGTAATCTTCAGAAATAGCGAGATCATTTCATGCTCTTCTTCCTATGAAAAAATGTTGAATAAAATTAAGTTACAATTTTTCCCTACTTAAAAAAAAAACAACACATTATCTTTGTAGATAAAAAAACTTGACTATCCACCGAGACACTGATATACCCTTTGTTCATAATTTAGCCAAATCCCGATTCCTAAATGCATTCTCTAATCTCCCAGCCCTCCCCAATCCTCTTGGCAGATCCCTCTCTTCCAATGTTATTCCTGATAATCCTCCTCGCCGCCTCCGCCTTCATTGGCCTCAAGAAATAGTGTAAATAGTGTACATAGTTCCACGAAGTTACATTAAAATAAAATAAGACCAGAACTGTCATACGGAGTAGCAATAATTCCTGCCTTTTCCCCTCATCTTATCCAGCGTGTAGCTATTTTTGAAAGAATTTACTTATTGTACAGATTGTAAATCATCAATAAAAGAATATATATATATATATATATATATATATATATATATAAACACATAATCTTTTTACATAAAAAATACTATTATTTTTTTTTGTTTTCACCGTGTCTTTTGCGATTTGCATTTCTTTTAAAATTTTGAAGTACAGGGCGATGTACAATTGAATCTTAGCTCACCATTGTACTTGTTGGCATCGTGTCTTGAAAATTTGCTCAGAAGCAGCCAACAAAAATAAATAAAATGAAATTAAACAATATAACACTATTTTATTAAATATAAGATTTATGTTTAAATTTATTTAACTCTTTTAGAATTAACATTAAAAATAACAATTGTGTTAATAAACAGTTCCTGGTCATCACCAAACCTTTAAAGCTGAAAGGTCGAGAGTCAATATAAAAATTCGGAATCACTGGAGAAGCACAGATCTTGATTTTCCACAACACCAACTGCTCACCGCAGTTGAAATTAAACAATATAAAATAGTGTTATATTGTTTAATTTCATTTTATTTATTTTTTTGGCTGCTTCTGAGCAAATTTTCAAGACACGATGCCAACAAGTACAATGGTGAGCTAAGATTCAATTGTACATCGCCCTGTACTTCAAAATTTTAAAAGAAATCACCGCGTGCGATTTTACATTATCACAAAACATTTTTTAATATAAGGCACTTTTTAGTTTATAAAAGATGCAATGACACTTATATTTTTTTTTATTCCCTATAGTCCCTTGTTATATAACAAACGTTATTTAATTTAAGTAAAGATGGAATGGTTGGGATTCGGCTTAAGAAACCTCAATACGATTTTTTTAACAAAAATCGTATTGAGGTTTCTTAAGCCGAATCCCAACCATTCCATCTTTACTTATCACCTCGACGGCTATCTATCTAATCTTCATGGTTATTTAATTTATGTGTTAATTGAAACATATGTGTTGCTACATACTAATTTTCTATCCTTAATCTCCATTTGTAACATAGAGGGTTTCCGTATTATACATAGTTATGTCTCATTCGTCTATTTTTGAATTAGAATTGATCAATCACCCTTTTTTATAGATATTTACAACCAGGCATATATATTTTTAGTGCGCTTCCTTCCTTCCCCCGTAGGGGGAAAGGAAACTTATTCGGTTCACCTCATGGCGCCAGCTGGAAGTACCGACGAGAAAACTTCATGTTTCAGAATCCTTAGATCACGACAATAACACTATTTGAAATATATTTGTCTGTTCGCCCTGTAGGTGCCCCAAAAATGGACCAATTCTGATGCAACTAGGTAGAAACGTCTTTCGTTTGATTTGACAGGTAACGTTTGTTAACCAGCAGAATCCGTCTACCAGAACATTGATTTTTGGGCGAAATTTGCATAGAAAAATCGTACCACTTATGTTTTCCCGTTAATATTTCTATAGTAGAAAATGGCAACTGGAAAGTCAACAAATCAAAAAGTCCGACTCGCAGGAACTGCCTCATCTTAGCGCGGTTCCGTTCTTATCCCTAGTCTAATTTCGAAAGATTAAAATAGAAGCAGTTATTATTTTGTTGAGAGGAGATCGTTGACCGTTGATGATGCAAGGTAGGGATTGTCCGGGTTCGGTCACTGCTACTTAATAATACATACCCCATATGTGTATGTATGTGGGCATATATATGTACATATGTGTGCGTGTATATGTGTATGTGTATATGCATATATATAAATATATATATATATTATATATAAATATATATATATTATATATGTATATATATACATATATATATATATATATATATATATATATATATATATATATATACATATATATATATATATATATATATATATATATATATATATGTTAGGTATATTTACATAGATATGTGCATATATTAGTGTTAAATATGTCCTACTTGTATTTACAGCCCTGATGAAGGCTTGAAGTTCAAGCCGAAACGTCGGCAAAATAAAACCATTTTTACGATAAAAGTAGCAGTGACCGAACCCCGACAGTTATTATTTTGGTTCCACCAGTCTTGAAAGGTAGGATTTACAATCTTACCTGGAACGGTCGGCAACACTAGAAACTTTCCCGCTAGTTACAAGGTCTTGGAATCTTGGAACTCTATATTTCTAACAATAAATTGTTTTTGTTATTTTACTAAACCTGTTTTATTTTCGAATACATTATCCAACTATAAGCAATTAAAAAATAACAAGGAATAAAAAACAGACAAAAAGAACAGTTCGAATAAGCGAAATCAATTACTTTAAAGTTTTAAGCTCTTATTTCTCCGATTGACATCGCCTAATCAAAACTTTCATTAGAACCTTTTTTTTAGAGCATTTAATAAGCTTTCTAATGGTATTCTTCCGTTTACCAAGATTCTCAACCTTTTTCGAGAAATTAAGGAAAGTAAACAAAGTTACTAAAACTTTTTATGTCTGTTAATAAAATATTTTATTCTAACCCTTCCTTAACTCCAAACGTAACCAAAATTTCAACATATTTGTTTTAATGAAAGTAGAACATGCAGAAAATGTTTCAACTGAATCCCATGATTCTAAGTACGCAAACCAAAAACGGTATTCAAAAACTATTTTTCCAATTTTCTCAAAAACGGTTAAAGCTATCGCCTTGAAAATGGTTTCACTCGTTTTCCTAGCCCAGGAAGCATATAAAACGAGTACTTACAAGCTTATGAACTCAAAAACGTAAGCGTTACGATTTTTTTTGCGCGAATTTCGCCCCAAACGCTATCTTCCAGTAGGCGGATTTTGCTGGTTAACGAACTTGACCTTTCAAATTAGACGAAAGATTTTTGTACCAAATTTCATCAAAATCGGACCATTTGTCTAGGAGCTACAGAGCGAACAGACAAATATATATATATATATATATATATATATATATATATATATATATATAAATAAATATATACATATATATATATATATATATATATATATATATACAAATTTGAACCACCGTTATTTTCGGTCTCTAGGGGTTCTGAAACGCGAAATTTTCTAGTCGGCACTTCCGGATTGTTTCATTGTATCAACCTTATAAGCGGGGTTCCTCCCTATGGGGGAGGGAGGAACCGCGCTAAAAACTAATGGAACACTTGTTAATGCGGTATCTGTAAAATCTTACGAGAAACGATGATACAACAAGTTTCCTAACTAATTGTCGGTTTAGGTATTCAAAAACGATTGATTCAGTTGAAAATTTTTTCTAACGTTTGACATTAAACTGAACTAAGACATTTAAATTTTGGTTGCGTATGAAGTTAAGGAACTATAAGAAAAAAAAACAAATATTTTATTGACTATTTTTCTTGTTTCGATGTACCGAAAAAACAAAACAATTTCTTGTTTAAGCCTGGCAACGACATAACAGTTATGCCCGATAGAAGGTTAAAATTGAACACTTAGAAACAGCTAAATAGTTATTAACTTGAAATAAGGCTTTTATATTATGATTTAATGCTCTAACAAACCCAAAAACCAGGAAAGAAATCAAAGACAGCAGAATATTTTGCTTTTTTTCTACCAACCACTGTTATCAGGAATTTGATGTTTATCTATGAAAAACATGACAGCCTCCAATAGCTGTCGATAAGGCTAAAGAAGAGTTGTTAGTTTTCAGTTTCTTTACAAATTATCCATTCCTAGGAGCTATTAGCGGACATCTTCTATCAGCACCATCTCCCTTTACCTTCCTTCCTACACATTATTTCAGTTAATTACAGACAAATTACCATAATCTACCTCGGACAACACTAAACCTCTACGGTAAAATCTACATTCCTTCCCTTATAGATGGTATCAGGGAAATTAGCAGAGAATTTATGTTCCGTTTATTGCGTCTGACGCGTGTCGAATTTAGTAGGCCACCAAGCGGATTATTTTATAGAGGTGTCCTTAAAGAAAATTATCTAACGTCAATTATACGCTATTTTAATTTAGTACAGATTGTTACTTTATTGCGGACTAGGATTCCATGGGGATTTGGCGATAAGAAATACTAAAATTTTTTGAACCTTTTTTAAAAACAATATAAACGTAAAGAGAAATTTATGGGGTCTGTTTGCGAAGAGCACATCCAGTTACTTGTGAAGTATCTGTAGTGATCACAACAGTGATTCAGCACATGCGGATAACTCATTCGCATTTCTATTGGTTGTTGCTGGTAGTAAAGTAACCTTAGACACTCAAGTGAATCCAACTCGCAAAAATTAATAGAATTCTATTATTTTTAGCGAATTGGATTGACTAGAGTTTTGATATCTTCTTGATATCGAAGAAGATATTCGTATAGAACGTATGTTCGTAATGTGAAATAGATAAAAATAAGTTATAGAACCACCGGAGAATAAAAAATCGGTGAGGAGGCCCCTAAACTTCAAAATTACCACACATTTTTATACTATTAACCTTTTTATTCAAGAATAAATATTGCTTCCTGAAATATATTCTGCTTATTTTCATTTATGTTTTAGAAGCCTAAAAGTATTCCTTAGAAATAAAAGTTATCTAACGGTTAATTAGAAACCATATTTTAAAAATATAGTATTAAAAAAAGTTACTTTTAGTAGTGATTGCAGTGCTTTTAAATACTTTTCTTTACCATATTAACTCTTGATTACTATATTTATATAATATGGTTTCTAACCTTAGTTAACATGTAAAGAAGGAATAGATAACCTGCAAAAAACCTGTAAACAGTACAAAAATTACTGTACAACAGATACTTCAAAGTAACTGGATGTGCTCTTCGCAAACAGACCCATATATATATATGTATATATATATATATATATATATATATATATATATATATATAAATATATACACATGGTGGCCCAGATAAGCGGGCCACAAGAGAAATAACTACTAAACGGTTTGAGATATCAACATTTTTCATATGAGCAAAGTTGTAGTTCACGTCGAGATCTATAAAACGGTGCGCCATTATCATATTTTGCATTATATTTTTAAAATGCACTAACAAAAGTATTCCTCATCTGAAATTCCAAAAAAAGGCACTTGAATTTATTTAAATAGTATTTTTGTTAAGGGAGGGGAAATTTAGCATAGGAGAATGTGTTCAGCACTCTACATTAGTGTAAACCAAAAAATAAAATACATAAAAATTGGAGCTTTAGGCATAAGAGTTGCCAAAATTACAGATCACAAATAATGATTGATTTTTTGGAATAAATACAATTTGTAATGCGGAGCACATTTTCCTAAGAAAAAAATACTATTTAAATAAATTCAAGTCCTTTTTTTTGGAATTTCAGATGAGGAATACAATATTTTCTTGATCTATGGGATCTGAAACACGGAGATTTCTCATTGGCACCTATTGTTTGCGTCATAAGATCGACGTCATAAGCAGGTTTCCTTCCTGTGGAGGAGAGTAGAGAAAACGCGCTACAATTATCCCGGCACCTCTGCGGTCACCCGAGGCACGCTTTAGAAACCTCATTTCTAGCCAATGTCTTTAAGGTTCGAGGAATGCTTCGAAACTCAAACTAAGCTTTCTAGTGATGATGATGGGGATTTCATAAGATCCCCGCTCCGTACGTCTACTCATTAATCCTTCCAGTCTTCATTCTGCCACAAACCTTTCGGCTTCTTAAAAAAAAAATAAAAAATATGGTATACCATAAAAGGTTCTAAATTTAAAACTCGAGAAGAAGCGAAGGAAGGGAAGCAGGTAGAGGCTGTTAACAATAATTATAGTATTTTATTGGGCTAATGCTAATGGTCGAGAGTCCGAACAGGGTGGGGGGAAGTGAACCAAAACCGGTCATTGGCTCAAAAGGAATTCCTTTGCAGGTCGCTTCGCCTTCCTTTCCTCCGTCCTTTCCTTGCGGCTCTTGTCACCTCCATGTCTTCTTGTCTTGTGTCTTTCCCTCGCTACAACCAGTTTCCTAACTACTTCCTGTTCAGAACGTGTAATTGTAAATTCTTTACAATTCGGCTCGACTCTCTAATTAAATATAACAAAGAAAGGTATTAGAACCATACGTATCCGGTTATATAAATAAAACCCACGTTGTTCTCCAGGGGATTTCAGACGGTTTGACAGATGCCGAAAGGACCAAGGTAAATCTTTCCTCCGAAACGATGCACAGTGAGGCTAAACGACATTTTGCGTTTCAAAAAATGCTACAGCCTCTAAATCTTAACTGATTTCAATGCATTTTTAAAAAAATGAAAGCTAATAAAATTTAAAACAACTTTGTCTGGCTAGAATTTGTTTTTTATTGGCTCCGTGTATTAAAGAATACACGAACTATTACGATTGAACATAAAATAATATTTTATCTTTCATCTAACTAAATATCACCGCTGATATCGTTGAAATTAGACATTCAAATCCTGATTAGACTTGGAAAAAATACGGACACATCTTGAAAACGTAAATTCATCTTCATTCAACAATGAGATTAATTGAAATATTGCGATTTTTGAATGATTTGAAAAGAGATTTTAATTTATTCCGAGTCTAATCAGGATTCTAATGTTTAATTTCTGATATTAAGTTAGATGAAAAATAAAATATTATTTTATGTTCAATAGTAATAGTTTGTGAATTATTTAATAAACAGGGGAAACAAAAACTAAAAATCTGGCCAGACAGAGTTGTTTTAAATTCTATTAGCATTCATTTAAAAAAAAAAATGCATTGAAATCGGTTAAGATTTAGAGGCTGTAGCCTGTTTTGAAACACGAAATGTCATTGCGCCCCACTGTGGGACGTTTCGTGTTTCAAAAAAAGCTACAGCCTCTAAATATTGACTGATTTCAATGCAATTTTTTTTAAAATGAAAGCTAATAAAATTTAGAACTACTTCCTCTAGTCAGATTCTTGTTTTTTGTTTCCCCTATTTATTAAATTACATTTAAATAATTTACGAACTTTTACAATTGAACATAAAATAATGTTTCATTTTTCATCTAACTTAATATCAGCACTGATGTCGTTGAAATCAAAAATTCAAATCTTGATTAGAATATCATTCAAAAATCATATTATTTCAATCCATCTCATAGTTGAATTAAGATAAATGTACGTTTTGAATATGAGTCAATCTGATTTTCTCCAAGCCTAATCAGGGTTTGAATATTTAATTTCAACGATATCAGTGCTGATATTAAGTTAGATGAAAAATATAATATTATTTTATGTTCTTTGTAAAAATTCGTGAATTATTTACACGTAATTGAATAAACAAGGGAAACGGAAAACAAAAATCTGGCGAAACAAAGTTGTTCGATATTTTATTAGCTTTTATTCATTACAATCGGTGAAGATTCAGAGACTGTAGTCTTTTTTGAAACACGAAACGTCGTTTGGCCCTACTGTGCGCCAATGTTAATCCAACATTCCTGGCGTGTACATCAAAACCCCTACATTAATTCTTGGGCATGGAGCTTTTTACAGGCAAATACCTTCCAAGGGATGGTTTATTGATAAGCCAGTTTGCGAGTGACCTTAAAACTGATTATGGTAACTCTTCTATTCGCTGGTTGTGTAGTCAACGCGCCCAACGGTGTCACAATGTTATAAAAATAGATATTTTCTGTTTATCATTATAATTTTTTTTTTGTTTCATACTATTCAAGTTTCGAAGATATAACGGATATTCCCTCGAGGCAACGCAGATTTGTAAAGTTTGAGAATATAACGTGGGTACGTATTTTGCATTATCAAGGACTCATTGGTTTATAATCTAATCCTACTCCTGCTTCAAAATAGTTATCATATATCCTTCAGTAACAAAAATATTAAGGAATAACCTTCAGGAATGTTTTTTGAGTTCGTGAGACTTATATGTATGTATAGATGTATACGGGACAAATTCCAACAATCCTTACGGGACACATGTGTCCCGTACCGACCACTGAAATTTCGTGCCGAAGCCAACGTGTTAAGTATTATTAATATTTCTGAAGGTTATGAATCTGCTTCCTGAGTCGGGTTGTATTCAATTATGCTTTCTTGTCGAAAGGTTTTCCAAAAAATAATAACTTTATAAATCAAGTAACAACATCTCACAACCTGTTTTGCTGAATGTGGGGAATTAAGGTTTTTTGGTTGCATCATCAAGTTTTGAGGAGCCAAGAACGTGACCTTGACTTGAGATGCTGGAGGAAAGGACTTCCCCTGGAGTAGGAAGATACTCCAAATGCTTCCATGCCCAACCTACCACTCACAGCGCTATTTTACTTATCGATGTATCTTACAGTTTACCAACATCCCATGTCTCTATTATTAATATAAAAATAGGGTGTTTTTGAAAGTGTTAAATTTTTTCATACATATTAATTGTTTTGAGATGTGTAAGCATTGGTGGTATGTGTGGACTGCTGTCAATAAGTAATTCGGTCATGTCATACGGTAAGGCTAGATTTCCAAGCAGAGGACACCACTGAAGACAGGCTTGTTGCATTACTGGATGTAAGAGACCGTGAGAAGCTCAACAACCTCCATGCCCAACCTACCACTCACAGCGCTATTTTACTTATCGATGTACTTCATGAAATGTATGACAAACTTAAAAAGTGTTTAGTAATCGTTTAATCCATTTGGGACTCTGCTCGCACACGTTTATGTACACATTTTCATTTATTTTTCCCATTGCTTCTACGGAACGACGCCTGTGGGCATGGACACCAACCTTCGAACTGTTTTTCATCCTCTCTAAACATTTACAGTGAAAGACTCTTTCCGCCCAGCCCATTGCTATAATTCATCTTACCGTAAAATTTAGTTCACTTAGATCTTGAATGGGAATTACTTTACAGAAAAATATAATTTATGCGTTTCTTAGAAAGGCCATAAAAAATACGTTGAAGTTATGTGACATTTACGCATAAGCATACTGGTGAGAACGTAAAGACTCAAGTTGTAACTAAAATCATGAGATTCAGAGTCTTAAAACACAGTTAATATTGGAGATATCGAAGTGCAGTTGGTACCATTTGTTTTACCATTGTGCATTAATTCACATGATGTGTATACATATAGGAATCAACCTCGAATTTTGCATATGCCAGGCTGAAACGTCAAACAATCCATAAATTGCGGAATCCACAGCCACAGGATGGTCGTTAGCCGCTTTAGATGTATACATCCTATGTATATTGTGCGTCTAAAATCACCAGTCAACCCCCTAAAGAGTAGAAGATATTTTATTTTTAAAACCTGATGTTGTCTTTATAGGTGAATGCCTTATTTATTAAAAAAAAAAAAAAAAAAAAAAAAAAAAAAAAAAAAAAAAAAAAAAAAAAAAAAAAAAAAAAAAAAAAAAAAAAAGCCAGGAGGAGGACGGGTGGTTTTTGACACCTGGATAATATCTCATACATAGGAATTCTTTATAATCTACTATTAAGTGGATGAAATATCATGGGATGGGTATTGGACATAATTCTTTTTTTTAATTCATTTATTTATGAGCATCCATGCGCATCTAAGGCGATTCGCTCCAAACAGTTATTGCATATATACATCAGTTACAATATTACATATATACATGTATAAATAAGTGTTATTATTCATTTACATCTGGTTGATCAATTAGTTATAAACCGGATTACACAAATTTACATATTCATTCATACATATTATTCGTTCTTTACAGTTTACCAACATCCCATGTCTCTATTATTAATATAAAAATAGGGTGTTCTTGAAAGTGTTAAATTTTTTCATACATATTAATTGTTTTGAGATGTGTAAGCATTGGTGGTATGTGTGGACTGCTGTCAATAAGTAATTCGGTCATGTCATACGGTAAGGCTAGATTTTGACGTTTTCGTCATTCTGTTAGTATGTGTTTTACGGTTAGTTCGCTGTTACATATTTTACATGTAGGCTTTTCTTTTTTAGTCACTCGTGTGTGTCCATTTCTGAGTCTAGTTGGTACTACTCCTTCTCTTCTACTTGTCTGTGACTGGATGGCCATTCTGCGATGTTCCGTTTTATTTGTCGCAATGTGTTATTGGTTAAGTTTGTCCAGTCATTTTGTCATTTGTTTGTGCTTTGATGTTCAGCTAGTCTCGTAAGCTCTTGGTAAAAAATGTTTAGTGGTTGGATTGTTAACTCTTCAGTAGCCAATTTTTCTTGTTCGTCTGCAGGCGTGCTAAGTCCTAGGTCTTCATGTCCTGGAAGCCAATATGCCTGCCTGAAAGTTGTGTTGCTTGATTTGAATTTCTTTGGGATGTTGAGTGTATACGTTCTGTAATATGTATAGACATAAGCATGTGGCTAATAAAACGTATTCAGTTTTGCGAAATTGTGTCTCAACGAGGCTATAATAACGTTGAAAACATGCATCATGATTGCTGACATGTTACTCGATGTTTTGTTCACCTACAATAAGCCGAGGCTAGGATTCAACGTGTTTGACGGCCTATTCAATAAAAATTTAACCTAATACATTCCTTCTAACTTTCCCAGTCCCCTTGATGCTATCGGGCAGGGGTATTGTGAAGGACTGGAAGGTTGTATTTGAAAGATTGCATCTTTCCTTAATTTGAAACGTTGCTAAGTTGTCAGCCACGTGGTAGGTCAGCCTGAGGTTACATCTAATAGCCCTCTCTTTTCTCCTCTAGCTGCAATCAATTACACGGGCACGTCAAGATATGTGCTTATACAAACGACCAGCCAGGTTCCACGCATTCACCGACACTCAGGCGCATGTATAATGTTTAGCAAATTTTTTCTCTCTGACTTCATGATGTGTTCCAAAAATCCTGAAATACATTGTACATACTTTTATGTTTATCTTCTATTCACCGTGTTTCTGACCAATCAAGTTTATTCATTTTTGGATTTAAGCAGATATAGAGAAGATGTGTGGATCCTCCTTCAGTCCAATCTACCGAAGGCTAAAGACATTTTGGGGTGTAGATAAATACCTCCAACTCAGAACTACCTTCTACAAAGCTCGGATCTTGTCTCAGCTGAGATTAGCCGGGAAGTTGGAGCTGAGAATATTTACTAATGGAATCTTGTACAAGATTAAATGTGACGAGATATGCTCAATATGCAACCTGTACGAAGAGGAGGATATTGGTCACTTCCTACTCAGGTGTCCGATGTACACGGAAGCTAGACGCCACTACATCTGCAGCTATTTCCAAGCAGAGGACACCTGTCTTCAGTGGTGTCCTCTGCTTGGAAATAGCAGAGGACACCACTGAAGACAGGCTTGTTGCATTACTGGGTGTAAGAGACCGTGAGAAGCTCAACAACCTCAGCGCCTACGTTTTATATGCCCTCAGAATCCGTGCTTTTATCAGATTCGATTAATTTCTTTTGTGGCTGTTTCTTTAATGTAGGACTGAATGTGCAAAACTGAATTATTTTAATTTTAATTTGTGTGACTTATTATTATTATTATTTATAATTATTATTTATTTATTATTATTATATATATGTACATATTTGTTTTTCTCTCTTCTTCTGTTCTTTTTATTTAGGTATAAACTTTTCATTATAAAACTAGTATTTTATTTTATAATTTTTATGTAAAGTTATATTATTTTAAGCACATTAAGTGGCCTCCCTGTAAAAAGTTAAAACTTAAATACAGCTTTTTATCTATCTATCTATCTATCATTTTTGGATTTATTTGGCGTAGGTCAAAAAATAGTATTCTTTTTCCTTTTGCACCACTTTATTAGTTGTTTGCCCTAATAACTAATAAAGTGGCACAAAAGGAAAAAGAACGTACTATTTTTTGACCTACAGTCTTCTAGGTCAAATAAGTTGATAATTTTCTTTTATACGATTTTTATTATTTACCGTCGTGATTCTAACTTTCGTTGGGCTTCTTTTCAAAAGAGTCACATATTTAAATAATAATTTTTATTATAACTATTTAGTTAAATAACTTCCTTTGCTATTTACATAGTTTTGAAAGTGTTGGCTTCTGCTCTTCCAAACAACAAAAGTTATATGAATTAAATGGAACCATGCCAAGTTGTCTGGAAGGTTTTACTGCGAGCCGGACGCTTTTAAAGTTTGCGAACTATACCTACTATTTTTTATTTTTTTTTTTTTTGCAGGTTTAGCCCTATAGCGCCCAAAGTGTTGCCAATCACACCCTTTCTCTTTTCGCTTAGTATAAAAATATGGGTTTTATATTTTGTTTTACTTATTATAGATCAAAAGAGACTGTTTGGGAATAAAAGTGAAAAATACTTAATCGTTTTCCAAAATACCTTAACAATGATTAGTTTTAGGTATAAATTAGTTTTAGGGAATTTTGAGTTAAATAAATTAATAAATCGACCATAACATTTTTGGAATACCAGGATATTATTAAAAATGTTTTAACATATGTTAAAAATGAAACAATTTTCAATGGTGTTAATGATTCTAGCAGTCGAAGCACACAAAAAATAAATAAATAAATAAAAACCTTAACAATGACATTTTCTACAAACAATTTAATCCAATTTTTTTTTTGTTTTTTGTCACCAAAATTTATTAACTAGGCAAAACTCATAATTAATTTTAAAATAAACCATATTTTAACCAATTGAAATGAATTTTCAAAAGATTGATAAGCACGCTGTGTTTTTAGCAACCCAATACATTTGGGCAGCCTTCTTTATTTTGTTGTTTTAAATAAAGAACTTCTTCTTTGCACAATATCCAATATTCCATTGGAAAAATTAAATTTTTAAATTTAAATTGAAAGATATTTAGAGGCATACATATTTTTCCAGGGGGAGGCTTTTGAGCGAAAACATTTTTTTCTTCATCAGGGAAAAAAAATTTTAAAAACTTTTATCGCCAAATTATTATTGGAGTATGTATTCTAGACAAATATATTTTTCCAATTTTTTTCTAAATTTTAAGGCAGACTTTAAATTAAATGAGTCTTCGAAAGGCCCCTTGGGCATCCTGGGGTTAATGTTACTAACCCTTGATATTTGGGATTTTATGCCAAGCGTGAATGTTGTTGTAAATGGAAGGAGGTTATCCTGCTCACTAAGGGCCAGCAATTTGTCAGGTTAAATTGTTTGATGATATCTCGAGAGCTTTGAAATAGTTTGAAGAGCTGAGTGAAAACACTCAATAAGCGATGACAACCTATTGCCCAGACCTATGATTGTAGAGTGATGTTGCAGAATCCTGCATCGTCTCAGGGCGTCCTCTTCATCCTCCCTCTTCAGGTTGATAACAATGCTCATAAGAAGGGAATGTTAGCGACCTGGCTGTAAATAACGGTTCTCCAGAGACCGGCCTTCACAAGGGCGGCTTCCTATCATCTCTTCTCTGCTTCTTACGGCTCCCGTCCCGCCGACCTCTTCATCCTCCCTCTTCGGATTGATAACGATGCTGATAAGAAGGGAATGTTAGCGACCTGGCTGTAAATAACGGTTCTCCAGAGACCGGCCTTCACAAGGGCACTTCTTATCGCCTCTTCTCTGCTT
>OX328132.1:32962431-33175938 GCA_946811695.1 Gonocerus acuteangulatus | reverse complement strand
TTCATTATTTTTGTTTATATATTTAAAATAATGTGGTTCTTGAAGCAACAAACCCTTTAATTAAAAGATTCTTTAAGTCCAGTAAAGAATATCTCTCAAATAAATAATTTTCAGTAAAAGTAAGAAAGAATTTAAGAACTTATTAATTTTTTTTTAGAAAAGATTCTTAAAATAAATCACTTGTATTTAACGAACATTTTCAGTCAAATAAATTAATTTCATTCAAAAAATTGTTTCATTCCAATAAATAAAACAAAAATTACACAAATTAATGATTTAATAAATTTCTAAGTAATCAATAACATTCCAAAAAAAGTAAAAATAGACAAAAAGTCTGAAATTGCTGTTTGATTGAAACCTGTCGGAGATCACAACAGATTCTAAAACATTTAATGATTTAAAACATTCTCGCTGACATTTTACTTTATATAAATCATATTAATTCCTGTATATACATATCATACAGGTCATCTTCATCACCTGATTCATCGTCTTCATCACCATGCTTCTGAGAAGCCGCGAATCTCTTCCAGAACATCCGCGATTATTTCGGCTTCAGTTGAGTCACCGCAAACTATAACATCTTCATCGACATAAATGAGACCTTCAGAGGTTTTTTGAAAGTCTGTAACGACTTCTTACCGCCCGTCTACTGGTTGTAAATCGTCAACAGAATCAATGAGACTTTCCTGTGATTTTAAAAATCCAGCTTTGTTACCCGAGGGGGGAATATTTTGATAAGACCGGCCGCCTCTCTTTCCACTTCCTATTGGAGGTTCAGACTCGTAAAAATTCGAATTATCCAACATTTTATTCGAACTAACCACGATTTTTTTTACATTGTTTATGCACTAAATTCTAGGGACAGAGTGAAATATTCGAATATTGTTATGCGTGGATATCTCAACTGTTCCACTGCTTCGTAGAGCTTAAGAAGTAAGGATTTGGGCGTATATAGACAAAGTGGACGAGGAACAATTTGTATTCATCCCCTTCGTTTAACTAGAGCTGATGTTTTTTCCTCCAGGGTAGGGCTGATCTTGGTCCATATTTCTTCCAGCTTGTAATGACTGCTATCTGCTGAGGCAGTGCCGATGGAAGCTTCATTCTCCCGGGCGGCAAATGATCATAGTGAAGTTTAATAGGAGGTCGTTTCGTGTGTGATTCCCTACCCAGAGGATGCCTGAACCAGATTGTAGCTTCGATAGTTGTGATGCCTATAGTAAGCTGGCTCACCTATAATTTCCTTCTGTCCCAGATGGCCATTCCGATCCGACCCTGCTCTTAAACTGGCCAAATTGCCTCCTGTGGTCAGTCATTGTTTCGTATATTCATTTTCTCTCTTTATTCAATAGTTACGGCCGGTAATTTTTAGTGCTGTTTCTAAAACGTACGCCAACAAGAGTAAACCAACAGGACATACACAACGTTACATTACACGATATAAAAATTGAAGCCAGAACGTTAGGTACATAAAACTGGCTGCAATCATAGATAACAACCATCAGGGAATAAAAAAAAAAAGTCGTCGAATAGCCTTCAAAAAGGAATAATAGAAGAAACGAAGTGATATTATACAGATTATGAATTGGCCATTCTAGACTTACACAGACCGACATGTAAACAGTGTGACACACCACTGACTATAAAGCACACAGTGAGTATAGAGCCCCAAAGTATATAAATAAAATAACAATAATTTGAAAATAAATTATTATGGTTCATTAAGTCCTACAATATTCTAACAGTCAGAACCCCACCTAGAATACTTGTTTTCCCCCATCGTAACATCCTATATATCTTTGAATACTAATTAGAAAAATACATTCTGAGAATGCATTAAAATCGGACTAGGAGAAGTGTGTATTTAATTGAATACTTAATTAATTGTAATAATTAAAATGCTAATTTTATGATACAGCTGGCTCATTGAGTTTTTTTTTCTATACAATTAGTTAAAGAGTATACAATTATTAGAAGTTAGTTATTACGACTATAATAAAGTGGAAAGATTTATATATATATATATATATATATATATATATATATATATATATATATACATATATATATATACATATATATATATATATATATATATATATATATATATATATATATTTTTTTTTAATTTTTTTTTTTTTTTTTTACGGCGCATCGACAAATCTTGGTCATTAGCGCCGACGTCCAGGGTGCAGCCAGGAATTTTTTCAGCGAGCCCTGAGATGAGAAAATTTCTGTCGTCGGTGGGGATCGAACCCACCGTCTCCCGCTTATGAATCTAGCGCGCTAGCCACGGGAGACCCCTGGAAAGAGTTATAATCGTCAAAACCATTTTTTTTCGAAGAAGCAGGCTTTGATATAAATAGTTATTTTCAATTAATTATTCTACAGGCGCACAAAAAAAATAAATTGTATTTTCCAAAGACGCCATACATATATTCTTAAGTATTTCGACACGCTGAATCCGAATCCGGAGTCCTTTTCACCCCATCACGTCAGGTTTAAGAGCATTTGAAGGTCAAATTTCGTAGGAAGTCGTTAATGAAGAAATAACTAGAGTTTCCATAGTTTTGAGGGTCGCTTAATTCGAATCCGAGGCTGTTTTAGTACATCGGCGCGAATTCAACCAACACTTCGTATACTCTATAAGTGTCTCATAAGAACTAAAAGTTCCACTCAAACTGCAGCAAATTAATTCAATCTTTTATATTATTTTTTTTTTTCAAATTAAGGATTAATCCTACTGGAAATATGTCCCGGAAAAATAAAAAAAAATACGTTTTCAATTCATTTAATACAACTAAACAATTTATGGTGACCAAATTCCTAGCATAAGAATATGTTTTTAATAAATGATTTAAGATTCTATTGAACGTATTCAGTTAATGATAGCCTTATTTCATCCAATCAAGCGTAAGAATGTTACCAGTTGATCATTATTTTCGAGATACAGAGTAACTACTGCTTTTCTGCATTACATAATCTTGAAGATTTTAAATCAGGGTACCCGATTGCATATTCATTGATTCGTGTCATGAATCATGAGTAATGGCTAAACAAGGGACATAATTAAAGGAGATAGTTTCATTTGGAAGATGAATCTTTTTTTCTAATAAACCAGTTGGCATTATACTCGATCAGCGTTGAGCATGATTTTCAATTTGTGCCCACTTGAAACGGGCAATTAAATCTTGAGGGACTTGACAGTTTTAATTTAAAAATAAAAATAACAGGTGAAATGCGAAATTGGGTTGATTACGTAAGTAATCTAGTATTGACACGCCGCAAGCATTTTGTGTGTCGAGCAAAATCGAAGAGTAGAATGTAATAAAACTGCCACTTCTTTGTAACATCATATCGAAATTTATGCCTGAACCTTTCTTGTAGAAAATTACAAGTAATTCTGACGATTACCCTTCACATTGGGTTGTCGTCATAGGCAGTTTTGCTCCCTATGGATGGAGGGAGGAAACGCGCTAATACATATATATAAACGGTGGCAAATACAAATAAATTAATTGAAAGATGCACTAAATGATTAAGGGAAGGCGGTCCATACCCGCCTACTTGGCTTTTCAAATCTTCAGGACGATGATAACCTTTGATGTTTTTCGTCCTTAAACCCCATCTATCCATTCTTTTCAAATCTTCAGGACGATGATAACCTTTGATGTTTTTCGTCCTTAAACCCCATCTATCCATCCTTTTCAACTCTTCAGGACGATATTAACCTTTGATGTTTATCGTCCGTAAACCACATCCATCCATCCTTTTCAAATCTTCAGGACGGAAATCAAATCTTCCATTGGATATTAACCAATACGGAAAAAAGTCAGGTCTCAGAAATAGAACTACAATTTGACATAAAAGAGAATTTTCGCCAACGTATCTATAGGCTGTTCAGAGAGACGGAAAAGTTCAATTCCGCGTGCGCGAAATTTTGAGGGAAATAATCCCGGTGGTTTCACCATTAGGAAACATCAATTTCAAGGAACAACACGATACATGATATAAAATTTATATATATATATATATATATATATATATATAAATACATTTTAACCACCATTATTTTCGTTCTCTTTAGAAACATCATTTACGTTTAGTTCAGAAACGTAAACTTTTCTCGTCTGCAACGGCTCTAAAACGGACTATGTCTCGTTTAAGACAAGGGAAGGATTTGAGAGGTCAGACAAAGGAACCAGTGTCTAATATCTATCAATAACACTGTTCTGCACGAAAATCCTCCTTCAAACCAAAACATGCTTTCTTACTGTTTTCAAATGTGCTGAACACGAATTTGAAGTCAGATTCTTCAGATCACGCACAGTTTCTTGAGAAATTCTAGTTTTTTATCCAAAAATGTGAGTTTTTTGTAAATTTGACGAATTTTTTTGGCATCAAAACATAGTGAAAAAAATTCAAAAGCCCGATGATTTTGAGCGCAATGAAGTATATTTGAGCGGGAAAAAAATTGATGGGAATATTACAAGTGGTTGAAGAAATATGGCTAAAAGTGTTTTTTCAGTTTTTGATCTTGAGGCTGGGATTTGGCTCTACCTGGATCTTTAGGGGAATGACCTTCCTTTCTCTTTTATGGTGGTATCCTTTTCATTCAAATCCTTACCTGCCCCCCTTTCACCCTCAATACCCCAACTCCCCCCCTCCCACTCAGCCCCTCTCTTGTCACTATTTTCTTCTAGGATTTGATCAGTACTCTCGACGCTTTCGCTAAACGCACTTATTTGGATATTCAGTTGTGCTATCATTGTTCTGTGAACAGTTCACTTTTTCTCTGTAATGTCACGACAGTGTATAAATACGCCTGATTCCTTTTGCTATGTTTGTGGTGAAGTCACATTCAAGTCCACTCAGAAACCTCTGACTCCGCTGGTCAGAAAAAAAAATACTCATTGACGATGTGTGTATATTTTTTGAGTTGTGTCATATCTAGTATTATACCTGATAGCATGCAGGATTCAATTAATTATATTTTACCGTTGAAAAAGAAAAACAAATCTGTTATAATAAAGACAATAATTTTCAAATACAATTTTTCATTTTTTCCAAGTTTCTCCTCTTTTCTCTCAAAATCAGAGGGTGATAGAATTTTTCTGAGTTCAGATTCGGACTCAGCACACCTGAAAACATGAGAAACAGGCAAAATTGTTCAAGGGAGGGGAGAAAAGTTTTTTTTTTGCAGAACAGTGTAATTAGCCAAAACTAAGAATAAAAATGTTTTCAGTATTGTTTTTCAGAAACTGTTGATTCGGTTGAAACTTGTTCCAAACGTTTGAAATTCATCTAAACTAAGATATTTAAATTTCGGGTGTGTTTGGAGGCAAGGAAGTATTAGAAAAAACAATTTTATTATCACACATTACATTTTATGGGTTGTTTTAGTATTTTCTGAAACATCTCGAAAACCCTTAAAGCTAGTTAGTTTCTAAAATATGAACTATATTCATTCCAGGAATTCCAATGACAGCAGGCATAAAAACTTTATGGAAACACGCTAAGATGACGCACCTCCGGCGAATCGGTCTTACTTCTTTCCTTTCATCCTTCTTTGTTACTGGTTTTGATATTTTGGATACACTGACGTTACTACAACACTTTTGCGACCTAAATTAAGAGCACTCTACTGGAAGAATGGCTCGTTTTAGCAATCTCTGCCTTTTTATCTTCAATTAACGACTCGCGACTCTTTGGTCATTAACTTTCTAAAGCATAAAAGTGGAGGAAAGCCATGACCAGGCGGAACCCACCGCTAGGAAAATTACTATCACATTAACAGTCGGTACACAAATGCACGGGGCAAATTATAAAATTGACGTTGTAAAGAAAATAACGTCATCCCCGAGAATGTAGTATATATTTAGAGGGAAAGTCGAGCCACTTAGTCCAAATTACGGCATAGTCCCTCTGGCTATTCTTCATTGTGTAACTCAGCCGTGTCACTGGTCCTCGGTGCCTCCATAAACCGTGGCGTTATTTTACAAAAAAAAAAAAAAAGAAGTCCGTCACGCAGGAGCTGCATAACTAAGCACTTTCCTCAGAATTTGGGAAGTGTAGACTGCTTTCCAGAACAATTTGCTTAAAATATCCTACATAAATAAAATAAAAACATGAATAGTTCTCTTTTAAATTTGTAATGAGTAAATGATCAATTATTAATTTGCTTCCAGAGTTATGTTTACACATGGTACCTACTACACTACGTAATAAATACAAAAAAACTCATATTATCGTATTTTGATCTAACGCCGGAACAGGATACAGTCACTCTAGTGGTAGAAAGCGCTCCTTGCGGCGGCTTTGTGAACCTACGTTTGGCGGGCTTTTCTATTGAAATATATTACAAATTAAACCCCCACTTTACGATTGACCGATTCAGCTCATTTTTACAACACTTCTTTCTCATGAGTTACCCACGACGTATACCGCGTTTCGTTACAATACAGCAGAAATTACGACCGGTATGAGTATATTAGGAATTTGGGTCCGGAGTAAACCCCCCCTTCTAATGAACCGATTTAGTTTATTTTTACAACACATATTTAACTGTAGATTACCACTACGAATACCGAGTTTCGTCGAAATATACCAAAAATCACGGCTGGTAGTGGCGAATTGGTATTGTGGGTCCGGAGTAAACCCCCCCTTCTAATGAACCGATTTAGTTCATTTTTATATCTCACTTTTCTGTCTATATTACCACTACGAATACCAAGTTTCGTTGAAATATAACAAATATTATGGCTGACATAGTCAAATTAATGTTTTGGGTTCGGGGTAAACCCCCCTTCCGGTGGACTGACTTTGGTGGTTAACGAACTCGTTCAATCGTTTGCTAATTGAATGCTATATACCAAGTTTCGTGACGAAAAAACAAAAACTCTGGCCGCTATCGTGTTAACAGACACACATATATATATATATATATATATATATATATATATATATATATATATATATGCATATATATATATATATATATATATATATATATATATATATATATATATGCATATATATATATATATATATATATATATATATATATAGATATATATAAATTTTAACGGGGGTCAGTTTCGGTGTATACTAGGTAGGATTGATAAAGATTTGAAGACATTTTTCAAAAATTCCGTCATGAGTCCAACCTCAATAGCTACTTTCCTTCGGAGGAAAGTGCTAAAAATTAAAACATACTATCAATCAACATATAACGAATATTAACGAAAAACTGAATGATACAGCACTAACGGGTCTCCCCGTGGTCTAGTGGCTATGCGGTCTGGCTATTCATGTGCGGGAGAAGGAGGGTTCGATTCCCACCGGCGCACAGTGTCACGAGTATATGGGGTAAAAAATCAAAAATCGTATTTTGGTCTAGACAAAGTTTATTATTTTGTTCTGTTATTAAAAAACTCGAACATGGGGGAATAAAGAAGTTTTGACTTAAGAAAATAATTTATTATTGTATAAACATAAAATGTATATGGGAACTTACGTATGCTATTTGTGAACTTATAAAATTGTATAAAGATATTTTACTAATAAAAAAAGTTATTCCTTCTAAGAATCATTTTTATTTAAAATTAAGTATGATAAAACTTTTGCTTCAATTTTGTTTTCGATTGTGGAGCTAACTTTACTTAATCTTATTTATTTAAATTTCAATTGTGACATAGTTGACAATATGGATCTGATGGGAGGAGAAGCATTTTTATTAAATCCATATTTGTATCAATTCAAGAAGTAGTGCATGAAAGACACTGGCATATAACACCATGAATAATGCTTCAGATATGCTTAAGTTTCACCAATTTATGCTGTTAATTTCGGCATATTAATTGATTTGCCACTAGAAACCATTTTCAAAGTGCTGCCCTAATTGATTATTAATGTTATCTCTAGTCCAGTAATTTCGCTGCTCAGTTTTGGATTGCCAAAAAATATGCTGGCGGTTTTACCGTCGTTAGTAGAACCAAAAGAAAGCATTGCGTATCGATTATTAAGTCCATTTTCTCCTTTGAAATAAGCTTAGCGGCAAACTCTATTTCATCCGGAGATTTCGTCGTTACTATTCCCGCAACTTGTCTCTTTCTTCTAGAGTATGATGCTTCCACGATACTTACTTGCGGTCTTCCACGTGAAGGACCTGCTTGATTATTATCTCGTCAACATATTTTAAAATCTTCGTCGGAAAGTTTAATGTTTATACTCAGCCAATCTTCGTATTTTGCTTCGAATTTCCCTGAAAACCTGTAACAACGGTCCCAATTCTGTTGAATATCCAGGCAAAGCAATCCCAATCAATTTCTTTATATTCTCCTTAACTTTATCCTAACATCCAGATAAATTATATTCTTGCAGGATTCTATCAAATAAAGCACCGTATCTGGTGTTTGGTTCATTACTGCGCCAGACGTCGTAAAGATTTCATTGGTTATGAAATCTAAGAACCACAATATCTCTGTAAGAAGCAGCCAAAAGCAGGTAAACTAGGTATCAAAATAATCGTAAAGCAATGTTATATTTATGGTTAAAGTATGAAAAACCCGTTGTTTTACGTTTTTTCTTAAATCATTTCCAAAGTTGAAAAATTGATGAGAATTTCTTAAATATTTAAAACACCATAACTTCCCCATTTTTGCACTGTTGGCCAAGATTAGTCAATCAACAATTCACTTAGGACTGACACTTGAACATGTTAAAAGAAGAATGAAAATGTTCAAGTAATAAGATTGGAACAGCCAAAGTAAATATTTACTAACCGAACCAGTTTTAATATTTATATGTATCAACAATTCAAGTTAATCTTTAGCTTTTAGTCTTTTTATTTATGTTCTAATTTTGATGTTTTCTACCTGTTCTAAGGTTCTAATTTTAATGTTGACCATCAAAAAGTTTTTTTTCAAACTTAATTTTTCTTATTTTTGAACACTGCTCGTGACACTGTGCGGCGGCAGTAATTTTCTCATCTCATGGCTCGTAGGGAGAATTCCTCACTTCACCCTAGATGGCGCTAATGTCCTAAAAAAAAAAAAAAAAAAAAAAAAAAAAAAAAAAAAAAAAAAAAAAGCACTTGATTCTGATGATTTGAACCTAATGATGGTGTGTAAAGATAAAATATGGAGGGAGGAGTCCATATGGAGGGAGGAGTCACTCTATAATAATTTTTATTATAGACAAACTAAAAAAGTCCTGGTTTTCAATTTAACACAAAATGCTTAACCCATTTCGTCCCAAAGTTGCATAAACTCAACATTATTTTCACGATTTTTTTTCTCATGCAAATAAATATTTTAATTTAGTTTGAATAGTTTTTTCTAACAAGGCAACTCCTTAAAGAAAAGGAAAAAAAAATCTTATTCCCAAATAAAATGTTTTGCTATTTTTTTTTTTTTTGTTTTTTTAATATTGCGAAAAATATTGAATTGTGAAGTGTGTTAGAAATGTGCCCAAAATATCTATGCATTTGTTAAACAAAATTGTATTTTTGCTCTAATCATTACTTGAACATATAAGAAATGTAACCGATAAAAGTAATAGCGTTCATAAATTTTTTTTGGCAATTCTGTGGCCCTGCGAATATAATGTTGCGTTTGCGCAACTTTGGGAAAAGGTAGGCATATCAGAAAATACCATGATTTTATAATAATATCGTTATTTATTTACTTTTTAAATTTTATATTACTCTAAACAATATTTTATATAACTTTGGCTTCAGTTTAAAACATAATTACAATTAAAAAAATATAAATTGAGTTAAAAAAGAATTATTTTTTGGGGGAAAATTTTGTGAGCATTGCACACGTAAAGTCACCTGACATTTACTGCAGATGAATATAGTTTGTGATTAGCATTGGCGACATCTTCTTCGTTGTTTATTATCTTACTTATCGATTAGCTGGTTTCTTTCGCTATATCTTGGAAGAAGGAAGGCAGGATTTTGATGGTGCAATGCTCACAAAATTTTCATAAAAATAATTTTTTGACTAAATTTATTTTTTTTAAATTGTATTTATGTTTTCAACTTAAGCCAAAGTTATATAAAATATTGTTTAGAGTAATATAAAATTTAAAAAGTAAGTAAATAACGATATTATAATAAAATCATGGTATTTTATACAACAACTAACAAAAAATGTCAAAACAATCTAGTAGAAATAGGGTTGGGACTTAATGGGTTAAAACAGCCAATCATTTATTTCAAACTAGCTGTTACCCGGCGTGCCATGCTACACCTACTTTCTGCGTCTAGAAAAGCAAAAATAACTTAAAGCCCAAATAAGTAATATTAAATTCTAATAACGCAAATCTGTAACTATTTGGGTTGATAGTTTCGAACCCGAGACCACCAAGCTGTGTGTCCTAGACGATTTTAACCTAGCATATGGCTCTTCCCGAATCAAGACCTATCTGTGTGCCATGTTTGGTCAAAATCGGACGAACGGTATGGATTTGTATAAGGAACAAACAGACAGGCAAATAGCTGATAGACGATTTTGACCTAGCCTACGATACTTCCCGTATCAAGACCTTCCAGTGTTCCAAGTTTGGTCAAAAGCGGTTCCTGCGGTGTGGATTTGTATAAGGAACTAACAGGCAAACAGACAGACACCTGATGTTTCTGTATATAGATGATCCTGACACCTCTTCTGCTTTAATGATTTTCCACGCCCTTCTCTCCTATCACCTCTCAATTCGTGTCATTTCTAGGAGTAATATGAATAAATATGAAAATACCAATGCCATTCCCAACATTGGCAACCTACAGAATATGATGTTTAATGCTGAATAACAACAAGAGCGAAGGGTATAAAAAAACTAAACGTGATGGAATTTTTCATTATTTTTTTCAGTTTTAACAATCAAACGTATCTAATCCCTAGGGATAAGTATGATATAGAACTACTCTAAAATTTCGTAGTTCCAGCGAGTGGGTCGGATTGTACTACACATCAGCGATAAAGCTCACTCACTTATTTTGCTGCCAGTTTTTTGCAAAATATGTGAAGTGGAAATCTGTTGATGCTTCTCTTTAGGCCTTTGTATTTTATAAGATATCGTTTTCTATTTATCATAGCGGCCGAGATCCCGGTGAGCTAGATGACGGGACGCCCATCGGGGGAAGAGGCATGTCATTCTCTTGCATAATCCTAATGCTCTAATGAATTGCTAGAATAAATCAATGATTGAGCAATTGGGTGCTAACGTCTGTCAGGAGTGTATTTGCACATGGTAATAAATTTACTAGGTGCCGACAAAATAGGGAATAGAGACAGTTTCAAGGCAATGGTTCCCCTTCCCAAAGTATCTGCTCGCCCTCCAGTCATCGTATTCAGCCACGAACTCCCCATATCCAACGAAGTGCGCTACCTGGGATTATTACTAGACAGTAGGCTCACTTGGAACCCATACACCAGACTGAAAAGACAGGAACTGAACAGGAGATACGGACTCTTACGACGACTACTGACCCCTTCATTAAAACTGACAATACACAACAAACTCATAGTATACAAAACCATTATCCGACCTATTTGGACTTACGAACTTAAACTCTGGGGGAACAACTAAAACTTCTAACTTCCAATTTAAAGTCTAAAATAGTCAATGTTCCTTTCTACGTTTCCAATAAAACCCTTAATAATGACCTCAACATCCCTTTCGATTAAGAACTGACAACATCCCGTTTCCTAGCCTTTCATTCCAAATTGTCCTTCCATCCTAATCTCAGAGCACAAACAGTTTCCTCCCATACCCACCCAAAAACCCGGAGAAAACGGTGTTTAAAACTTTGAATGTGTTTGTTTTGTTCTTTTGAACGGGTTTTCGTAGTTGTTTAGCTCACTTTTTAATTGTTTGTTTTAAATTGTATTTATTTTTAGAAAAATTTAGAAATTAGAAACATTTTGATAGTTGTGAATACATTGGACAATGAAATAAGAATTTCATGTCTGTATCATTAAAGCCTGGCCAAGCCAGCTTTAGGGTGTTCCAGGTAAAAGGGTACGCTGCTGGCCCTTTGTCACCGGTCATAAATCATTTCAAGAAAGATCGGGCCAAAATAATGAGTGTTTCTATTTCATTCTTTCCAAATGACACTAGGAATAAGAACGGAACCGCCCTAAGATGATGCAGTGCCTGCGAGTTGGACTTTTTGTTTCTAAAAGAATCCGGTTTATACCAAAGAATATTAAAAAAGAAAAAAAGAGTAAAAGTTGGAAAAAATATAATAAACTAAAAATATAAATATCAATAAAACATTATAGTAAATAGTTTATTCGAGATACAAACTACGGGATTGTAATATATACATAACTCAGGCACACACACAAAAAAAGTGTTTTTTTTCCAAATACGCCATAAGTATATTCTTATGTATTTTAAAACAAATCTTTGTTGACATTCACCTCTCGCTAGCGCTTATCATTGAGATGAATCCTACCTTTTTTCCAAATACACCATACGTATATTCTTATGTATTTTAAAACAAAACTTTGTTGACATTCACCACTCGCTAGCGCTTATCATTGAGATGAATCCTACCTTTTTTCCAAATACACCATACGTATATTCTTATGTATTTTAAAACAAAACTTTGTTGACATTCACCACTCGCTAGCGCTTATCATTCAGATGAATCCAACCTTTTTGGCATCTCATCGACTGTTAACTGTTGCTCTGAGTTCACAAGAATTTTAAGAACGTATTTATTAAAATAAACTTTACGTCCTGAATGGGTTCATAATAAGTGCTGATTTCTCCAACATTAAATATTTAAAAACCAATTCGTACACTATTTATATATATGTCTGTAGATCTGGCATATTCTGTACAAAAATAAAAAATGTAAGGGTGCCCATACACGGTGGGGAATATCTCAAGATTTGGACTGCGCATTCCAAATCTTGAGATATTTCTTAACGTGTGTGAGACAGCATTGAATCAAAGTTGAACTGTACAGTCCATCGAAATAGTATGGAAACACCAATAGATTAACTGTACAGTGTAATGAGCCCGGGACTGTGCACGCCAGGCTTGACGTGTGTGGACAAGAGGATATTTGCTTCGCATGCAGTTGCTCTACTATAACCGGACTGTGCAGTACCGGCCTTGAGGTTTATTAACTTATCGTGTGCGTGCTAGACCCGTACAGTCCAAACCTTGAGGACAAACCGTGCAGTCTCGGCCTTGAGATTTAAACTGAACGTGTATGTCCACCTTAGCACAGCAGTGATTGATTATCAAAATACTTTTTCTATGGGTACTAATATGCGTCCGAAGTTTACGAAAATTGGTGACAGACTGACTAATACATTAGGGAAATGAAGGTAAGTGTCGAAAAGTTCGAAATCTTATTGGTCTGTTAGTGTGTCCTGGCGAATCCAATGCAATCTTTTGATGTGCAAACCGTATTGGCTTACCTAATATTCATCATAGATCGGTTTGATTTCAAGACCTCCTCAGAACCCGAGTACCTCTTCGGCAAGCTATTGTTGGATTATAGAGTCCGTAAAGGAATCAACATCCCCTGAGGTCGGAGCTTCGGAGAAGGCGGAGTGAGTCGGAATGTCAAGATTATCTGTTATCTTGCCACTAATGCCCATTCATCCGTGGGTTGAGAGGAGTAGGGGCACCAGCCTCGGCCGAAGAACCGGTCCGCGAAGCGATATTTAAGTGAGGATGGAGAGAAGGAAGTAAGCCGTACTAAGATGACTGCACTGCAATGTTGAGGACATCAAATAGACTCCAATCAGTCAACTAAGTTCATTTCAGCCAGTTTCCCACGTCCTTAAAGGAAAGAAACTGGGTTCTGACCAAACGCAATCCGGATATGCTGGCAAAAATCCATTGACCACGAAAAACTGATCGTTTAAATTTATACATATATTTGAACGACCACGAAAAGTGCAATTAATGCTTCTTTGAAAAGTTTGACTTTCTTTGAGCCCATGCTGGTTTCATTCTTTATGAATGAGTTTTTTTCATAATCTCCCTCCGACCAACTATCCAATCTAATATTTTTTGTCTGAATGTGTCTATCTGAAACGTCTTTTTTTGCGTGATACCCACAGCTTTTAAATCTTCCTTTATTGATATAATCAATTAAATTATATCGACTTTTTTATTACTTCAGTTCCATAAAATTCTACCATTTGCTTTATTAGCTTCAAAATATCCATTCTATTGATAGACCCGTAGAATTTTCATTTCATATTCTCTTTTTTTTATGCCTGGGTGTACAAGTAATTACTTAGAGGCTGAAACTTTGTTGCATATATAATTATAAAATACAATAAATATAATAATGCTATTCTGTGAAAGAAAGGATTTTAGGGATGGATCAGAAAGTATGTCCTTTACTCGCAACATCGTTCAGGAAGGCCTAGAGGAAAATATGATTCATGGAAATTGTTGATAATATTGTATGAAATAAAATTCCTGTTAAAAACATTATTAAACCTCTCTAAAGAGTGGCTGTATACGAAAAATAAGTTTAAAACAGATTATAATAATATATACCGCAGGTCTCCCCGTGGACTTGCGGCTAACGCCTGAGATTCTCATGCGGGAGATGGGGGCTCGAGTCCCACCGGAGGCAAGAATTTTTTTCACCTTAGGGCACGTTGAGAAGGTTACTAGCTGGTCCATCTAATGGCCCAGTTGTAGATGCCAAAAAAAAAAAAAAAAAAAAAAAAAAATAACATTTACGCACCCTTCGAAAATAATTTAATAGGTTCCTCGATCACAGATTACATTGATTTTTTTAAATGTACTTTGTCTAATTACAGGTTGTTATTAAGTGGGTCAATAGAAACCCTTGAGCTATCCTGTAGCATTTTATAACTCATGACTTGTTTCGACATTTATTGAGTCCTCTTTAACGTATATACAACAAATAAACATTATTTTTTATAAATCCCGAATGTTGGTGATTTCTTGAAATATATTAATATTCAACATATAATAATAATTATTATGCCGTAAAGTTGTCTTTTATGTATATATATATATATATATATATATATATATATATATATATATATATATATATACATATATGACTTAAAGGCATGCTCGATGTGTATTTGAAGACATTATTAAAAAAAATAGTCTTCATTGACTACATTTCTTCATGTGTGTTAATAATTGTCGGGTGGAAGAAATATTATGGTTGTTCTTAAAGCGAAAGCTCCTGAGAAGGCAAGGAATGTTAAGAAAGTAGAATATGTATTAAGGCGAAAAAGGGCAAATGCACCTACTGCTAGAATTAGCCTTAAATTGCTCCCTGACGGAGTGCCTACTCTCTTAGCCTACTTGAACTCATTTCTGAGCCGACACCTAGGCAATCACTCAAAAAGGCTTCTTTTTTTCTTCCGGGCGCTGCCTACTTATGGTTCCCGTTTTCTAGAAAATTACCCTTTGAACAGCTAGTTTGTCAGCTCAAATGTTTTTATCTTTTCAGGGGGCGAGAACACACTACTTACGATCATTAGCAAGAATATAGGACTTTTTTTTAATTTAAGCGTTTATTTCGGCCGAATAAAAGGCCGATAAAGCTCAGCGTAACAGTTAATTTTTAACTGTAAGAGTATTAGTCTTTATAAGAAAGGTACCTAGGAGGTTATAAACATTGGATGATTATAAACATCTTTCTACGTAATTTAATTAACAAGGGAAACACAAATAAAAAATGTGAATTGAAGTTGTTCTAAATATTGCTCGGCTTCCTTTTTATAAATCCCGACTCGCAGGAACTGCGTCATCTTAGCGCGGTTCCGTGCATCTAGAAGAAATGGAATAGATTAGGCATCATAAATAACAGGAAACTGATAGTAGCCAAATTATACAGAAGCGGATAATTCTAAATCCTCATTCTCCTGCTCAGAAGGCTCTATTCCAAACAACCGAAAATTCGTTGTCATTTTAAGTTTCTTGTTTTACTAGAAAATCCATTTTACTGTTAAAATCAATTGTAAATATGTGCTTCATGGCAAATGTCAATTCTCTCGTGGGTTAAGTCTTTCTATAAAATAAGAAATAATGATAAATTCAGATGTTGCAGTATGAGGAAGGTTAAAGAGATAGGAGAATTCAAAACAAACCTAAGTATACGCCATCATGATTAGCAACAGCCATCTTGATTACCACAGCCACTCCATATTACCAAAAACTTTTAAAGTTTCTTGGCTTATTTTACTAAAATACTAATTTTACTGATAAATGCAATTTAAAACAAAAACAACCAATTAAAAAATGCGTTAAACAAAGACAAAAACAGGTTCAAAAGAACAAAACAATAACTTTTTAAGTTTTAAGAGTTTATATCTCTGATTTACATTGCCCCATCGAATATTGCTTCAGTACCTTTTTTGTAGAGAATTTAGCAAGCATTCGAATGGTCACCTTTCACTCACCGCGGCTTCCTTAACTCCAAATATAACCAAAATTTAAACATCTTAGTTGAGATGAATTTCCAAGATGTAGAAAATATTTTAATTGAATCCCGTGATTTTAAGTACCCACAATAAAATAATGACTTATAAAAACATTTGTTCTACTTTCCTTAAAAACGGTTACAGATATCGCCTTAAAAATGGTTTCATTCGTTTTCCTATCTTAAGAAATCTAGAAAACAGTACCTTTAAACGCAAGCGTTACGATTTTTTTGCGCGAATATTGCCCCAAACGCTATCTTCCAGTTGGCGGATTCTGCTGGTTAACGAACATGACCTTTCAAATTAGACGACAGATTTTTGTACCAAATTTCATCAAAATCGGACCATTTTTGAGCTTGCCAGAGTGTTAACATACATAGAAATCGGTTATATCATCGGTTGCCATAGGGTTATACATAGAAATCGGTTAAGATGTAGAGGCTGTAGACCTTTTTGAAACACAATATGTCGTTTGGTGCTATTTTGCGTCGTCGGTTCGAAATCGGTTCGGATCGGGTCGGGACCTATGTAGGCACCTCCATTGAGATGCATGTGTTTGTTTTTCTTCCGACAGTCGGTGGCTATCAGTTCCGGTCCAATGTAGGTGCCCCCTTAAATGATGGGTATTTCAGCTAGTTATTTTTAGATTTGTCGATTGAATGTCTTTAAGGAAGCCAAGATTCAGCTACAAGAAAAGGTCAGAGTGTGTACAGTACTGGGGGAGTAAAAAAAAACAGGAGCCACTTTGGAAGAATCCGCTCCGGCCGGCCCGCTGATAGAATGGAGGGCCAATTAAGCGTCATGTTGCCTAATGGAGGCTTTTCTAGTTTTTCTTCAAGGGGGCTTTGAGTAATGAAGATGCATGTTGTATGCTAATCGGGGCTATGTAAATCCTCCGAGTAGATAATGGGACGGAACGGTCCTGGATAAATCAATGGAAAAAGCAGAGAGGAGAGGGTTGATGGTGTTCGAAATCCTGCTTTACTCAGAGGTGAGAGTAATTGGTTCTTTAGTACACGCCTTCTTTGAGTAAAGTACTTCTTCTAAGCTAAATATCATTTGACAATATTAGAAGATATTGACTAAAATGCGTACAAGATTGATAGAAGGGCGGTAATGCATAAGGATAATAGTTAAATTTAAAAACCTTGCCAAATCTGGCCAATGGTGGATTGAGCTACTTCAGTATTAGGCTTTACTGGATGGTTATTATGAGTGACAACCATTAGATACCTCACCAAATCTGGCCAATGGTGGATTGAGCTATTTCGGTATTGGGCTTTACTGGATGGTTATTATGAGTGACAACCATTAGATACCTCTTTGCTAATGTTAACGAATTAATTTATGAAGAATCAATATTGTTTAACCTAATCAGGCCGGGATCATCGTAAGTTCAACCTTAGGTTGAAAGTTATCAGGGTAAATAAAACCTTAATTTTATAATTTAAAAAGTGACTGTTAAATAAGTTTTATTTAAAAATTTTAAGATTTTTAAGTTATTTAGGAAATTTTAAAATTAAGTACATGAAAATAAAAGCTAATGTAATTCATTTATTTTTTTTTTCAATGTGAAATAAAGGTTTTCAGTATTTTAATCAAGAATATTAACTAGCACTTATCCTACACGGAAGTCCAGCCACTCAAATATGTGTTGAAGAGCCTTTTCAACCCTAAAGAATACATTAAATGGTTATAGAAATAATCAAAATTTCACAAACTTACAGAATGTATTATTATTGAAATTGAAGTAATTCTTCAAAATAAGTGACATGTTCTTTGTTTAGAAATGTATTTTTGTTTATTTAATGAAATATATTTGTTGATACAAAGAAAAAATAAACATTAGTAGCTTTAATTTATTCCTTTACACTTTTTCCTCTTCAGTATCTTAATAACAATTACTTTAAAACTTTTATTTTTTAAGTTGAAAAGTAACAGTAAAAATAAAATTTTGAAAAGCAAGTTTGGATGTCACGGAGCTCCAATCGATATCCAAACCTTCGCCTTTCAGGCAGTATCGGAATCATACGCGTTTTCTACTGAATAACCGCATCACAGGTGAACGTCAAGTCTTTGATCAGCCCCGTACCGGGTCGCGAGGGCTCTTATGGGCAGATACCGTAGGGGTATCTGATTCATGACCATACGGCACACTAGGGAGCTAGTGTGGTCAGTACTGTGCTTCGGCCGTCTGATTTTCTCCTTTGCTGCTTCGACTGCTTGGGTCATTAGCACCAAGGTAGCCATTAATAAAGTAATCAAAGGCTGGGTTGGCCTAGGGACGGTCAGGGAGGCCGAATTCAACACACAGACGAAGACACTAGAAGATAAACATCTTTAGTGCTTGCTCAGGATTTGAACTCAGTTCCTCCAACATATGAGTCTAGTGCTCCACATCTGAGCTAACCTCGCCCCGAGTATATGAATACATCTTATAATATTTATTTAAATTTTAACGTCCATTATTATTAAAGAAGAATTTTAGGACGGGTTATCTACAGGTTACCACCCTTTTCTAGCCAGGATAGGGCTGATGCCTTTTCTTTTTTGTCAAGAAAAGCCACCACCCAATAGTGGGAATCGATCCCACGACTTTTGGCACGGAGTATTAAGTGCGCTCTGTTTAACAATCACGGCCACCTGGTCTCCATACATAATATTATATATGATACAATATGAAGGTTCTGTTCTTAACGCCTTCCAACTTCATCCTTGATTAACGTCAGAAAGACGCTCAGATGGCGTTGAAAGGGGCCAACCCAAGCTCCCTTCTGCTCTGAACAACCGCTGGAGCCTTTCTAAAATGAAAAAAGATCTTTAAAACCAAATGAACTGCCTCCAAAACTGCAGAACATCAAAGAAACGGCGAACGTACTTAGAATCCTGTAAAATTACTGCGCTCAACTGTCGGAAGCAACGCTCGAGCCTCGGTGCCTTACCATATTCACAGTAACTGACATTGAATTTAATTATGTTCTGCAGGGAGCGTGCATAGGTTTTTTGATTGGAGTTCATGACTGGCGGCAAATAACCGAATCAAATGAGCAGGGTAATGTGGCAACTTACTCGAGTGACCACCTAATGAGGGATTTGATTACTTACATTCGCCTTCAATTCTTGTTTTTACCCGCTTAAGTCGTGACGGCATAGAAATGGGAAAGGTGAAAAGAGCTGTTTAATTGGCTGATTCAAACGGCATAGCCGACCAATCGTGCAATGAAGATGCAGACAGAATAACCTTCATCAATAACCTGTTCTCTTCCTGGGAATACTTGTCCGTCACGTAGAGTCAATTCGAATAATTTTACAATAAATACAGTTAAAACATAAATCGACGGCTCAGAGAAATATAAGATATGAATCAAATGACCTACATAAGGCGAAAGGTCAATAATAAAAAAATGTTGATTCTCAGGAACTGCGTTATCTCATCGCATTTTCTTAAATGCGCAGGCTGAGTTCATTCCCTATAGGCCCATTGGAAGAATTCCCTGCCCCACCATGGATGTTTCGCAAGGGTGCTAACCTATATATAGCCCGGCTTTAAAAGCCTAGATGCAGGTGCACCATAAAACAAATAACAAACTGAGGAGAGCACTGACAAAAACCTGTTCAATGTCCCGAAATCAACACTCTCAAATCCATATGCCATTATCCATCCACATTTTAAAATCAGGACTGTATTTCGACCCTGTTCATTAAAGCGTTCAACAGATTTTGCTTGCTAATATTATTTTGTTATATCATACATGTTTTGAAAATTCAACGGATATTTAATATATTTGGATAATTTAATCATTGAGGGATGCTTGATGATGTAGATGAGATTTTTTGACTCTTTTCCAACAATTTTTGCATGCTGAAATCGAAGAAAATACTCCATGAGTCTTTCAAGCAAACCAGTTTTTCTTTAATACCTAACGCTTGTTTTGTTATGTTATGTTAAGATAGACCTCAAATTTGGTAGCTTCCACATTACTTCCAGTAATGACACGAGATGAAAGACATTCCGCAGGAGTGAAGGAGGGTTTGATAGTATTGACAGAGACGTAAAGGCGCCCAAAAGAAACAAGCATTTTGTGTTGAATGAAAACAAACACTTTTATTTGTGCATTATTTAAATTATGGTGTCTTTTTTCTTAAATATATTTTTGTGGTTTTTATGTGCCCACTCCTTATATTTTGCAAGACCACCAAGTTTACGTGATAGGCAAAAATTGCAGCCATTTTTTGATTCAGGACACCATAAAACATTAAATTCAGGTAAAGGTTTTCACGCAGATGGTCAAAAACATTTTTTACAGAGTTTTGTAATTGATAATGTTTCAATAAAACAGCTAAGGACGCATTATTGAGGATGTTTGGATGGTTGTGGAATCAATAAATAAATGAAGATGTTCGTTTACTCGAGTAATCAACAGATATTTGAATGTTTGGTTCATCAGCTGATATGTGAGGTTGTTCGTTTGATCAGATAATCAACAGATATTTGAATGGTTGAGCCATCAATTGATATATGAGGATGTTCGTTTGATCCGATAATCAACAGATATTTAAATGATTGAGCCATCAAGAGAAGTTTGAAGTTGGTTCTATGATTAAAACATCATATGATCGAGCCATCAGCTAATATATTAGGATGTTCGTTTGATCGAGTAACTAACAGATGTTTGGATGCTTGAACCATCAATTAATATATGAGGATGTTTGTTTGGTCTAGTAATCAACAGATATTTGAATGGTTAAGCCATCAATTGATATATGAGGATGTTCGTTTGCTCGAGTAATCAACAGATATTTGAATGGTTGAGCTATCAATTGATATATAAAGATTTTCGTTTGATCGAGTAAGCTACAGATATTTGAATGGTTGAGACATCAATTGATATATGAGGATGTTCGTTTGATCAAGTAATCAATAGATATTTGAATGTTTGAGCCATCAAGAGATGGTTGAAGTTAGTTTTATGATGAAAACATCATTATGGTCGAGCCACAAAGAGATGCTTGAAGTTGGTTCTACAATGAAGTCATTATGCTGGTTCAGTCTTCACCGGACGAGTGAGAATATTTGAGCTATGAACGGATGGTTGAAGATATTTGAATGGTTGAGACATCAGCGAATGGTTGAGGATGTTTGGAAATAAATTGGCATGTAAAACAAAACACGCTAATTTGAGGAGGAATGTGGAGCTCCTTGGCCTTCCGAAGAATAAATATTCTTGAAATGGCCCATTATTTTTTGGCCAGTAGCCTCAGGTAAAACTGGAATCCGCCGCCTGACCTCAAATCCTTTATATAGAACGAAATCTGATTTCACAGGAAGTCCCTTGTTTCTACAATTACAGCTGGCCTTCTTTTGTTTCATATTCATTACGGGAGAATGTTTTTTCGCTTCCTCGGCCACTTTTTTATCCTCAATTAAATTCGAACTGGTCAGAGAGCCATTAAGGTTTTTTTCGAGAGAATAATAAAGTAAACAAGACAAAAAATGTAACCTGAAATGGACGGCATATTTTCGAAAGGAGATATTTTAATTGTAAGATTTCGTAAACATTCCGAAACTTGTAATTGTTGTCAATTGTTTCACAAGTCGCTTTCGCTCAATTCTTTATTATTCTGGATTAATAGTATTTATGTTTGAATAAAGATATTATCGTGAATCGCGTCATTGGAGGAATAATATGCTATATTTTTTTAATATTTTTAATATTTTTTTAAGTATCTCGAAAACAATTGAAAGATTGTGGATGGTGCTTATTCCATAGCGTAATAATTTCCTACTTATAACCGACATACAAATGCTACAGGACTTCCTCCGTTAGACGATATCGTTCTTAATATTTTTTAAAGTGTGATTTTGGATGCTATTCCGGCGATGAATTGAGCTATTTCTGAACAACCTACCACGGGATATGGAAGACGAAATACCATTAATAGAAATATTAACCTTGCAATAAATGTTAACTGATGCCGAAAATGTAAATTTATTTTACATCAGGTAACTAAACATTAAAAAAAATAATAATCCGTAATCGTACTGTTTTAATAGAAACGAAGCTCTGAATTTCTCAATAATTTGAAAGGCCAAACTCGCGGCTCCTTGGATGTAGGTGTTAAAACAAATCATGTTTCGTAACCAATGGATCATGAAAATAACGGTGGTTCAAATGGGTGTGTATATACATATACAGAGTGTCCTGCATTGGGGTGTCATAACTTTGGGGGTTTATTCTGCACGTCATTTGTAGGTCAGTGACGCAGAAATGTGTGTGTATATACAAATACTGAGTGTCCTGCATTGGGGTGTCATAACTTTCGGGGTTTATTCTGCAAGTTATTTGTAGGTCAGTGACGCAGAAATGTGTATGTATGTATATACATATACAGAGTGTCCTGCATTGGGGTGTCATAACTTTCGGGGTTTATTCTGCAAGTCAGTGACGCAGAAATGTGCCTTCTATCTCAGAATGAAGCAGAGCTACTCAAACTTTTGTCTATTTTCAAAACTATTGCTTTTTTTTATTTATTAGAAACTGTTTTGGAGATTTAGGATTTATGTGCCGTAAATAACGACCACAGTTTTCTAATCTACATTAAATTCCCAATAAAAACACTTGTTATTGGAATATTACCATATTAGTTAACGGCTGTATTAAAAGCCATATAGATGTAAATGTTTAATATTAGTTTTTTATTAAATTATTCACTATTTCCTTTATTAGCTATTTGAAGACTTAGAGGTTTGCCTCCACCTCAAAAGTTGCATCATTTAATACGCTTTAAAATGGTATCTCGTTTTTTTTTTTTTTTTTAGAAAAAAGTCTATTTAAATCTATTTTTTTCTCATTTCTAAGTCTAAACCAATAAATGTGCTTTGGGGTGAATGAGCAATTCTTAACACATTCTTTAATTTTACAAGACAATGGTATTCCTCCCACACTTCGTACGCACACTTTTTGCTCTGATTAAGTGTAGGGGGACACTTCGGAATGAAGCGTAAAAGAAGACAGAAGAACATATTGGAAATAATTACAATTCTTGTAAACATAATGAATACAATTATATTGTTATGACTTGAGGGTCTTATTTTATTAAATTTCTAATTTTAATTCTATTCTATTGAATAAAACTTCTGCTAGTAAGTTAACTAGGTTATTCATTATAATCATTGGAAATTGGATGCAAAAAACTGTCAAAGCAAAAAAAAAATAAAAAATACATTTAAATTATAGGCTCAAAAGTTCAAAAGCTGTATTTAATAAGCTTTAAAAATTTATCTCGTTTTCCTAGGAAAAATCTTTTTGATCCTGTAAAAATGTATGGGTGAGAGAAAAATGATGATTTTTTTTATTAACTATGGGTTAATAATTTTTTGTCCAGTAGATTTTCAAAATGTCCACCTTTCTAATGTCTACAGATGTAAGTTCGACGTCTGTGCTACCACTGCTCCTGGATCCCGTTGATGAATTACTCCTTCGTCGTCACGAGCTTGGAGTACACTCCGCTCGTCAATGTTTCGCGTACATGGAAATCTAGAGGAGTCGGATCAGAGAATCTAGGTCCATAGTGGCCTATCCAACAGTTAGGAAATGCAGTGTTCAGCCATTCCGGCACCACTCTTCCATATGCGCTGGGCAAATGCTACCAAAGATAAGAAGTAATGAATACGCGCTAAGATGGCGCAGTTCCTGCATTTCGAACATCTTTTTCTCCTTGTTTTTCCAGGCTTTCCTAGATAGACGGTCGGGAGTGAGGAGCGGCCCTCGGGTCCATTTTGTTAATGATAGCTCCCGCGTTGCAGGCTAATCCTTAGGCACTCATGGTCCGTGAAGTCACGCAGGCCTTCCTAGAAGGATTATTCCATAAGATCGTCGGCATAAAAGGATAAATAGCGTATCAGCTAAGGGCCGAAACCCTCCCACTCCAGCAATCATTAAACCTCCGATCAAACTACGCACGATTTATACTTCGGCTCCCTTTGTCTGAAAAATGTTTTTCTACATTCGTGTGTCTCAAGAAGAACCCTCATCAAATAGCTATCCTTAAATATATCCAGCTGTGTAAGGAGCGGTTCAAATAGATGATTTTCTGTCTTCTGAATATAGTTTTCTCTGAACTTCGAATTAAACAACATTTATTTTGACAAGATATCTTAATGAAGGGGTCTCCCGTGGTCTAATGGCTAGCGCCTTGGATTCATAAGCGGGAGATGGTGGGTTCGATTCCCAACCTCCTGCAGGAATTTTATCATCCCACGGCTCGCTGGTAAAATTCCTCGCTGCACCCTGGATGTCGGCGCTAATGACCTAGATGTAGATGCGCCGTAAAAAAAAAAAAAAAAAATATATATATATATCTTAATGAATATATTTCCCCCATTTTTTAGGTGCTAAGTAGTAGATGCACCAAAAAAAAAAAAAAAAAAAAATCCCCCATTTTGACACAAGTTATTATCTAATAGAAGAAAGTACAGTTCAGCAGTAAAATATAAATTTAAATCTCAGATAAGAAAAAAATTGTTTATGTATGCATATATATAAACCCACATACGCGCCAACAAAAATCACATAAAATCAGATTGAATTAAAAAACAATAGATTTCTTTCTTACTGTTTACAATATGTTTTACGTAAATGTAAATAATGTAATATAAAAAGGTATTAAATAAAAAGAAAATACATTAGCACATTTAATTTTATTTTGTTTTTATTTATATCTCTCGCTCTTTGGTATTTAAATTTTTAGAAAAGCTTATCGATTGAATGAACATTACAGCAAACAGTTGATTCATGATTGTCAGCAGTGTAGGACATATTGTAATTGAATTAAGAGTTACGAATTAAGATTACATTGTATTTGTAGTTCATGAATTAGAATTGCACCGAGAATAATAATTCAATTAAAACGTGAATTATAATTACATTGTAATCCTGTAATGTAATTGAAGCACTAATTATATAATTCAAGTATCAATTACCAAGAATTGTAATTGAATTACAATTTTAATTCAATTAGAAGTGTAATTAAATCTAATTATGATAGTTAGTAATTAAAATATAAATTTTAAAAAGAATTGTAATTCAATTACATTTTACATTTGAAATTCAATTACAATTTAAATACTTGAGTTGTTTCAATTACTGTAATTGATATTGATTTTTTGGGGGGTTCATGAATTAGAATTACACCAAGAATAATAATTCAATTAAAACGTGAATTATAATTACGTTGTAATCCTGTAATGTAATTGAAGCACTAATTATGTAATGCAAATACCAATTACCAAGAATTGTAATTGAATTACAATTTTAATTCAATTATAAACTTACTTATCACCAAATATGATAGTCAGTAATTTAAATATGTATTTTACCAAGAATTATAATTGTAATTCAATTAAAATTCAAAAACTTGAGTTTTTTAAATTACTGTAATTGATATTGATTTTTGTGGGGGGTACTTCGACTGCTAGGGTTATTAGCACCAGTAATTGATATTTTCAGTCTTTTCAATTAATATATAAGCGTGTAATTGAGAATTCAAATACCAGTTGAATTACATTTTAATTCAAATATACTGAACAAAGATTTCAAATAAGTACATAATTCGAATCCTTGAATTACATTTAATTGAGATATAGTCCAATCCAAATTTAATTATTTGTTTTAATTACTGTAATTGGTAGTTCCACAACAGTGATTGTCAGTATATATAGTTTGAGTATAACTTGAATATAATATGGCATGATGTAAAGACTTGTGCATCCAAGGTTTGAAAATAAGATTATTTTTTTCTTTTCTTCTTTTGCAGGTTGCCAATGGAAGTGTGGAGGTAAGAAGGTACTCTATACTACGGAGTGGGTGAGTCACTATCTTTGGGAGCACTACACCTGAGGCCGGAGTGTATTGTGGTGCGAGCACTACAATAGGCTTATTGTTCACTATCCTCGAGATTATCTTATCTCCCTGTTCGAGGGGGGCCCACGATTCCCCCTGTGTTCCTCCCTCCATCCTAATACCATTGCGAACAAATTAGCACCTTATGCCTTTCACCCTCTGAGCATACTTATTGCCCATAACTCGCCACCGTATGGCCCATCCTCGCTCTTAGACGCATTCGAATGTCTCTATCAGAAAGTTACTGAGTTACTGTATGGTGTAGTTAAGTCAGCCGATTTCTGCAAAGCATGCGGGCGAGGTTAACTAACACGAAATCCGATACAAACAGCTCTTTGATGTAGGTATTAGTGTTTCATACTAAATCTTATGTTAAATCCATTGATTCCAGCCGTCATGGCAGGGGTAATACTACCTTGTGCCATCAAAATGACTGTCATTTTCTACAACTGTATAACAAACAAATCAATATTTTTCAATTCTTTATATCTAACGTTTTATATGAGATGTTAAAATATCCCCCCCCAAAAAAAAATGTTCAATTCTTCAAAAAAAAAAAAAAAAGGCAGCGCAGTGACTGACGAACAGAAACCCTCTTTTTTCACGGGCGATAGTCTGCAGGCGGCAATTCCTAATCTAGAACGCGAAACTATAATTATATCGAAAGAAGAAGGGTAAATCTTGTAAAGTGCGTAGGACTTTTAAGACAGATACATTTTTTCGAAAATGGCGAAAAATTATTCATTTTATATTAAATAATCGGTAATAAAATCGTTATAATTCAAAGAATAAAAAAAAATCGTAATTTACTGGAAAATATCATTAGGAAGCTGCAGTTAAAATTTAAAGTTTATCGGGAAAAAATTGAAGACGCCAGAGTATCGGCCGATTTGAAAAACATAGTTTTAAGAAAACGACTTTCGTATTTGATTTTTTTTTATACTTAATGGTAATAAAGATAAAAAAAAATGGTTTTAATTTTGAAATGTTTTGAAGGAGGACAAAAAAAAAACTGACAAATAAAATGGAACCAATCGAAGCTCGCTCAAAAAATTACCTTGAAATCAGCATCGTGTTCACTCGGTGTTGGGACTTATCGTCCCGTTCGTCTCGTTATCGGGGATAATCGTATTTGTTGCCCATTTTAAAACTTTCTTCCCATAACAATCGCAGGTATCATTTTTGATTAGTTAAGGAAGAATTTTATCCCATAAAAAATGGTAAAAAAAAGTTACAAGATATTTTTTTTTTTTTTTTTTTTTTTTTTTTTTTTTTTTTTTTTTTTTTTTTTTTTTACAACTTGATAGGGGGTTGAAGGTAAACTTTTAGAAAGTTTATGGATTTCCATTGTTTATGTGCAATAGGGGGCCACCCTATTGCACATAAACAATAAATTGGATCTTCGGCCTGTCTTCTATGATTATGTATTTTAAAGTATGTACAGGGGCACTGCGTTCCCATCATATGGCCAATATGTCAGTATGGCTGACTAGTTATATTACAGTTATCGGAGGATTTGCAAATTCACTTCCTCAGAGACCTGTATTGGAATACTTAGGAAGAGGTGGACTACATTCTGCTAGGACAGATAAATTAATTGCAGGCATCATATAGAGGTGTATGACCCGTTTTAATGCAGGACATGCCGGCAATGCATATAAATCACAGTGATAAATTTATTTACAAGACTGGAAGAAATGTGTTTATGGTAATAAATTTTGTCAGCATACCTAGACTCACTTTGCAGAACACCCTCTTTTCAATTCATTGATCCGGTTGTCCGGCTTGTAAGAACTAATTTATTTTAGGTTTTATGCGACTCCTATGTGTGTTTCGCTGTTCAGAGAAGAACATTTTGAAGTTGTTGGGTGCGATTATTAGTGTCGTGTTGTACTTTGGAAGGCATGCCCTTACCCTGCGCGGCACTTTGGAAGTCACGCCTACCTTTTTTGTCTGGAGCTTTGGAATGCATACCCGTTATATGCGTTTCACTTAGGAAGTCAAGTTCTTCCCCAAAGTGGCACATCGGAAGTCATGTCCATCCCGTAAAGCGTCACTTGGAAAGTTACGCTCGTCCCAAGTGTGACGCATCGGAAGTCATGTCCTCATCTTAATGTGTCACTTTTGAAGTCATGTCGATTTCCGAGTGTGACGTTTCGGAATCATATTTACCCTTTAATTTGACACTGGGAAAGTCTTGTTGGCTACCTTGAGTGGTGTTTCGGAAGTCACATTTACCCCCTTGTACACTAAATGCGTGTCCACCATTTAGGGTGGTGCTGCATTCATTCCGGTGTTTATGAAATCATATGGGCCCCATAATGTGGATCTTCAGAAACATATTCCCCCATAGTTCATACTCGTCCCATCGTTATATCTCTTTGAAAGTCATATCCGTTTAGTAATGGGACACTTTGAAAGTCATGTCCCATATCACCTCTAATCTGGCACGATTTTCTTGTCCGCCCCTTTATGCAAAGGTTTGGAATACATCACCACAATTTCGAAACTCATATCTTTTTAGAGAAACACATATCAGCTAAAAAGTGGTATTTCGAAAGTATGATCGGTCTCCTGGAGCGGCGCTTTAGAAGACATCCGTCCCTAAACGCGGTACTCTGGACGTCATGTTCTGCTGCAACTATTCTAAACTTGTAAAAAGGAATAGTACCACATTTCGCAAACCAGTGTGCCTCTAGTGTTGTATAAATTAAAGTTAAAAGGCAAAAGGCGCCCATATCGGAAGTACATCTTGCACAGGCTGAATTTTGAAACAAAGGGTAGAACCTACACAAGTTTTGATTTGAGACTGCTTTAATAAACACCAGAATCAGGTATGGTTTCAACTCATCTCTATGAAACCTCCCTAGTACCTGATATGTATTCCGTCGAGTTGCGACCATTCTGCAGAGTAAAAAATTGTGATTATTGAAAGTGCTCTAATATTGGATCGAATTAGCATACTATTACATTTCTGTTGTCAAATGAGCAGACCAATTAGAACATAAAGCACTTGCAATGATCATTAAACGTTACTTTGAAATAGCATTTGGCAATTTGTAGGGTATATATTTATTAACACGGACGAGAAGGTACTGTGCGATCCTGCTTGAGAGGGATGCGCATCCAGCTGCGATAGATAATGGAGGTTGAAATAGTTTCCTAGCGAGGTTATTCATCCCAAAACAGAGGACGCATCCTACCTCGAAGCCTTTCTGTTTCATTTAGCCGGCACGAACAGTAAATGCCACAATAAATCCTTGAGGCTTTTATAGCAGAGGCTTCTGTTCGTTCCTCCCACTAAAGCCTTCCTCCTCGCTCATTGTTCCCGAAGCAGTTAGTCGGGTCTTAGCCTCCCTGCTTTATATCCCTTCTCTAGTAGTCCTCCGATGGAGCGAAATTCCAAAATAGACATTTTTTTTATAGACTCCTATCGCCTTTGGCTACAGAATATGGTTATAAATTTGAGCTAGTCCTTAAGCCAGCCAGAAAAATGTTGAATTCTACTATGTTATGGCCTTAAGATCACAAGAAGTAGAATTTATGGCTCCTGAGCATTTACACCTATTGAAGAATAATCATCCATCTCCCGGAACTTGCTGAAGAAATAACTTTAAGGGATTGTAAGCAAATGTTTATGTCTAGTTAAGTCCCAATACTTGTTACTTTTGATGGAGAGCGTCTGTCACTGATCCTTCTTGGAGCATTACGTCATAACTTCTTGTAAAGGCTATAATCAGTGTCATCAGTCCGTTTACCTAACAATAAATGTTGTAGGGACTTACATCAATTCCTTTTGTTGGAGCATCGTGTCATAACTTATTGTGCAGGCCATATTCAGTATTTTCTGTCAGTTTATCTTGTAATGTATATTGTAGAGACCACCGTCAATGGGTACAGTTGGAGTACCATGTCATAAATTTGTGTAGGGATCAAAGTCAGTGTTTTCTGTCAGTTTACTATGTAATGCATATTGTAGAGACAACCGTCAATGGCTACTGTTGGAGCACCACATCATAACTTCTTGGTGAAGCCAAAGTCAGCGTTTTCTGTCAGTTTACCATGTAATGCATATTGTAGAGACCACCGTCAATGGTTACAGTTGGAGCATCAGGTTATAACTTCGTGTAGAGAACAAAGTCAGTGTATTCTGTCAGTTTACCTTGTAATGCATATTGTAGAGACCACCGTCAATGGCTACAGTTGAAGCACCACATCCTAATTTCTTGTAGAGACCAAAGTCAGTGTATTCGGCTAGATCACTTAGTAAAGACTATTATAGAGGCCACCGTCAATGACTAGATTCAGGGCACCGTGTAATACCTTTTCGCAGAGTGCATTGTCCATGGCTTTTCTCGGAGGATCCTGTCATGATTTATTGTTGAGGACATCGTCATTTTCATATGTTAGAGTCCATAGTATTGCCTTATAGTGAAGCCCATCTTCATGGTTCATATCTGACTATAGCACCATATTTTGTTGTTTTCATCATCAATAGATATTTCAGACATGATTGTTAATTCTACCATCAACGGCTTATGCGTGCGTCTAATTTCATACCTGATCGTGGAATGTACATCAATGAATTATGTCTGAGTCTCATTTCATACTTGATTGTGGAGTCTACTATCAATGATATATTTCTTAGTCTCGTTTAATATCTGATGGAGCTGAGTATCGTCAACGGCTTAAGTATCATTTAATATCAGTTTTAAGAGAGTGACATTAATGGTATCTGCCGGTTGCATTTTCATATGTAATTATTGTGAAGACAGGGCACTCTTCAAAAATTTATTTCACAGTTATTGGTGCGGAGTCCTGGCTCATCACATGTCCATGAATGAGCTTTGCGTGGCCAATTAGCACTCGAGTTATTGCCGTTTCCATTCAGCAGACTGTTTGCTATGCGATAGTTTTGTTGTCGTACCCATTCAGTGAATCATAAAGCCACAAAAGATCCACCGAATATCTGAAACATAAATGCATTGAAAATGTCTACTCTACTGGATTGTTAGCGCACTCCAAGTAGCAAATTGCTTGTAATTGTAGGTGTTTACCTGACCGTTAAGTAGCTTTAGGTATATTCGATGACCCCCAAGTTGCGACTAAAGGTGAGAGAGTGCTCAGGAATTATGCATACTTCGCAATGTGGGGTCCGGCCATGCACAGTGGGGGATTAATAGGAACCAGCGCCCTTCGCAGCCGGTACTAATATACCACACTACTTCTTCATCTTAAAGCCCACTAACAGCACTATTAATTCAGATCAGGCCAATTACTGAAGATCCTGCTCCCGTCCGAGTACTCCTGTGATAAATCAAATGGAGAATATAACCCTGATTTGGCTTCTAAATTTTATTTTTCTGGTTTAAAAGAAGTCCCACGTAAAAATGCCGACTTAATCTCACCTATATGAGTCAATCCATTTAAAATGGTCCTTAAAAAAATAATCTGGTTGCTTGACCATTTTAGAAAAAAATTGATATTTTTACCGTCAATTAAATATGGAATCAGTAGTTCAAAACCATTTTTAAAATTTTTTCATAGCCAACCGTTTGAAAATGGCAGCCATATTTGGCTCACCGCGCATGCTGTTTTTTTGAGTTTATAAGCTTTTACGAAAAACCCATTTTCCCAGGACTGGTAAATCATAGACTAAGAGTTCAGTCGCCATTATTTTTCTTATAGTCTTCTCTATATTTTATGTCTCATTCACTATTTGAATATTTTGAAGTCCAATACCTGAAAACTGACATTGAAAACATGTTTATATTTCTCGAAATGCCGTTTTTGAGGGTAATTAGTTTGCATAAGGGGATGTACATATATCAAAGTTGATTTTTGGATCGATGATAAACCTAGGTGAGTAGCTTGTATTAAAAGTTTTCTTAGCACTGATTTTTGTTCCCTTATTTTTTTATAAATTTTTAAACTTCAGATTTTTGCAATTTTAGATAACTTTAGGCTTTAATATCTCTGGTAGGGAACTTGATAAAAATCTAATATTTTTATATGTTATAGTTCGTAGTAACATAAAACTACTGCAAAATTTTCAACTTGTACATTTGAGTACTTTCGTAGCTATGAATGCATATTTAGCAATGCGTAAACTTGAATAATTCATTGAAACTTTATTATTTTTGAACTTTATACTTTTAATAACTCTTCTATAAATATTCAAATAGTGAAGAAGGCATGAAATATAGAGAAGACTATAAGGAAAACAATGATGTCAAAACTATTAGTCCATGATTTACCAGTCTTGAGAAAATGAGTTTCCCGTAAGTGATTATAAACTGAAAAATCAGCAACTACTGATTCCATGTGTAATTGGTGGTGAAAATATTATTTTTTTCTAAAATGGTCAAGCAACCACCTTTGGACCACTTGATATGGATTGACTCAAATGGAAACATAATGATAAGTTCGCGTGGAATTACAACAACATAAAAACAGCTTCGTCAAATTAATCATAAATTAAAATTAAATGAAACATTTACTAAATCCTCACAGATAGACTATACTGGGTGTATCGAAAATTAATGACAACACCCCAGGGATGAAACTAGACAAAAAATAGAGTTCAACATCACTAACCGCACGTTTCTATCTCACTCCGTTCCAGACATATGCCATTTTACAGATTCGTTAGAAGAACGTGTTTTTTTGTACTACAACCCCAATTTCCTCCATGGGCGTATACAGAAAATAATTTCGGGAGGGGCTGGGAAAATTTCGGGGGGGGGGGGGCTGAGACCATTTCCGGGGTATGGAATACAAAAAATTTAGAGATTGGAATAGTGTTAGACAACTAAAACGCTATTACTCGTAAAATAAGACATTTTTTATGAAGTAAGTTATCTTATGTCATTTATTTTTAAGGGTTTTACGACAAGTTTTTACCATCAAATCAAAATTTCGGTAGGGGCTGCAGCCCCCTCAGCCCCCCCCCCTTATATACGCCCATGATTTGCTCTGCTTGTACAAATAATTTATCCACGTCACATTACATTTTTTAAATCAGCATTTGCTTTAAGGCTAATGCACATCCACAAGTATCTCATTCAAACCGCACTATCAATTCCAAAAGTAGAAATTAATAAAAGCTCATGTTTAGTGAAAACTTTTGGATAATCACTACTCTTCCAACAGGGAGTGCTTAACCTGAATCTTGCAAGGCACCAGTCAACAGGTGCCTTTTGTAAATTGTACAGGGCTCCATAAAGCACATCTTGAATAATCAGCGTCTCACCAACTTCAGTAACTCATCATCATTTCTCAATCTCATAGATTCTCAATAACTGTATTCATCCACTAACTCTCTAATGTTTCTGACTTTGGCACGTTTTCCTCCCACTCTTAACCATGTATGCTCAATTGATTATACTTTTTTCAATTGCTCAACTTGTCTTTCATTCATAAAGTCATTACTCATTTAAAAACTCACCAGACCAACATCCTTCTCTCCATATCATACCATATTTAAAGTGGTGATATAGGCATCTTTTTTCAAGCAAACAAACATGCGTGGGTGTGTATGTGTTTGTTTACCGTGAGCATTGGGTTCATCCCTCCCTCCGTCCAATCATTGTTATTTCCTCCGCATGTGCTTGTAACGAGGGAATAAATGAGGGAAGGAAAAAATGTGTTTAACAGATGTTGCTGAATCACTCCCCTGAAGTTGCTATTGTCGGTGTGTAAGTAGCCTTTTGTTGACGCCCCCCTCCCTACCGTCTGCCCTTCTAGCCATTTCTTCACGACAATACCTCTTGTATCTTCAACACCAGTCACTTTCTTTCCGAGAATTATTTTTTTTTTTTGCAGCGCTTAGTCTCTTTGAAAATTATGAGGACATTTTATGTATATGATGCGTATAAAAATAGTTTACAACAGAGACGGGAGACTTTTGAAAGGTTGATATTTTTAACACGATATATAGAATTTTTGAATCGATCTGCAAGGGCCGATCTTTCAAAGAATCAACCTCCAAGGTCCGATTTTTTTAAAGAATCGATCTCTAACGGCCGGTCTTTCAATGAATCGATCTCCAAGGGCCGATATTTTTAAAGAATCGATCTCTAAGGGCCGATCTTTCAATGAATTGATCTTCAAGGGCCGATCTTTTAAAGAATCGATCTCGAAGGCCCGATCTTTCAATGAATCGATTTCCAAGGGCCGATCTTTTTAAAGAATCGATCTCAAAGGGCCGATCTTTCAATGAATTGATCTTCAAGGGCCGATCTTTTAAAGAATCGATCTCTAAGGGCCGGTCTTTCAATGAATCGATCTCCAAGGGCCGATATTTTTAAAGAATTGATCTCTAAGGGCCGATCTTTTAAAGAATCGATCTATCTAGAATACCGTAAAATAAAGTGTTTTTTTTTTTTATTTCAAATATTTGAATACTTACTCTCACCTCTTGTTACTCAATCTCATTTCTATTTTTTAAATGAAGAAGAAATTTACAGAACAGTGTCCTTTGTCCAGTAACAGACTGTTAATACAACAACATTCTAATAGGACTCAATACCTTCCGTTTCTCCAACTAGAGATAATAAAATAATATAATAAAAATAAGGTTTTAAACTTAATTGCTCTTAATTTGTATAGCCATTCTCTATTATTATATTCTGTTTTTTCTCATTTAATAAATAAATATACATATACATATATATATATATATATATATATATATATATATATATATATATACATTTTAATATGATGTAACAGTATTAGTTTCATTCTGAATTATTTTTGATGAAAATAATCTTAAATTTTTCTACTTTTAGGTTTCAGCTATATTTTTCATATTATCAAGTATTCAAATCGACTTATTTAACTCAATTCATAGTAGTGATGGACAATTCACGAATGAGAATCGATTGGAGTCGAATACGAATTTCGTAGGTAATTTTGAGTAATCGTGAAATCGATCCATATAAAAGATCGATCTATATCGAAAATTGATCCACATCGAAGACCTATTAATATCGTAGATTCTGAGCCTGGAAGATTGATCTTTTGAATCGATCTGAACTCGCCGATCATTTTTGTGGACCTTTCTTTTCATTTCGATTAGAATCGATTCAAAAGATCGATTCATATTCGAGAAACGCCTATTATTAGTCTACATATTGTCAAACTTTTAACTTTTAAAAAAATCTATACTGTACCTCTTTAACTTCAGGCTTTTTGGTTTCTCTTCAGGAAAATATGCTTACCAATAAAATATTCAGGAGAATTCAATATGGGATAAGTCAGGAAGTAAATCCAGATATAATTTCCTTTGTATGGGACAAATAAGTATTAGTTCAAAGCGTTTGAATGAACCCTTGTATGTGACTCTTCAAAACTTATTTATTCTCTTCGGAAATTAGATGGAGTTTGAAATGGTACTTTTAAAAGTTTTGCCATTCAACATTTTAGGGATAAAAACTACTAATTATTTAATAAAGATTTAAAAATCACTAGGATCTGAAACAGGAACAGATTATTTCCACATCGGAGTAGCCCTATGATGTGGGAGTCTGTTGATTTGTTTTGCACATCCCATATATGTAATGTGCAACTGTTGCAGTTTTTTTTTCTCTTTATTTTTAATCATATAAACTATAAATTAATTAATAACAAGTGTATAAAGTACTCATTTAGTAAATAAACCACCTTACAGAAAAGATTCGCGAATCATTTGTGGAAATGAGCGCTAACCATGATGAGATTGCTTTCATTTATGAGACTTTTCATTTATTTCTGATAATATCACGAAAATAAACATAATATTACTTTTATTTATTTGGTGTTTTTTCACTCTAGAATTCCAATTACATTATGAAATTGAGAGATAATCTTAGTTCTGAGTATATCGTTAGAAAGCTGATTGGCGGCAGGTATTGTTTATGACGAATTCTGATAGAAAATTTAATTTTAAGACTAATTTATTCCGAGACATCTTTTGATCCGACGCACCGTTTGCGCGCAACCTGCAAAAAACTGAAAAATATCGCCCTTTTGTAGACAAATTCCTATTTATCACCCTGTACGTAAAAACCCCTCGATACAAACGTTGTAGCCTATTAATTTTCCTTTCAGGTGATACCAAGATGAATGTTGTAGGTTTAATATTTAACGGGATATTATCAATGAAAAATATACCTTAAAAGTTTTAAAAAGTAACAATTCAGAAAATCGATATGAATAGAAAAAAAAGTAGCTGACATAAACAATAAAAAAAAGTACTTATTTACTTTATGAAAAAAAGTATATAAAAATTATGATAAAACAGAACAGAATAAATTTATTTTTCCATATGAAATTATTATATCATAAAACTAAAAAAAAAATTTGCCTTTGTTTTCATTCATAATACCCCGTTAAATATTTAATCTACAACTTTGATCTTGGTATCATCTGAAAGGAAAATTAATAGGCTACAACGTTTACAGTGAGGTGTTTTTACGTACAAGGCTTGGTTTCAGCGATAAATAGGAATTTGTCTACAAAAGGGCGATATTTTTCAGTTTTTTGCATGTTGCCGCAAACGGTGCGTCGGATCAAAAGATGTCTCGGAATAATTAGTCTTAAAATTAAATTTTCTATCAGCCAACAATGTCCGTCATCCAGTCACCAAACTACCGCTACCGTTATTTTTCATTGACCTCGAACCAGCAGACAACAATTCTGAAATATTTAGCCTAAAGCGTCTTCTATACACAAGTGTTGCAGTTGAAGAACCGCATAGAAAAGAAGACCTAATCCAGTGTCAAAGATGCCAGGGCTTCAATCACACCAAAAACTTTTGCACACTAAATCCAGCGTGTGTAAAATGTGCAGGACAGCATTTAACATCGCAATGCCAAAAGAAGACGAGAGAAGAAAAAGCCAAATGTGTTCACTGTCAGGGCGAACACCCTGCCAACTATAAAGGTTGCTCAGTATACCAAGAAATATTGAAGAAACGTCGGCAACTCTCAAGGCCTACTCCAGAAGTGCAACATCGCCAAGCTAACTTCAAAACTGAGCAGACCAAGATCTCCTCAGCCAATGTTCCTCGCCAGGACAGTCTCCAGATGACGCAGCCTGCTCTACCACGCCAAGAACCACCATCCCATGTGCAGCCACAACCTCCTGTAGTTCATGCCTCCACGTCAGGTCTCACTACAGCCATCTATTCAACAGCAGTGAAAGGTGCCACCATTCCCTCCCCTGAATCCACTACCGTTCCATCGCCTTCTTTACCCTCATTCCTTTCTGAATTAAACTCCATCACCGAATCATTAAAGGCTTTCCTAGCGGAATTAAAAACCCTCATTTCACCCCTCATAGCCATTTTTCAAAAACTCTGCCAACTTCAACCCTCCCAATCATGATTCATCCTTCCTGCAAACCTCTCACAATCCTCCTATGGAACTCCAATGGACTACTAAATCACAAGGACGAACTATACTTACTTCTAAAGGACAAAAGCATTGACATAGCACTACTAACTGAAACACACCTGACACGACGAACTCCATTCTACATCCAGGGATACAAAACGTACAGAACTGACCATCCGGACGGAACTGCACATGGCGGAACAGCAATCCTTGTTCGCTCATCACTTTCTCACTTCCTCATTCCTAACCAATTCCCACCAAACATCCTCCAGAGTACATCAATTTCCCTCCAATCAACATTTCAATTTCCTATTACCATTGCAGCCGTATATTGTCCTCCTAATAAATCTGTTTCCACCAATGCCTTTCATTCCTTCTTCCAGCATCTAGGTCCTCGCTTCCTAATTGGTGGGGATTTTAATTCTAAACACCCCCAGTGGGGTTGCCGTGTGGCTAATCCTCGAGGACGAACCTTACTACAAACCCTCTCTACCTTCCCTGCCAAAGTAATCACCCCTTCTTCCCCTACATACTGGCCCACTTCCCGCTCAAAACGTCCTGACATCCTCGACTTCTTCATTACCCATGGTATTTCCCAAATTCCTACCTCCATTTCCACTCTCGATGACCTATCCTCCGACCACAGTCCAGTACTCCTTCTCTTCAACTCCGATGCTGATTCCCACTCTATACCTCCAAGACCTACACTCACTCCTGGTCCAGTTGACTGGCAATCCTTTCAATCATCCTTAGAACATAAACTGGACCTAAACAAATCTCTAAAAACAAACACTGATGTCGACGATGCTGTTCATTATCTTTCAGTAGCCATTCAGGAATCCTTATTCATTTCCACCCGACCGAAACCTCTACATAATACACAAACACAACTGGCTAACATACCACCACACATACAACTACTGCTCACTGAAAAGAGAAGAGCACGCAAACGATGGCAAAATTCTAGATACCCTTCTGACAAAAAACGGTTAAACCAACTGACAAACCAACTAAGAAATGAACTGCGGAAACATAAAAACGAACAATTCAAAACATACACTAAGGAACTTACTTCATCTGACAAATCACTCTGGCAGGCGACTAGAAAAATACTCTCATACAAAACCTCCCATCATCCCATCCAACAAGAAGATGGCTCTTGGGCCAAAACCGATGTAGAAATTTCCACCGCCTTCGGGCATTACCTCTCCAATGTCTTTACCCCGCACCCTGACGTTAACAATCCAACCCACTCCCACCATGTCTCGAGTCAACTGGATACTCCCCTCCCAATGTCACTTCCCCCCAAGGCCTTCAATCCTAAAGAAGTATTCCACGCCATCCAACACCTTCCCCACAAAAAAGCTCCAGGATATGACCTAATTACTCCCCAAATACTCAAGCATCTTCCGAAAAAAGCAGTCCTTTTCTTAACCTACATCTATAATGCTGTCCTCAGAACTACCCACTTTCCTCTCCTCTGGAAATTCTCAGTAATCCGTATGATACCTAAACCGAAAAAACCTATTCACCAACTCACATCCTATCGCCCTATTGCCCTACTACCCGTATTGGGGAAAATTCTTGAAAAACTCTTACTCAAACGCCTCTACCCCATTCTTATTCCCAAAATCCCGTCTTCCCAATTTGGTTTTCGTCAACTCCATTCCACCATTCATCAATGCCACAGAATTGTGGATCTGATCTCCACAGCTTTTGAGAATGGACAGTATTGCTCTGGTGTCTTTCTCGACGTGGCCCAGGCTTTTGATCGGGTGTGGCACCGGGGCTTGCTGTTCAAACTCAAACAAATTCTCCCATCAACCTACTACCTCGTAACAAAATCCTATCTCTCCGACAGATTCTTCCAAGTTTCCTATAGCACTTCATCCTCCCCCATTTTCCCCCAACTTGCAGGTGTTCCTCAAGGTGGAATCCTCAGTCCTGTCCTATACCTCACATATACGGCTGATATCCCAACTCACCCCGGCACATCCCTCCATATGTTCGCCGATGACACAGCTCTGTTCTCCTGCAGTCATGACCCAATCCTGACATCCAAGTTCCTTCAGGAACACCTTGGACTGATCGAACCCTGGCTCACCAAATGGAGAATCAAAGTTAACCCCCTGAAATCCTGCCACTCAACCTTTACCCTCAGGCGATCATCCTGCCCTCCAGTGTTCCTCCATAGTTCTCTAATTCCGCAAAAATCCCAAATTCGCTATCTAGGACTAATACTTGACAAACGACTAACATGGAAGCCACATATTACCCAGAAGCGACAAGAACTCAGCCGACGATACAGACTATTACTGCACCTACTTGACAAACGATCTAATCTCTCACTAACAAACAAACGCCTCATTTACATGACCATTCTCAGACCAATATGTACTTACGGAATTCAACTCTGGGGTTCCACAAAGCCTTCCAACTCCTACAAAATCCAATCCCTACAGTCTAAAATTCTCCGGAAAATAACGGATGCTCCGTTTTATGTCTCCAATTTGACCCTCCATAATGACCTTAATATCCCTTTTATCCAACCTTTAGCCAAATCCCTCTACCGTAAATTCCATTCGAACCTACACGGCCATCCTAACTCCTTAATAAACTCTCTCTCCTCCCAGCACATTCCTCACAACCCCATTCGGCGACTGAAACGCAAGTGGCCAAGAGATCAACTCTAAAAAGTGTATCTGTAAAAAAAAAAAAAAAAAAAAAAAAAAAAAAAAAAAAAAAAAAAAAAAAAAAAAATCTGTCTAGTGGGTACTACTACTGTGCAGCTTCCCACCTCATGAACATTCATGTCAATTTAATCTAGCAATAATTTACTAGAAATGTATCTTATACATTGTTGTAAATTCCAAATAAATAAATAAAAAAAAAAAAAAATTTCTATCAGAATTCGTCATAAAAAATACCTCCCGCCATTGGAAAATCAAGAGTTAGATGCGCTCGAGAAAAACTAGAGAATGTTACAAAGTCAACTAAACCTTCAAAAGTAACCTCATGCCACATAACTAAGACCTACCAAGTTTCATTTAGAAATTCCAACAACTCTAGGAGGAAAAGGGGGTGGACACATATACTGGGACACCCTGTATATAGTTATATACAGGGTGTCCCAGTCTTAAGTCGAAAGACTTCATACATCGAATAAAATCAAGACATACAGTTTGACACATGTCACTAAGAACAGTGGACTATCGGACTTGGAGGAAGGAGGAATACCACAGGGGCAGCTGTTGGGCACAACTATTCTTCATTTTCTCCTCGGCGTTCTCAACCCGATAATTTTGCTCCACTTCGGCATCTCCCATTACCAGTAGGAGAATAATTTACTTTTAATAACAATCATTGATCTGTTCCGCCGATGATTGTCCTACTCGAATTCCTTACAGCGATTAGAGAAAGAATGCCATTTCGATGGAATCTGAAGAAAGCGTTCCCAAGGTGTCTGTGCTCCGTTCTTTTTATGGTCACATCTTGAAAAAAGAAAGGAAGAAAATAAAAATAAAATCACTTCATAATTGTAACGGAGTCCCTTTAATTAAAGTTAATTATATTAAATAATACATATTTCCTGCAGTTATTTATTGTTTTACTTAGTTTTTCATTAAAGGACATTCAGAGAACATTCCTCAGTGTACCAAAGTATTTTTCGAAAAAGTTTTCCCTCTTGCACTCTATCCCATGGTGGTCAACAGATGGTTACACAGATCAAATAATCATTATTTTCACTTAGGTACTGCATAATGTATATGTTCATATCCATTCCCTAGTAGCTTATAATATTTTATATACTGAAATGAAATTATAGTATATACGTTCTATACTTTTTATTATATTTTTATTTTATTTTATGTGTAATATTATTTATTCTTGAGGTTAGATAGACTTTTTTTTTTTTTTTATAAAAGCAATGATGTATTTTGAAATACTACGCGAACCCCGGGTTCTCCCCGTGGTCTAGTGGCTAACGCCTTAGACTCTCACACGGGAGATGTTGGTTTCGATTCGCACCGCCGCACGGTGTCGTTTCACGAATCTTGCCGGACAAAATTATTTTTCGTGCATTTTACATCTGTATCGACCAATCAAGACATGTTATTCTAAAATAAAACAATTTTATTAATTAAAAATTGAATCCAAGAGGACTGCCAGGAGGATAAGTGGAAAACTTAAAAACAAAAGTATATCCACATTAGAAACGAACAACAATTTCTACTAAGTCTACTTAATAATATAATAAACTAATACTATTAAATTACATTTTTAAGAAGAAGCAGCTACTGGGCATTCATTTATCTTTTTAATTGGCTTAGCAATTTTTCGTTTCCGTTCTGCGAGTGCTGCTACTGAAGCGGTCACCAACTCTGCAGCACTGCGTGACTGAAAGACGTCCTCATCTGTACGTATTTTTTTTATACGATGCCTCGTCAAAGTTTATCCGCGGTCCTCCTACTTTAGTGGAACCTTGAAATAATGTGGAAGGTCGCGGCGCAGTCATGGGCGTATACAACATAATTTCTGTAGCTAGGAGAATTTGGGGGGGGGGGCTGAGAGCATTTGGGGGTTTGGAATACTAACAATCTAGAACTTGGAATGGTAAGCCAATTTAAACGCTATTACACCCAAAAGAAATTATTTTTCTGAACTACGTGGTCTTATTTAATTTATTTTTAAGATTTTTATGACAAATTTTTACCGATTTCAGGGAAGGGGCTGCAGCCCTCTCCCTTATATACGTTAATGGGCACAGTACGTTGAACCTCGAAGTTCATCTCTTCAACCATCCAATTTTAGTTATTTGCCAAAAAACGCTGCTTTGATTTTCCCGCAGTAATCCGTTTATCAAAAATTTTGGATGCATGGCTAGCCAACCTCATTTTGATTTTCCTATCAGAGTCGCTGGTAAGGTTTTCCAAATTAAATTTGGACGAAAGGGCCTTAAAGAAGAAAGAGTGTTTATCCTCCGTTGGGTGCTTCAACCATGCTTCAAAAAATAATACCTCCTCGAAATAAAGTACTCTAAAATTTAATAAAGAAATGTTGTACTCGAATGTGCCGGCTGAAACACATCTTATTATAAATGGGAAGGGTGTAGCTATAATATATAGAAAAAAAAATAGCCCGTGTACAAATGGGTACAAGTCATTACTATCCCTTTAAAGTTATGAAACAAGGAAAGAATCATCCGTTCATCTTAAAAACTTTTTTTAATATTGCTTGATTATGAGTCAGAATTATGTAATAGAGACAAATCAACACTTACCAGCATAAATAATATCCATCTCCAACAATTAATTAATATAAAATTAACAAGACTTGGATTTGTGTGTTAGAAATGATGTCTGGAATTCAACTTATTTATTCAATCTTGATACGGATTCATACCTTTCGACCTTATTAGTCACAACGGGGACTGTTTCAGACGTAAACAAATACTATAGTGCAATGTTTTGTTTACATCATTCCAATACCAAATTTTAGAATTCTGAACATGCATTTTGTCCACCTAGTTAGCACATTCGAACCCCGGTGAGTGGAATAAGGAAGAAAGTAGGAGCCAAGATGTATTGCTGAACAATAGTGGACATACTTGGCATGTAGTTCTCCTATCTTCTGATCTTCGGCTTAGGCCTATTTGCATCCAGTTAGTAATACAAGATAATGTTGCTAGCACCAAGGTGCTAAAGGTGGTGTCCACAGTGCTCCTCCGATTATTGGCAATGCGCCAATCTTAGATTTAAACCTATTGTATTTACTCTCCGACTGACGTTATTCAAAATTAATACCTAATATATCATTAAGTACATGTACACCTTCTTCACGAAGTAATTGTAAACAGGCCTACAAGGCCTAGTTACAACTAGGTTTGTAACTACATGAACCTTGTTCCAATGTATTTTATCTGTTACTAGCTGAATACCCGTGCTTCGTCACGGCAGATAAGTAGTTATTTTATTGCGTTAAATAATGTTTCATTAAAATTACGTTACTATACAATTCTGTGCAGTTTATTACAGCACGGTTCCCGTCATACTATATTTTATTCAATGGGCGTTAAAATTTAAAAGTTTATGTTTGCAAGAAGTCATATGGTAACACCCAATATATTTACGAGTATTACCAAGGTTATAGGCGAGGAGGCTGTGCGAGGGTTCCGGATATTATTACCTCGCCTGGAAAACCTAAGGATATGCCATACATCACGGTTTGATCAGGACTGTCCCGGTATTTTGCAATTGTTTCGGTGTCCCGCCCAGTTTTATCAATATCCCGGAAAAGGCTGTAAGATGTAAAAATTAATGAATTCATGTTTATAAGAATCTTTTTTAAATCGGTTACTTTTCTACAATCAACATTTTTACTACTGCTCACAGTGTCAAAGATATGAGAAGTAATCTAACTGTAAAACGCTGGAACTACCTGCACAGCGCTGCCAGCTGCCAGACACTACTATTTGGCTGAGAGATTGTTTTAAGAAAATCAAGTAGCAAAAAAGTTCCGTTCTTATTTTTAAAGTTTGGGTAGACTAACAGTTCAGGATCCCCCTTCCCGTTACTTGCTAGGCTTAAAACTCACCAACCATTTTGCTTATAATTTGTACTCTTTTTATCCCCCCCCCCCTGGTATGCCCATCCCATATTAATGTGTCTCGGTTTAACTCTCCAAAAATATGGCAAGCCTATCTGACGGGGACAGGCAGAAAAGAAACGCAATTAAAACTCTATGAGGGACAGTTAATTTCTAGTAATTCAAGGTCTGACATCATAGTTGAAATTAACCTCAATTAGAAATAAAACTATGAGATAGATAATGTAAGGTAACAGCTGTTCTTTATCGTCCTAGCAACGCAGGCTGCCTAGGCTTGCCTTCTCTAACCAACTTAAACTTTAAACCCCCCTAAAAATGCTTAAAAATACGAATATCAAAAAATCCTTTCTTAGCGAGCGCCTACGTTATATAGGGAGTGTCCATGCAAAATTTCGAGCCGAGATGAGCGGTTTGTAAATTGTCGAGCGGTTTGGGCTGGGCGTTGATAGATGAGTGAGTGGTATTTGACAAATATATAGTAGATTATTGAGAATTTACAATGTATTTTTTTTTAATTACAACTAGAAATGTATCTGTATAATTGTTTCGAGCACATCACCTTAGTTTCGGGTGCTCATAAATAAATGAATTAAAAAAAAAACAACTAAATTGGGCGAATCGCCGTTCTTGCGGATGCTCACAAATAAATAAATAAAAAATAAATGTAATACACAACTGGAGACAGGCAGTACACATGCGAATTCAGATTTAAGAATAGTTAGAAAAAATTACGCCGGTTCCCGTAGATCACCGAAGTTAAGCAACGTCGGGCGTGGTCAGTACCTGAATGGGTGACCGACCACGTGCTGTTGGCATTATAAAAGGGTGGCAACCTGTAGATAGCCCGGCGCTAATGGCCAAGTTGTAGATGCGCCGTAAAAAAAAAAAAGTCAGAAAATTTGCCCCAACGCCTTTTACCAAAACAATATTTCCTTCTAACGTTTGCTAGGATCATTTCTGATCTGAGAGAGGAGGCAAACCTATAGGAGAGAAAATATAGTATCTTGTTGTAATTTAATTATTATCATTAAGACTTTTTAATTATTATCATTGTAATTTAATTATTGTCTTATTATTAAGACACATCCTGTTTACATTTTTTTTAATGTTGGTTTTTTAATGTTTTACATACGTGAAACCTCCTGTAACGGACACCTCCCAATAGCGGACACCCCTATGAACGGACAGAATATCCACGGTCCCGGCGAAAACCCCTTTAAATCAATACATTAGCACTTCTCAATAGCGGACCCTCTACTTACGGACAACGGACGCCTAAAATCGGACCCATATAGCTGATTTCAACTCTCAATAGCGGACAGCAGGGTAAAATATTTAATTGGATTCTCAGAATCTCAAGAAAAAGCACACCCTGGCGGGCATTGCTAGTAAACTTCAAAGGAAATGTGAAAAGAAACCCGTACCCTACTGTTCCAGGAACCACATCTTGTTTTGTTACACCACTATTCAGCAGGTTTCATTCAGTTGGTATCTAGTCATGAACTGTATCTAGAAAAGAACGTGTGTAACTCTAAAAAATAAAGTGGAAGTTTTAAAGTGTATGATAGTTTATAGCTTTTTGTTAGAGACCTGGGCGCGAAGTTTGACGTCGGCAAAACGCAGACGTCAAACTTCGCGTAGTTTTTCGAACGATATGTGGTGAAAGTGCATCGGTTAATGTTGATTTAGTTCTAGATTGGAAAAACAAATACGTTTACATTTGCCATGACTATGAGGCTAAAAATATATTTAATTTTGATGAAACGGCTTTATTTTTTCGGGCCCTGCCAAACAAGACAAAGATTCTAAAAGGGGGAACGTGCACAGAAGACAAACAAAGCAAAGATCGTTTAACTGTTTTGTTGTGCGTAAACATGGAAGGCGATTTTGAACAACCGTTAATAACCAGTAAATTATTAAAACCACGTTGTTTTAAGAACATTAACGTCAAGTCAAGAATATCTTGGCAAGCTAACAAAAAAGCATGGATGACAACGCCTATAATGAGTAATGGCTAAAAACTTTCGATTAGAGAATGGGACGTCAAAAACGGCGTGTAATTTTGTTTATGGACAACGCGACATGCCAACCACAGATGCATCTAATAAATGTTAAAATTCAGTTTTTTCCACCGAATATGACATTTTGCTGCCAGCCCCTCGATCTCGGCATTATTAAAAATTTCAAAGCACATTACAGAAAACGATTTTTTCGGGAAGCCATTACGAAAATGGACTCAAGTGATTATGTTAATAATGTACTGGACGCGGTATTGTGGATAATGACAGCAGTAAAAGAAATAAGAAACTGTTGTGCACTGTTTTCTCAAAGGTGGATTTCATTAACCTCCCAATAAAGGACACCTCCCAATAACGGACATTTTTTACGGACCCAATGGTGAACGCTTTTAAGAGGTTTCACTGTTTTTAATAGTGAGCTTTATGACGAGAATAAAATATCAAGTTGCGTTTAAATACTACCTTGTGCGATCAAAATCAAAGTGAATTACAAATAAATCAATATTTTGCAATTCTTTATGTGATATGTTTTATATGAGATGTTAATGTATCTCAAAAAAAATAAGTCTGAATTATTTTAAAACAAAATGGTGGGGATGTGTCTGACGAACGGAAACCCTCTTTTTTCACGGGTATAGGCTGCAGGCGGCATTTTTAATCTAGAACAAAAAACTAAAATTATAATAAAAGAAGAAGGATAAATCTAGTAAAGTACTCGTACGTAAGATTTTTAAGAAATATTATTTTTTTGGAAAATGGTGATTAATTCATCATTTACTATTAAAAAACTGTTGAGTATCGGTCATAAAATCATTATAATTCAATTAATCGAAATAGTTCTACCTAACTATCTTAATTTACTAGCAAATATCATTATGAAGCTGCAGTTAAAATTTGAAGTTGATTGGGTGAAAATTTAAGGTGCTAGTGTATTGCCCAATTTGAAAAATACAGTTTTGAGAAAATTGATTTTAAAGTTTATTGTACTGACAAGTTCTTTTTTTTTTTGTCTTTTTAATTTTTGTTTTATAATTTTTTGTAACAAAAAAAAAAAAAAAGGTTTTCAGCTATGAAATGTATCGGGACTTTAGTTAGTTTAAAAATAGAATTGATGGCACGTGTAAAAACTGTTCCACCACATAAACACTCTTGGATATAATTTATGATTAGTTAAGAAAGCATTTAAGCCCATAATGGAGAAAATTGTAAAAAACATTTACGAGGTAGTATTGTCTCTAAAAAGAGGTCGTATTATCTCTTGCTGTGGAATCTTGCGTCTATGAGATGGCTAGCTTCACTTAAAAAATCGCAAAAGTCGTAGAATATGTTATGGTGGCATTCTTCCGTTGGATGAGCGACCAAACAGATAAGTAATTGGGGTCCGAGAGCCGGTTGCGCTGACGTCCGAGATGCGACGAGGTGTGAAGTAGATCTACACGGAGGGAAGAGGGATGCCAGGACACGAGCCCGATCATAAATTGTGAAAAAGGCGAGGGTCGAAGACTCGGAAGCCGACAACAGCCGACAGGACGCCCATTGTGGAGTCAATGAAGAAGAAACAAAGAGCCGAGAGCAGGACCCTTTCAAGCGCACATCAACTTTGCATGGACCCTATAATGGAATGCACCCACTTCTATTTAGGTCAACAGTCACCTTCCCTCTAGTCCTTACCGTCCATAGTCTTACACTGGCTACAAAGGATTAAACATGGGACCCCTCCATTCCATACTAAATAAAACAGGATCGCAGACCTCTCTCACACACAAACGTTTTCCTGTAGATTACATACAATCAACCGTTTTTATGATGTTATTCCATTTCGGACATCAAAGAAATGGCCACTTAGGAAAATAGGCGATTAGTGAAAGTTGGCCCCAAATTAAGAAACTTATGGAGTGTTTTGGGAGGTACTACTGAACAAACAAGAACAATCTTACATATTATTCAAATTCACCTCCCCTTGGATTCAGCGGATATTCAATATTTTATTATTATACTTGCTTCAAAAATGTTTCAAAAAAGCTACAGCCTGCAAATCCTAACCGCTTTCAATTTTTTTTTTTTTTTTTTTTTTTTTTTTTTTTTTTTTTTTTTTTTTTTAAATGAAAGCTAATAAAATGTATAACAACTTTGTCTGGCCAGATTTTTGTTTTTTGTTTCATAAATTACGTGTAAATAATTCACAAACTTTTACAATTGAACATAAAATAATATTATATTTTTCATCTAACTCATCACCAGTGATAGCGTTGAAATTAAACATTCAGACCCTGATTAGATAGAAAAAATCTATTTTAAAATCATTCAAAAATCATATTATTTTAATTAATCTCATTGTTGAATTAAGATAAATTTACGCTTCGAAGATTTCAGAGTGATTTTTCACTGAAGTCTAATCAGGTTTTGAATATTTAATTATAATGATATCAGTGTTGATATTAAGTTAGATGAAAAATATAATGTTATTTTATGTTCAATTGTAAAAGTTTGTGAATTATTTACACGTAATTTATGAAACAAAAAACAAAAATCTGGCCAGACAAAGTTGTTATAAATTTTATTAGCTTTAATTTAAAAAAAAATCATTGAAATCGGTTACAATTTGGAGGCTGTAGCCTTTTTTGAAACATTTTTGAAGCAAGTATAATAATAAAATATTGAATATCCGCTGAATCCAAGGGGAGGTGGATTTGAATAATATGTAAGATTGTTCTTGTTTGTTCAGTAGTACACCTACTTTCTGCATCAAGAAAAGCAAAATTAAATTAGAAACCAAATAAGTAATATTAAAATCTAATAACGCAAATCTGTAACAGTTCGGGGTCACAGTTTCGAACCGGTTACCTCCGAACTGTGAATCTCAATCGTGCCTGTGACACTCCTCGGATCATGTGTGCCAAGTTTGGACAAAATCAGTCAAACGGTGTGGATTTGTATAAGGAACAAGCAGACAGACAGACAAACACCTGATTTATATATATATATATATATATATATATATATATATATATATATATATACTATAACTATATAGATTAATTTGATTTATGGCACATCTGCATCTAGGCCCTTAGCACCAGAATATCTAGAGTTTTGAACCTCATCCTAAGGATCCATGGGGGGGGGGGGGGGCGCAGGTAATTCTTTCATCGGGCCCATAGATGAAAGAACTTGACGTACTACTAGGGGGACTCGAATCAATGTCTCCCGCATGACGTTGCCATGCATTTAAGACTAAAAGTTGGCTATAGCAGCCAGTTTTCTGTGCATTGTGACTCATAAAATATATGTTTTCTTTGAGATTTTATTGGAGTAGGAGCTTTGTTTTGACATATTTTTTTTTTAGATGTCATTATAAAAAACTGTTTATAATCCAATATTTCCGAATGGCAGTTCGTATGAGTCAGACTGGAAAGCTATGTTTCGTTCAAAGTAGAGATTTATCAAAATTAAAATTAAGACGAACATGCAAAATGGCTTTAGACTGCCTTTGCGAAACTAACCGACTCAAAATATAATCTGTACCACCCAAGCAGTGCGTAGTGAGTATTTTTTCCCTCGGAGATCGTTACAGTGACCGAACGGTCCCATAGTTCGTGTCTAATGGGCGCTCTCCTATCCCGCTCTTCTCATTTGTGTAATACCTATGTAAATAAAGACAGGGGATGTCAGCTGGTTACTGTAGATCCACTCCAGGATATGCTTAGGCTTCTTTCTGGAAACTTAACAACGAGACTTAGTCTTGTGGGAGTATCGCCACGATATCCTCATTTTATTAAACAATTTTATTCATATTTTATAGTGACCCAATCTTCTTTAATCCGATGGTTTTCAGGTGGAAGTTCAACAAAAGACAATTGACAAAGTCTACTCAATTTATTTTTGCTCTACATGTTTCACACCTTAGGTGTCTCTTCAGGAGCGTAAAAACTCTCCAAACTAAAAAATACAGCCTAATTGTACGAAGGTGAACTTTGTCGTACAATGGCTCCAAAATGAGGTTACTACTAAATATAGCGTCAATCAGCTGTGTAAATTCGATAGATTCCAAAAAACAAAAAAGTTTTTTGAAAAAATCTTTCCATAAAAAAAAGATGAAAAAATGTATGGGGCGAGGTTAGCTCAGTGGTAGAGCACTGGGCTCATATGCTGGAGGACCCGAGTTCAAATCCCGAACAAGCACTAAAAATTTTTTCTTCTAGTGTCTTCGTTCATGGGTTGAATTCCGTCTTCCTGACCGTCCCTAGGCCAACCCAGCCTTTAATTAATTTATTAATTGGTACCTTTGTGCTAATGTCTCTAGCAGTCGAAGCCGCTCAGGGGTAAATCAGGCGGTCGGTGCATAGTACTGACCACACTATTTCCCTAGTGTGCCGTATCGTCATGAATCAGATACCTCTACAGTATCTGCCCCTCAGGGCCATCGTGGCCTGTTACGGGGCTGATTTTTATTATTATGGACTAATTATCGACTTTACGAGGCTATTTTACGGTAAGGTTCGCCTCAATACAATTTTTTAGTTTAGTGAGTTTTTTTTTTTTAGCTCCTGAAAGGCACACAAGGTGTGAAACATGTGGAGCAAAATTAAATTGCGGTATTTTTCTGAACAGCCCCGCCAGTGATTTTTTGAACTGTTACTATTGCTAGGGACCTACAAAATCTAATCGAACATATGTTACTATAATAATATAATATTCTACAGTGAATCATTCCATGAATTTTGTTGATTACTGGAGCTCATAACTAAACAATAGAATCCATGCGGACAAAGACGAAAAGAAGAAATAAAAGAGAATGCTACACAGGCTGTACACTGATCGATTCTTATTTGTGTGATTTCCTGTTGTGGCAGCGCAACAGAGCGGAGGAGCTTTTTAGAAAAATCATTTTAGACATCAAGGAATACTGGGCTCCAGAAAGTTAACCTATCTAATTTATAAGTTGGAAATATTTATAAAAATGAATCTTTCAATAAATTTAATTAGATGGTTTTATCATAAGCTGTTTCGTTCCAGCAAAATGGCTGGAAATTCTATGATAGTATTTGCTTAGCCTTTGACCGCTTGGCAAAAAATGTGAATAAGGAAAAGCTACCATATAAATTCACAGACATCATTGTAACGATTTCTCCCCGTTGATTTCGCCGATCCTCGGAATCAGTCATTAATTTCTATTAGGTTATGTAACATAAAATTGTCCGCCAATTGTAGAATTCATATGATATGGCGAGAGACACAGCATAAAACCATGGTATTCCTCAACTCGAACTCAGTTAGCATAAAGTATCCAGGAGGCGAGCTGGGTACAAGCTATTTGCTTTTCCAAATCCCATAAAATCCTAGTTAGCATTTTATGTGTTCCAATAATTATAGTAGTAAAGTACTAATATGGAATCGCGTGGAAATGTTAATTCGGCTACTTTGTATTCAGGATAGGTCGCCTCAACTCGGGATCTGAAAGGAAATTAACAAGGGTACCTTACATAAATCTGAAACATTTTACAAACATTTACTGTTTTCCCTAGTGGCATTTATTTCTACCATTACTTTATGTCGCTTTTAAATCAATTTTATTTACACGAGGTACTTCGTTGAAGTTTGTGGTACTGCTTTCCACAGATGGGCATGATATAAAAATTCTTTTTAATCAAATGTCTGCATATATTTTGTTTCCCGTAATCAAATTGTGTCTAATTGACATTTCGGTCAATAATATTAATTACAGTTTTTTGGCGTAATCTAGTAAGCTATCGAATGTTCAACACTTTTCACGAAGGGTCCCTCCTTGGTCTAGTGGCTGACGCCAAAGTGGTCCCGCCAAAGTGGTCTAGTGGGCCCATCTATGGGCCCGTTGAAAGAGTTATCTGCTCCACCATGGACCGGATGTATAGGAAACACTTTGCATTTATGCTGTAAAATGTATACAACCCAAAATGTACATCTAAATTGTGGCTACTTATAGATAGCCCGGACATAATGTCATAGATGGTAATGAACTGTAAAAAAAAAAAAAAAATAAATAAAAAAAAAAAAATAAAATAAAAAAAAAAAAAAAATATTACCACGATTTTTCAACTGTATATGAAAAATATGTAATATCTTAAAACCGCTCGTAGCTGTTAATAATTATTTTTTAAATAGTAGTAGAGCGATAGTCGACCGTTGATATTGAGAATGTGTTGATCGGAGTTCGGTCATTCATTAAATAAGACTACATTCTATAAATAAAATATAGTTGTATTTAACAAATGACCGAACACGGATCAACTACATTTTTCTAATAGTAGTAGAGAGATAGTCGACCGTTGATATTGAGAATGTGTAGATGACCGGAATTCGGTCATTTTTTAAATATAACTACATTTTATTTATAAAATGTAGTCTTACTTAACAAATGACCGAACCATTTGTTAAGTAAGACTACATTTTATAAATAAAATGTAGTTGTATTTAACAAATGACCGAACCTGGATCATCTACATTTTTGTAATAGTTCCTTACCTCCGTAGGTAACCAAGATGTATATATATATCAGGGATTAATTGAATGCTAAACCTATTAAAAAGATGTTTGAGTCAATCCATCATTTTGTAGTAATCGAAATGACGGTTTGAGTTAGAAAAACTTTAAGACATTTAACATTCAGATTCAGACTTTGAAAATGGTTTCTTTCGATTTTCCACGCCAAAATAAACCTTTTAAACGTGTACCTGTAAGCCTTTTAACGCTGTTTAAGTATTTCTGACAATTACACAGGTCAACACTTGATCTAAAAAAAACAAAAAAACTCGGAGCGGTATGGTCCTTGTGGGGTTTTTGGGGTTGCTGATTACGATGGGCGGGTTCGTTAACCCTCATCACATCAGATTCAAGGTCATTTGAAGGTCAGACCCGAAGGAAAAATCCGTATGAAAAATCTGAAAAAAATCCATGCTTATATTTTTGAGGTCCCTTAGTCCGAATCCGTATTTCGTTTGAACTTTACGCCTTTTCGTAGAGGTTATTTGTAGGTCCTTTGAAGGTAAAATAGAGAAAAAACGTACACAAAATATGAAAACATTCATTCGTAGGTTTTTGTGCTCACTAAGTCCGAACCCATAGTTTGTTTGACTCTCACTGCTTCCCAGAAATTGAATTTTTGAATGAATTTTTTCACATTTTCTTGACGTTTTTTTTCTATATTTTACTGTCAAATGACCTAAAAATGAACTCTACGAAAAGGCGTAAAGGTCAAACAAAATACGGATTTGGACCCAGGGACCTCAAAAATATAACGACGATTTGACCTTCAAATGACCTTGAATCTGATGTGATAAAAGTTAACCAACCCTCTCATCGTAATCCGAGACCCTAAAAAACATATAAGGACCGTACCGCTCCAAGTGTTATTTTTTTTTTATATCGAATGTTGAGCTGTGTTGTTTATGGATTTAAAACATTGCGTAATAGTTCACAAATAACATAATTTAAATAAATTGTTCAAGTTTACGCATTGCTAAATAGGGCCAAAAAGGACCAATTTTAACGATTCACAGCTAGGAAAGTACTCAAATATACAGGCTGAAATTTTTACGGTAGTTTTACGGTACAACTAGGTATAAAATATATAAAAAAAATAGATTTTTACCAAGTCCCGCACTAGAGATATTAACGGTTTAAGTTATCGAAAATTGCAACAAATTGAAGTTTAAAAATTTATAAAACAATAAGGTAACCAGTATTAGAGTTAAGAGTACTTTAAAAAACTAGCAACATAACTAGGTTTTTTGTCAACTTAAAAATCAACTTAGATATACATACCCTAATTCTAAATAATTAAGCTCAAAAGCGGGCTTTTGAGAAATGAAACAGTTGTTTTCGATGCAGTTTTCAGGTATTGCATTTCCAAATATTCGAACAGTGAAGAAAACTTAAAGGATAGACCAGACTGTAAGAAAAACCATGGTCCTTGAATTATGTGTTTATGACTTAACAGTCCTGAGAAAGTGAGTTTTCCGTGAGAGGTTGATTCTAAAAACAAATGTAAAAATTGTTAAGGACTACTGATTGTATATGTAAATTGTATTTAAAAGGGTCAAGCAACCACCTTTGGACCAATTTATATGGATTGACCCTAGAATTTTACATGGGATATTAAAGTATCCCAAAGTTTTAATTCTTCGAAAACAAAATGGCAGCGCTGAGTCTGACGAATGGAAATCCTTTTTCTTAAAGGTGATTGTCTGCAGGCGGATTTTTTTATGTAGAACAAGAAACTAAAATTATTTTAAAAGAATAAGGTAAAAGTTTGTAATGTATTTAGTTTTAAGACATATTAATTTTTTAGGAAATGGCGAACAATTCTTAAATTTCAATTAAAAAATCCGCCCAAAATCGATGAAAAATCTTTATTTATCTTTATTTAATCAATCGAAAAAAAGGCATTTTACTAGCAATTATCATTAAAAATCTGCAGTTAATATTTCAAGTTGGTCGGGTGATTGAAATAGCTAGCGTATAGTCCGATTTCATAAGCATATTTTTTTTTATTTATTATTTGGGTGCCTCGACTGCTTTGGTCATTGGCACCTTCATAAGCATAGTTTTCAGAAAAGCGACATTAAAGCTTAATTTACTGAATGGCTTATTTTTTCATAATTTCTTGTACGGAAGAAAAAAAAATGGTTTTTATTTTTGGAAGGTACTAAATTAGGATGATTGTAAAGGCACATTTAAGACTTATTTGCCACATAAACGTTCTTGTATATAATTTTTGATGAGTTCAGGAATCATTTTAGCCCATAAAAATGTTACACGGCGGTATCTAGGCGCACGGTAGTGCGCCAGGCCAAGTTCCGGCCTAAGCATACTGTGTGTATATTACAGGCGGTCTTAGAGCCGATTTTTACCCTCTCATAACTTCCAACCAGGTAAAGATAAAGTTATGAAATTTTAAACAGGTATTATACTACTAGATGTGAGTAAAACTTAAAATTTTCATAATTCTACATCGAATAGTTTCTGAGATATAAGCGATAGAAAATCGGGATTTATAGGACTCACTCACTCACTCACTCACTCACTGACTCATCAAAATTATTAAGCACTTCCCATGATGCTAGAGACTTGAAATTTTGCATGAAGATAGATATGAAGACGTCATTAAAGGAAAAAATCGAAAAATCGCGAAAAGTTGTGTTTGACTCCGCTTCCGGGGCGGGGGGCGTGCCAGTTTTGTACTTCCTTCGGAAACCCATCATTCCGTCCGAAACCCATGATGTGGGGTATCAAATGAATTGTCTCGGTACGAAGAACCTATATTTGATGTTATAAGAAACAATTAGACGCATATAGGCTCGGAAAAAATCTTATACCAGCTGTCTGTCTGTATGTTTGTTCCTCTTACAAATCCGTACCGTTTGACCGATTTTGACCAAACTTGGGACACAGATGGGTCTTAATACGGGGCGAATCACAGGCTAGGTTAAATAGTCTATCAGCTGTCTGTCTCTCTGTTTATTCCTTATACAAATACACACCGTTTGACCGATTTTGTCAAAATTTGACACACATGTCGGTCTTTATCCGGGTAGTGTCATAGGCTAGTCAAAATCGTCTATCAGCTGTCTGTCAGCATGTTTGTTCCTTACACAAATTCACACCATTTGACAGATTTTGACCAAACTTGGCACACAGGTAGGCCTTGGTCCGGGGAATGCACTAGGCTAGGTAAAAAAGGTCTTTCAGCTGTCTGTCTGTATGTTTGTTCCTTATAAAAATTCACACCGTTTGGCCTATTTTGATACGGGAGTGTCATATATTACCTATGAGGTTTTGTACTTTTTGTTCCATCGGAAAGCCATAATTTCTTCTGAAATCCATCATGTGGGGTATCAAATGAATCTTCTTGGTAAGGAGAACCTATATTTGAAGTTTTAAGAAACATTTCGACGCATCTTAACAACAACAGTTGTGACTTCTTTCTTAAATGTAGTAAATAAAGCCGTAGGGGTTCACTGCATAATATACTTCAAAGCAGATACTAAGTTTTTCAAAGTCGAGCCATCTAAATTTCAATGTTTAGGATCACAAACCCAAAATGTATCGTCTTTGTTCTTATATTTTTCTTGACGGCCTTCTGCACTTTCCCTATTGTGATCTTTATCCTCGGGATAAGGTTCCTGTGTTTTACAGTGTAATAGTTTAGTTAAGAGAGCAATCAATTTGTCCTCTAGAGTAATGTCATCTGGAAGAGCTTCTAACTTTTCTAGTCTAGTGATTAGATTTATGTAGGTTGATTATTGGTATCAAATATCAAGCAGTAAGGAGAACCTTATGCCAAAGACCCTGGTTTTATAATAAGTACAAAAGCCAGTAGGTATGCGGCAACTAAATTCTATTTAATACTTAGAAAAAAGTAATGAGATCCCCAAAAAAACAAATGTGAAATAGAGGCCAAGTTCCTGCCCCCACAAAGAAACACTCCCTTCCTCAAAAATATCCCTTCCTAAAACCCCCCAAAAAAGCTTTACCATTCTACTCTCCAAAAAAGTAGTATGAGTTGGTGTATTAATTCAACCAAAAATATTTGCCAATACAAGAGATGATACAAGAAAGAAATGTCCAAGTTCATTACTTGGAAGACCTCATAGTTACTTACTAAGAACAGTAAAGACACTTCAACTGACCTTTAAAAACAACAGTAAAAATACTTATATCCAGTTACTAAAATATCACTTTCCTCAACCAGGTATATTCTTAAACTTGGCAATGTTTTTTTTGTGCCGAAATTATCTTTAGAGAAAAACTAAACATTGCCAAGTTTAAGAATATACCTGGTTGAGGAAAGTGATATTTTAGTAACTGGATATAAGTATTTTTACTGTTGTTTTTAAAGGTCAGTTGAAGTGTCTTTACTGTTCTTAGTAAGTAACTATGAGGTCTTCCAAGTAATGAACTTGGACATTTCTTTCTTGTATCATCTCTTGTATTGGCAAATATTTTTGGTTGAATTAATACACCAACTCATACTACTTTTTTGGAGAGTAGAATGGTAAAGCTTTTTTGGGGGGTTTTAGGAAGGGATATTTTTGAGGAAGGGAGTGTTTCTTTGTGGGGGCAGGAACTTGGCCTCTATTTCACATTTGTTTTTTTGGGGATCTCATTACTTTTTTCTAAGTATTAAATAGAATTTAGTTGCCGCATACCTACTGGCTTTTGTACTTATTATAAAACCAGGGTCTTTGGCATAAGGTTCTCCTTACTGCTTGATATTTGATACCAATAATCAACCTACATAAATCTAATCACTAGACTAGAAAAGTTAGAAGCTCTTCCAGATGACATTACTCTAGAGGACAAATTGATTGCTCTCTTAACTAAACTATTACACTGTAAAACACAGGAACCTTATCCCGAGGATAAAGATCACAATAGGGAAAGTGCAGAAGGCCGTCAAGAAAAATATAAGAACAAAGACGATACATTTTGGGTTTGTGATCCTAAACATTGAAATTTAGATGGCTCGACTTTTGGCCTCTATTTCACATTTATGTTTTTTGGGGTTATTATCTCTTTACTGATGCCAACAATGTTAGAGCGATTCAAGGACTTGACAAGGGAATTTCTTCACAATACGATATCACTCGTTAAAGAAGCCAGCTAAGTAGTTTGTCACCACACACACACACACACACACACACACATATATATATATATATATATATATATATATATTTTATTGATGTTTTCCGGTAGTGGGGTTGCTTAATTCCAGAGGGTTAAGCAAAATTCAGTCTTCCCACAAATTTTCTTTATTTTGCACTAGGCCTTTCAACACAAATGAGCCATCATCAGGTGCTAACAACAAATAAAAACATGCATTAATATTGTTATTAATGCATGTTTATTATTTAATATTAATATTATAATTAACTTATAATATATAATATTATAATTAACAATATTAATGCATGCTTTTATTTGTTGTTAGCACCTGATGATGGCATATTTGTGTTGAAAGGCCTAGTGCAAAATAAAGAAAATTTGTGGGAAGACTGAATTTTGTTTCACCCTCTGGAATATATATATATATATATATATATATATATATATATATATATATATATATATATATATATATTCAATTTTATTTTACCTATTTCTTTAAAATTTTATTTTTAACTGTTAACACATTCACTGCGGGAGTGGTAAACCCCAAGCCATCCAAAAAATGGTAATTTTTTATTTTATTTTTTGATTTAGGAAATTATGGATAATTTTCTTCAGAAACATGTTTTTTATCATGAAGCACATGTGGTGAAGAAACTATTGCAAAAATTCACAGAAAGGTCTGAGCCCGGAACGATTCCAGAAGGCACTCGAAACACTCCCTGAGATGACGGAGGAACGAATAAATCAGCCTGGAGGTTTGCAGCCGATCCCCAAAACTTTTCAACGTTTTCTTCCTGCCTGCCACGTAGATCCCATGACGCAAATCCGGCGTCTTGCCGCCACAGCGAGTGGGATGGTGATGCCAGTTCTTAAGAAATGCCACCCTTGTTAAGGTGATCCAATAAACAAATAAATAAAATCACTGGTTATGGAGAGGGAGAGGGTAGAGAAGGGGAAACGATTTTTCTCCAGATTCCCGAGCAACGGAACTAAGTGGGGCTTTGTTATTCTCAAGAATGCCCCGTCACAATAATAAATCACTGGGAACGGTTTTTTCGCTTCTCTCTATCCACTTCCCTGGATCTCTGTGGTCAATCTATCAACCTCAACATCCCTAGCGAGGGTAGGTCCTAAGCTCTTTAGGTGAGAGAAGCAACAGAAGAATCCTTACACTTCCTTGCATTTCACAAAGGCTGCAGTTAATGTTCAACAAAGCTGTGGCTTGATCAGTTTTCAATTTCAAACCCCCCCACCCACACTCTCTCTCTCTCTCTCTCTCTCTCACTCACACACACACACACACACAAACACACACTTTATCTTCCCGTGTCGTCGTTCACAGGTTGGATTCGGAGTCCCAAACCGTCCCAAGGCCCACCCAGCCTATCTGGCAGAGGGATCATTTCCCTGAATTCAATGGGATATGAAGGGCATTGTTGCTAAAAAATTAAAAAAAAAAAAGGTTTACACGGTGCTGCTAATGACCCCCAGCCAAGGCACCTTAATTAATAATAAAAAAACAAGAAACAAAAAAAAAAAAAAAATACAGCTTGTTACGCAATTTCGGAATATCCATGAAACAGGCATGTTATTCTTTAATTTGGCCCTCAGGTACCAATTTTTTTGTTTACAGATTGAGCTTAGGAAAGAAATAAGTAAAACATGAAATTGGAGTTCGATCTTTGTTAAAAAAAAACTATGCATGCGACCCAAAAATCATGGCATACATTCGATAGCGCATTCATTCAGAAATACTATCCAAAAAACAGAGTGAAAAAAAAATCCTTCATTTGGAGCCGTGACACCAAAAATAGTGGCAAAGGGTGTATTTTTTGGGGAATTTTCGAAAACCAAAGGACTTTTACTAAACATAAAACGATTTTTTCTGAACCACCACAACGTCCTCTACCCGCGGGTATCATATTATCCATTCATTACGCCACACCCTGTATATACAGGGGATAATTGGGTAACAAGAGAAATAAGTGCTAAATGGGTTGAGGTATCAAAATTTTTCATAGGTTCAAAGTTATAGTTCTCGTCGAGATCTGTAATATGGTGCCGTCGAAAATGAGGAAATAACGCTTCTAAGGAATGAAATAGGCCTTTGAAGGGAAGACTTTCCTCTTTACCCATTAATTGCATTATATTTTTAAAATTTACTAACAAAACAAGAAAGAATCGTGCAAACGGGGTTTCAATTGGTCAAGTAGTTCTCTGTAAAAATACGTTTTCATTTGCATGTATTCCTCATCGGAAATACAAAAAAAAAGGCACTTGAATTTATTTAAATAATATTTTTGTTAAGGGAGGGGCAATTCAGCATAGGAGAACGTGTTCAGCACTGAACAAAACGATAAAACTAAAAAATAAGATACTTAAAAATTGTAGATTTATGGATAACAGTTGCCAAAATTACAGATCACAAATAATGGATAATTTGTTTTTGTTTTGTATTTTTTTTTCAATAAACATAATCTTTAATGCTGAGCACATTCTCCTAAGCTGAATTAGGCCTTTCTTAACAAAAATAATATTTAAATAAATTCAAGTGCCTTTTTTCGGAATTTCAGATAAGGAATACATGCAAATGAAAACGCATTTTTACAGAGAACTACTTGACGCATCGAAACCCCGTTTGCACGGTTCTTCCTTCCTCTGTAAGTACATTTTAAAAATATAATGCAAAATATGGGTAAAGAGGAATCCCTTCCCTTCAACGGCCTATTTATATGTGTATTACAGGAATATTCTATGATGCTACAGTTCCTGCTCGTTGGTACTTCTCGTAATAGTACTTCTGTCTTTTCACTTATCCATTTATGACAAAGAAAAAAAAACACATTTATACTTCTCGGTAAATACGTTTATTCATTTATTATTTATTCCTGAAAGGAATGAAAAATAAGGCAAGCGACCTTTCCAATAAAGTTTATTAAATAATGAAACACGCGTAGCTAATGAGAAGTTGTAAGCTAATGTTAGAAGACATTGACACGCCTATTTAGCGAGTAAGCATTGAATCTATTACAGGAGTATACTGCAGGGTATTGCACCAAGGACACGCTCTTACAAGGAAATCGCATTGTATTTACACTTAAAAGGACTCATATCAATTCTAGATAAGGATTAATATTGGAATGTAAACACCTACAGTTCCTTATACTTAGATTTGTAATATTATTTTTTTTTCTTCAACAGTGCGAAGGAATATTCACCAGTACATCATATCCACAAAATCATTTGTATATATATATATATATATATATATATATATATATATATATATATATATATATATATCAAAATTTTTCAAAGGGGCAAAGTTGTAGTTCTCGTCGTAATCTATAAAATAGTGCCCCTGGAAATGATTAAATAACACATCTAAGGGCTCAAATAGGCCTTTGAAGGGAAGGGTTATCTCTTTACCCATATTTTGCATTATATTTTTAAAATGTATTAAGAAAACAAGGAAGAACCGTGCAAACGGGGTTTCGATGCGTCAAGTAGTTCTATATATATATATATATATATATATATATATATATATATATATATATATGGCTTATGTTGGAATTAATTAAGTTTCTGTTCAATTGGGTAGATGAATTTTGGTAATTGTCGTTCTTTTTGAGAACAGTCCTTTTACCCTGAAAAACCCTTTCCGAAAATGATTTCTTAACAACTATATACGTAATGCGATGAAGCCATAAGTAAATATACACGCTTAGGATGAATTACACATGGCCGTAAGCACCGGTGAAGGAGAACACTGCCGTGTGCGAATCTTTAATCAGGGAGAATGAAAGAGAGAGAAATTGAGTGTTTGTACTTAAGAGAAGGACATAGCAGAGGGGAAGTGGTGGGAGGGGGGAGAGAGAGAGAGAGAGAGAGAGAGAGAGAGAGAGAGAGAGAGAGAGAGAGAGAGAGAGAGAGAGAAAGAGAGGGAGAAAATTTTACGGTATCACTTCTGATAACCCTTAGGTGAGACAGATACATTTTGCAAGTGTTCTTTCCAATTTCATAAAATGTCTATGTTTGGGATATCTGTATTTTGGGTTGTATACAATTTGAAGCATATTAATGTAAAATATGTGTTTTACGTTTACGAGTATATTGATATTCTATTGCTACACGTATGTATTCGCACCTCGGTAACTACCATAAGCATATGACATCCGAAAATTCAGATGCATATCATTCTCAAACAAGCAGGACCAACCAATCTTGGTGACATCATTACCCCTTGGTGATGCGGTGTAAGGAGACGAGGACGGTCACCGCTATGGCCTTTCTCCTCGTCCTTTCCATTCAGAAGTGTGTTTTATTGCAGTCATTAACGGCTCGGAACAAGAACACATCGCGTGTTTCCACGAGCACGCTTCTACTTCCGTCGACATTTATCATACCAAATAGCGGAGTGTGCGCTCCCTTCATAACTCAGAATAATTCCAAACGTGCCATATTGTCAACAAGAGGTCCTGGAATTGTTTATAATACACGGACCTTCAGCAAGATAACGGGCTCGTACGTTACCAGATAAGAGAATGCTATCAGTGCTAAAAACAACAGAGAAGTTATCTGTTTGGTCAAATCAATAAAAGTATTTAGGTGCCAACATAATCAAAATTGGATCATTTTTGCAGACGGTAGAGCGTGAACAGAGATTGTATACCCCAGGTGGTATTACGACTGCCTCCGTAGAGGGTATGTGAAACGAGAGGACTTCTTAACAAGATATGCCCCTCATGAGGTGCGAAAGAAATAAAGGCAAAAAAACGTGTAGGACACACATAATAAATTGGTGCAATATAAAGAACTACTGCTTTACCGACTCTAAGCCTCCAAAGACCTAAAAGCTATTAAGACATTCTATATATATATATATATATATATATATATATATATATATATATATATATATATATATATATATATCAGAGTTGGGCAAACGTTAGCGCGCGCTAAAAGCTGATACCTCTCCGCTAATTTAGCGAAACTGTAGAAAGCCAGCGCTAATAATTAGCGGTTAGCGGCGGCAGTGCGCTAACCGCTAATCTATTTATGAAATATCGTAATTGCTAATAGCTTAAGCTATAGTTACTACTTGTAACTTAGCTTAAGCTATTAGCAATTACGATATTTCATAAATAGATTAGCGGTTAGCGCACTGCCGCCGCTAACCGCTAATTATTAGCGCTGGCTTTCTACAGTTTCGCTAAATTAGCGGAGAGGTATCAGCTTTTAGCGCGCGCTAACGTTTGCCCAACTCTGATATATATATATATATATATATATATTAATTTTTTAAATAAATATGGCACAGGTCGAAATAATAGTACTCCATTTTATGTACTATTTTATTTTTGGCACGCCCTACATGTTTCGTGGCCTTTATGCCACCTCCTCAGGGGCCACTAAATCCCCATGTGTGGTTAGCTCGCCACCCATACTAAGACTGTTCTGAGTCTTAATATGGGTGGCGAGCTAATCACACACATGGGGATTTAGTGGCCCCTGAGAAGGTGGCATAAAGGCCACGAAACATGTAGGGCGTGCCAAAAATAAAATAGTACATAAAATGGAGTACTATTATTTCGACCTGTGCCATATGTATATAATAAATAAATAAATATACATAAATAAAGGTCAAAAATTGTGGAATTAAATATATATATATATATATATATATATATATATATATATATATATATAGATATGTGTATATCTTTATATATACTCGTCACATAGTGTGGGAACTGTTAGGAATTCACTGTTGAGCCACTCCGTCACCATTCTTCCATTATGAGCTGGACAAGCATCCATTTTAAACCAGAGTGAGTTGATATTTGGTAGATGGGTATGTTTTATAAACGTCATGTTGTGGGAAGGATGGGACATCAGCATCATCGTGTGAAATTACAGAATTTGTTCAGAGTGGCACCTTCGCGCTAAAGCGCATTTATTGGCTTTGATTTAGAAATCAGGAAAAAATCAGATTCAAATAGATTTTTTTCTAAAACTACGAGGTACCATTTTGAAGCCTAATAAATAATGCAAATTTTGAGTTGGAGGGAAACCTGTAAGTCTAAAAATAGCTATTTAAGAAAATATTGAATAATTTAATAAAACACTAATATCAAACAGTCTCATCTATACGGGTTTAATATGTAGCTCTTAATTTACATGGTAATTTTTTTTTTTTTTTTTTTTTTTTTTTTTTTTTTTACGGCGCGTCTACATCTAGGTCATTAGCGCCGTTTACATGGTAATATTTCAATAATGGTTGTTTCTTATTGGATCATTAATGTAGAATCTAAAAATGTGGTTGTTATTTACGATACATTGATTAGAAATCCCGAAAACACAGTTTTTATTTTTAAAAAATCAGTTGTTTTTAAAAGACACAAAAGTTTGAGTAGCTATGCTACATTTTCGGGTAGAACGTTCATTTTTACGTCGCTAAACTACAAATGAGGTGCAAAATAAACCCCTAAAGATATTACATCTCAACAAGGGACACCCTATACATATATATACAAATTGGAACAACCTTGTTAGTCTTCAACATCTGTGGTCTTTAGCACCAATCAATATGTTCTTGATATTTGGCCATTTGATCGAAGTCATGTGGGGGTTTGCCTCCACATAAGTAGGAAGAAAACACGCTAAAATTGGAACGGGATATTTCATGAATGATTTAAAAGTTTCTTCAAATTTAGTATTTCAAATAAAATTCATGGACAACTTAGTGCCAAAGAATTGAACGTGCAAAATATATTATTCGAACGTACATACCTTGAGCTTTAAATTCCATAATTGACCACTGCAAATAATAATAAAAACAACAAAAGAATTTGATTTCGAAAGTATAAAGATTGTATTGACTTTAAACAAAAATATATGCAAGGAGATATATTAATAAGTGTTATCTAAGGCTTGTCTATAAATAATATAATTGTGTGATTGTGTATGTTCTAAATGTGTATATTTTTTTTTTTTTTTTTTTTTAATTTTTAATTCTGTAAAATTTGTTTGTAAATATTTTCTTAGAGAATTAAAGTAGTTTAGGATAAATTTAAATTGAAGAGAACTATGCTTCATGGTAGCCACAATTTATTTTAAAGGAAGGAAGCAGATTAATTTATAAACCGAAAACTAAAGAGAATGTTGCCAATGGCCTAAGCAGTCGATTCACCGGATATAAAAAAACTATACAGGAAATAACAGTTTTTTTTTGTTTCGTTAGTGCATCTAGCTGTCGTAGCTATTATTAGTTTAAAATCAAAGCTTAGAAATTCTCCATGTTTCCATTTCCTTTGTTATTTATGAATTAGTTCCGTTTTATCTTATGCCTGAATTAAAGTTAAACTATTTTCTTATCCTAATCCACCTAATCTAAATATGCACGCATGCTCCCTATATTCAGAGAGTGGTTCAATTTTATACAAATATTGGGGCTAAGCTTATATCTGAATCTAAGTTCTAAAGAATTTGATTATTATTTGATAAAACAATTTAATTTAATGTTGATAATCATGGTTTGATTCTTTCCAAGAGCTTTTGCTATTTTTCAGAGTATTCAGAGCCGTCGAAGTTATTCATCGCATGCTCCTGAGTTTTTTTTTTTTTAATATATTTTTTATTAGTTTATTTTTATTATTTTAACCGGTACTCTTTATTTTACCCCCTCTTTTTTTATTTGTTTTATTATTTTCTTTTTTTATGTTACTTTGTTTTTATTTTTTCTCTTTGGCATATTCAATCTCCCTAGTTAAACATTCATATTAACAGTTATTAATTTATTAAGTTTAAAAGAAGTCAACAGAATATAAAAGAATCTAAAATGAATTAACGACTACGTAACAAATTTAAAAGTATTTACAGCAAATAACAAGTTAAAAAGGCAACTATAACTAAATAAGAGGTAACAAAATTATCACAAGAACAAATTGGTTCTCCGAATAAAAAACTAAACGCTTCTAGATAAAATTTAAACGAACAAAAGGATAAATAAATAAATAGAAAAATAAAATTACCAAAGTACCTTGCTATCTAAAAACTGTAATTTTGGTTCTATTGATATCTATTTACAAATTCAGAACTATTTTTTTTTTGTTAATTTTTAAAGTATTTATTCGTTGATGCTTGCTATATATAAACAAAATGAATATTTTGATACATTATAAAAACGTTAACATTATAATTAACGTTTTTTTTTGTTGTTGTTTTTTACGGCACATCGACATCTAGGCCATTAGCGCCGAAAATACGTAATCATTTATCTGTAAAAAAATATGAGAAAGGAAAAAATATTAATTAAAAAAAATAATATAGATAAATGAAGGTGATGCACTTCCACACTAATAGAATTTACGGGTTTCTCTTAAAAATGTTCTCTTCAATCTGTATGAAATAGAACCATCTAAGAGCATTGATATGCTAATTATATAAAGCTATTTAGATACTGGCGTAAAGCGTTAAAACCTACGTGTTGATCGCCACTAAATCCTGACCCTATCCTATCTGTTGAAGTACTGTCGCATACTTTTAATGAGTCTTCAAATAACGGGGATTTTTAGTCGAGAAACGAAATATAACTTTCAGGAGATAATAAAGTACTTTATTGGTCATAAAAAATATTTCAAACCTGTCAGGATTTCTTTTGAAATGAAACAATATTTTTGCATTATATTTTATCATAAGCGATTACAAGCATCGCTAATAAATGGCTGAGCCGTGGGTGCAAACGCCTTCCGCCTTCTAGACGATTGCTTATTATCCAGATTATTATTAAAATTTGAGAGATTTTACATTGCAAATACTTAAAACCTGTTTGAGGCGAGGCTAAAAAAAAAATGGTCTTATAGATATTTGCCCGAGGATAACAGTTATCCGTCGTATAAACAAGTAGCAACCAGTGGACGGCAATGGTTGAATAATTAGAAGCCAAGACCGGTTTTCCACCGAGACCAAGTGGGCGTATTTCAAGCCTTTTGTCACTGTTCTTCAGATGTAGATCATTTCGTTATTAATTTCTGCATGGAAACGGCTGACAAGCCTCATCGGGGACCGCTACGGTCGCCTCTGCACGTCAAGTCGCTCATAATTTGTTCCCCCTTGCTCCATTTAGCTTCGGACATCGTGTCTCTCTCTCTCTCTCTCTGTCTCTTTTTCTTTTTATTTATTAGTGACATTCCAGAGTAGAGAGCTTAGATGAAAAATAAGTTCTGAACCGCAGGAACGGTGTCATCAGCGGTTTCGTCAGTTGTATCTCCACCCTACGCCCTTCATGATTGGTTAATTTTTATTTTTTTTTGCACGCTTCCTCCCTCCTTCCATAGAGAGGAACCCCAGTTATGAGGTTTGTGTATACGTTAGTATGTATGAGAATGTTCCTATGTACACTCCCAGAAAAATTATAGGCCACCCTATATTATGTTAGTTTTTTCATTCATTTTCATTATTTAATGTTGTACTTAAGCCAAAGCAAATAAATACAGTTCTAATTCCCCTGGCTTTTGAAAGAGCATGTATGTAATGAGTCCTGATCCTTCTTACCTATGGATTTGCGAAAATGTAAATATTTACGCGCGACATAAGTATAGGCCAGCCACTATAAATCTTCTTGCTGTAGGAACAGTTTTAGTGAACATTACATTCATTATTTCAATCAGTGATTAAGTAATGCCTAGAGGAAAAGTTGTGTTTGAGAGTGAAAAGGACCTGATTAAAACATTGTTAGATGAAAATTGGACAATATTGAAAATTACTCGAACTTTAAATAGAAGTAGGCATCTCATAAGAAATTTCTTTGGCTGTGTAGTGATTCTGCCCCCAAAAAAAAAGCATTGGTAGGCCAATGGCAATAACGGTCCAAAAACAGCGAGCCATTTAACTTCGTGTTTCCAACTCTTCAGCCACGGCGAGAGACATTTTTGGGGGGTCCAAACAAACATCTGGCATCTGCAAAAGCCCCGTAATTTAAAGCGCCTTTAACTGAAGTCAAAGCCCCCTCTCTCAAAAGCACACAAAGCCAACAGAACGAAGTTTGCTTCGGAACACATCTCATGGGGAAAGAGATGGAAGAATGTTATCTTCGGCGATGAAAAGCGGTTTAATCTGGATGTTAGATATTATTTTCATGATTTGCGGAAAGAAAAATATTCGTAAGTAAGCGTCAAATGGAAGGAGGAGGTGTTATGGTTTAGGAGGATACTGTGGAAAGACGGAATTATTATTTTCTTCAGCAACATTGAATGCGAAAATGTATATGCCTTGTCCAGGAGCAAATTGTTGTAGAGGTGATTCGAGGGCGGTTCATCTTTCAGCAAGGTAATGCGGCTGTCCAAATAGTAAAAACATTTTTGATGCCAAAAATATTTCCATCCTACCCTTGCCAGCCCGATCACCAGACCTGAACATTATTGAGAACTGCTCTGCTGGGCGGAACTTTCTCGAGCAGTTTATGCACAAGGGACACTGTTAAACTTCATAGAAGAACTGAAAAATTGCATCGTAGAGAAGTGGTCCAATATTCGTCCAAATTATATAAAGAAACTTATTAAATCTGTTCCGAAGCGACTAACTCAAGTCTTGGAAAGAAATAGCGGTTCAACACATTACTCAATGATAGCAAAGGAATAAATAAAGTGGCCTATATTTTTGTCTCGGCCATTGAATGTGTTATTGGTTTTTACTTCATGTAGAAATATACTTAAGTCATAATTTTTTTTTCCTTTATATAGGTGCTTCTACTGCTAGGGTCATTAGCACCCTTAAGTCATAAATTTACTGGGTTTTGTTTGTCTTCGCAATATCATTTAAACTACACAATATTTATAAAGATCAACTAGAATTGCTTTCCACAGAAAATTGAAGGTGGCAAATAATTTCGTCAGGAGGTGTAATTTTGGGGGGGGGGATTTAAAAGAGACACTGACAGAGGAGGGGGGGGGGGGTTGAATATACGGAAGGTATGCGACCACGCTTAAATATCATGAAGCGGTAAAAGTGAACAACATTAAAGAGCGCGCCTAATCTGCCAAGATTTCATCTAGGCTCTATTACATTTTAGCTGAGCTAAGTGGATTCTTGGGGAGTCCGTTATCTAGAGCTTATAAACTATTTATAAACCTGTACTTCATAAAGGGGCTTCTCTTATATCGTATATTTATTATTTCTTTTTACACCTCGTTAAAGAAGGCTTAAATTTTCCTAAAGGTTATAAAATTCATCGTTGCCAATGGCTTATTGCCGTTATGCTAGGGAAGAATTTAATAGCTCTCCGTCGTCCATATAAGAAAATATTCAGGAATTTATAATTTTTTATATCCCTCCAACGTCACACGAGTTTTGCCACTCCTCAGGATAATCTAATTTTCAAATCTCCCAGTAACTTTTTTGCGACATTGCAAGCTCATCTAAAAGGTATTTTAATTTGTCAGATCTAAAATACGTTGAATTAATAAATGAGATTCTAGAAAACGATGATTTAGTTGCCAAGTGACGATGAAGTTGGAGATCTCCGGAACTGGAAAGATTACAGAGTTCGGATTCTGAATATCTAATTAACTAAGATAAACTAGTTACTCTACTGACCAATGGCTCTAATTAAGATGAAATGCTTAATTGGTGTAATTTCAGAAAAATTTTAAACAAATAAAACTTAATTACTAGAGCCAAGAACAAATATTTAGATAACGAGCCACGGCTCCCGCCATAAAGATTGCTGAAGTACGTACTCCAAAATAAGAGTGACCCGTACTCCCAAAGAAGAGGCGCTGCATTGACTGCAAGGATAACAAGTCAAAGCATTATTGCAAGAAATGCTTAAACTGTGTTTTTTTTTTTGCCATGGAGATATATTTTACCAATATTTTAGTAATTACGATGATTTTATATTTTCAAAGTTTTGTTATAGATATTTTATAATTTGATTTATTATAGATTAGGGTATATCTCATGTTTAACTTGAAAATAAAATAATTGTATTTTTAAGCAGTACCTACTTTAAATCGTCCCGAATGACAAGTGGGTCATTTGAGGCGTTGCGGATACGAAGGGCTGATCAATTCCGTTTTTTTTTTTTTTTTAATGAAAGCTAATGAAATTTAGAACAAATTTTAGTAGCCTCATTTATGTTTCCCCTGTTTATTAAATTACGTGTAAATAATTCAGGAACCTTTGAACATAAAATAATATTTAATTTCTAATCTAACTTAATATCAGCACTGATGTCGTTGAAATTAAACATTCAAATCCTGATTAGAATTGGAAAAAAACTGACAAATCTTCATAAAACGAAAATTTATCTTAATTCAACAATGAGATTAACAGGAATACATTAATATGATTTTTGAATGATTTTAAAAAAGATTTTGATGTTTTGAAAGTGTAATAAATATTTGAATGTTTAATATCAAAGATATCAGAGCTGATATTAAGTTAGATGAAAAATGAAATATTATTTTATGTTCAATTGTAAAACTTGTGAATTATTTACACGTAATTTAATAAACAGGGAAAACAAAACTCAAACTTCTGGCTAGACGAAGTTGTTTTACATTTTATTAGCTTTCATTTAAAAAAAAAAATACATTGAAATCGGTTACGATTTAGAGGCTGTAGCCTTTTTTCAAACACGAAATGTCGTTTGGCCCCACTGTGTACCGGCCCGCAAGATAACACAGGCACACAAAAAGTGTTTTTTTCCAAAGACACCATACATATATTCTTATGTATTTCGACACGCTGAATCCGAATCCGGTGTCCGTTCTACCCCATCACGTTAGGTTTAAGGGCATTTGAAGGTCAAATTTCGCATCAAGTCGTTAAAGAAGAAATAACTAGAGCTTCCATGGTTTTGAGGGTCACTGAATTCGAATCTCTTTTATGCCATCGGCGCAAAATCAATTTTAAGGACAAATATGCCTATTCATCAAAAAAATAATTTTGACTGCAGATTCATTTTTTGCAAAATAAACAAATTTGTCCTTGAAATGACCATGATTTTGCGCCGATGTGGTGAGACAGATCTTAGATTCAAATCCTGCGACCCTCAAACCTATGGAAGATCTAGTTATTTCTTCTTTAATGACTTCATAAGAAATGTAAACCTCCTAAACCTGACGTGATGGGGTGAAACGGACTTCGGATTCAGCGTGTCGAAATACGTAAGAATATATGTATGGTGTATTTGGAAAATACCACTTTGTGGCCTTTGTAATGATATAAATGAGACATCCCACAACGAGAACATTATTCAATATACTCTAGTGGAGTTCGCCCTCATGGGAAAAAAAAACATTTAAACGCATTTTCCTCAAAACTACCTTTTGTTGAGTTCCCCTTCGTATCTGCAACGCCTCAATTTGATCCATCGTTCCCACTGCCGGGTTAACATTCAAATAAATCCGTTCTCTTGTACCCAATAGTTCTAAGCGACAATTAGTCTAAAACTACAAAGATTTTTACGTTTGATGGATACTGATTTGTTCTCAAGACTGGAAAAAAAAGATTTATTGCAGAGGTCTACTGTACTTCCTCAAACTACAATGGGTGCTCTTTGCAAACAGTTTGGAGAGTCGAACTGAGATAAGAACCAACTCCTTACACCTTTTTCTCCGGCAATATTTTATCAATATCCAAACGTACAGCTTTATCTAGAATAAGGAGCAGATAGCGTGCATCGTAACAACCTTTAGTACGATCGGATATACCCCAGGACAATCTTTCATGTAAGTACATCTTAATGATAAAATTCCTTCTAGCAGAATCTGTGACATATCCGTGATTTTATATAAAATCCTTATTGTTTGTGAGATTTCATAATGTTGATAATACATTAATGTTATTAATATGAAGCGTATGCACATCTGGATTGGGTCATCGGATAAACCAACCAGGCTCTTCACTTAATATTATGACGATAGCGACCAAAATCTCAACAATTGTCTCGTGAAAGCAAACAATTGTAAGATAATGAAAACAGAAGTTGGATCATTTTACTTATTCAACTATAATCCAATAATATCGAATAAAATAAAAATTGTGGCGTACGAAAATAAACATGGACTTATAATAATAAAAAATTTTATAAAAAAAAAGGATTAAACAACATGTTAAAAATGTTGATGAACATGATAATAAAACGGCTCTCACTAACCACATGAAACATGTTTGACTTCGCAAATGTAAAGAGAATAGATAAGGAACGAAATTTAATGAAACGAAAAATAAAAGAAAATATACGCTTAATAAAAAATTGGAAAAAAGTTATCAATAAGAAAATCAAAATTAAATATTGAAATGATATATTTTTTTAATTTATTAGACAATGAATAAAAGGTTTATATCTAAAAAAAAAATAAAACTAGTACTGAGTTTTCAATTTCTGTGAATAATATTTTACTGTTACATGGAAACAAAAAATAAAAGCTGAGGCAATCAAAGGCAGAAAGACCGTTCAAAAAGAATGAAACCGACAGTTTCGAATTTTAAGGACCGATTTCTACAAATGAAACCGCTCTATAGAACTTTTCATAAGAACCGTTTCTGTGTGAAATTGGATAAGATTTCGAATAGAAACTTACTAAATTTACTACGTTTTTTTAATCAGTTTTGAGATTTATAAGAACATATTCGAAAATAAGTAGAAAAGTCTAATTATTTTTAATTTTCTCAACAAATTTTATGGATATGACCTTGAAAATGGTTGCTTTAAATTCCTTGTAAAATATTTACATTCTTTTTTACGGCGCACCGACATCTGCGCCATTAGCCTGGAAGTCTATTAACGGAAAAACGTGAATGCAATGATATTTTCAAGCCAACCAAACAAAACATGTTCCGGTAAAATTACGTTAACCGTGTTCCAGATTTGGCTAATTAACGAACTTGACCTTTTAAATGAGACTAAGTATTTTTGTAACAAATTTCACCAAAATCGGACCATTTTAGGGGCAGCTAGAAGAATGGCCGACAAATATATGAGTCCGAAACGTAAACATTTCTCATCGGAACCTCGGTGAGTGCTAAGGCGTGCACTCCATGTCTAAGGTTCGATTACCATCACGGATAATGGCTTTTCTTTCAGAAAAAGATAAGGCATCGGTACTCTCCTGGCTTGAAAAATACGTCATATATAAGTGGACGTTATATACACAAAATATATGTCATATATTTTTTATACGCATATTTTTTTTAATATTATCTAAGATAGCTATTTTGAAAAACGTTTTAATTTAAAAAAATATTGAAGAATTGAAAAAAAAACAACTCTGCATTAGACCGGGACCCGTGGTCCTAATGAAGAGCATTTTCCTTTAGGTACACCATTTTTTTTTTTTTTTTTTTATTAATTTGTTTATTTTAAATCTGCACAAATCATTATAAGTACCATAATCAAGTTAGTTGATACAGATATATGCTATTTATAAATTGTACAAAACGGTAAAAATAAAATATAAAAAAAAAAAAACATACAATATTTTGGAAGAAGCCAACCATTGTTGGCACTTCCGGGACTGTCTAAATAAATATTACAATTGTTATGATAAGGTCAGGTGAGTAAAATGTCTCGGGGCCACTGCCTCTTAAGCCGCCTGGGAGGATTGTCTGGGTGGGATTGGGACGATATGGATAGACCTTCGGGATTGGGATGGTGGGACAGATGGTACACCAAATAGTTGTGAAACATGTCTGGAACTAATTAAATCGATTTATAGTGTTATTAGTAGGTAGCTTTATTTAAATTGCACCGCATTCCCGGGTTCCGAAGAAAAGATTCTATAGAATAAGCAAAAAAATGTTACGAAAAGTCAACAAATAAATCCAGATCCTTTGAGCATTGCAGTAGTATAAGTTGGAAACATACTCATGTCGGAGTTTTCAGGGAAGCATGAGCTTCTCTTTGATGTATTTCAATGATGAGTTTAGAAATAAACCTAAGCCTGAAAAAGAATCAATGCAAAACAAGGTTATAATTATCTTCTCTTGTGCCTGATTCGCTTTAAAGTATTCTCAGAGTATTTACTTGAAAATAAATTCTCAGGAGCATTATACTCCAGTTTATGCTTGTGTAAATGCAAACAATTTTATTTACATTGCTTTGGAGAAAAAAGACAAATTAATAACAAAAACTTCTTTCTTAGAATATATGTGAATATATATATATATATATATATATATATATATATATATATATATATATATATATATATAGGGGAAAGTGTTGTACCTTTGACCACTTTGCAAAATTGAATTTTTTTCAGCTTGAATATTAACGCTAAATTCATTTTTTTTTATTTCATTGTAATTAGTATTCCATTGCTTATCATATTTAATTTTTCAAGGTCCTAGCTTTACATTTAATATTTTTTATTAATTTTTAAAAAAATAATCGTACAGTGGTCAAAGGTACAACATGTAGTTGTACCTTTGACCACGGGGTGTTGTACCTCTGACCACGTAAAAACAATACAGCAGTCCAGAAAAAAAATTGTATTCAGTAATATTGTAATTAATTGTAAGTTTAATAAATACAGGACAAGGATGTAAGCATAATAAAGAAGCTATTTTTGATATTATGTTATGCTTAATATGCTGAAAAATCCAGTCCAACCGATAAACGTTTTAACTGTCAAGCAGATCCATAGTAGGGTATGGGAGATTAACCACAATGTTTTCAACATCAATATCATACAAATTTTCATCTTCTCTCGTAAACTTGTCACTTAAACTTTGTTTTTTCAAATATTGGATCTTAAAAATTGGACATTTAATACCACAGATCTCTGCGACTAAATATGTAATAGTAATATTAATTTTTTTTTTAATTTGTAGCAGAAGAACATAAAAGTTGAATTATAAAAAAAATACTCAGGTGTGTTGTACCTTTGACCTGGTCAAAGGAACAACAACTAGTCGTGGTCAGAGGTACAACACCCTGGTAGTGAAAATAAAAAAAAATGCTAACAATTTTAGGGTTAAGATAAATCAATTTCAGAGGCTACACCATGTTTCTTATTGTAATAGCTACTTTGTCAAATGATTTCCATCTAAAAAGACATAATACAAAAAATATTATAAGGCAAAATGTCATCAATAAATAACATACATTTTTATGATAGAAATGGATAAGTATTTTTTGCAAGAATCCACTTTGACTTCAATAATCCAAAGTAGGTTACACAAGCCCTCTAAAGAAGGAGCTAAACACTAATTACACCAACATTTATGAAATGTTGCTACATGCCGCCACAGCTTCGGTGGTCAAAGGTACAACACCTTCCCCTATATATATATACAGGGTGTCCCAGTTTTAAACCGACAGACTTCGTATATCGACGGGGAACCGAAAAACCGGGTCCGTCGGATCGAAAAATGTCTAACTCTCTACGGAACAAAACCCATCCGATGTGTTATTCAAACACGATTACCTCGTAAACTATTCAAGCTAAGACGCTGAAGTTGGTTTCATCTTAAAAATAATTCAATTAGCTACAAATTTCGTATTGAGATGTTTTTTCGTACAACATACGAAAAAACATCTCAATCGATAAATGCTTCGCTTAATCGATAAATTGGGGTTTGCCTAAAAAACACGTTTTTTTTTTTGTTTGTTTTTTTTTTTCTCGAAAACGAGAAAATTGCCAAAGACTTTTTTACTTAGTTTTTCGATTCCCCATCGATATACGAAGTCTGTCGGTTTAAAACTGGAACACCCTGTATATGTAGTTCGTCTGATTCAAAAGAACGATTTTGTTTAACAGAAAAATCTACCTGCCTGAGTATCCAAGTATTTTTTTTTATCGGCATTTTACCGTTTTTAATTGACTACTATTCAAGTGGACATTTTTAACGTTTTTTTTGGTTTTTTTTTAGAAAACAGGAAACCTTTAACAAATACTTTTTTTATTATAATTTATATAAATATTTAAAACCTTTACCATTAACCATTTTGATTATAGTAGTTTCTAAAAGTTAACATGAATTCAATTGAAAGAAAAAAAAAAATGTTTCAACCTCTGGTAAATTCTAATCTATATATATAAAAATCACGTGTCTGTCTGTTTTTCTGTTTGTTTGTTCCTTATACAAATCTACATCGTTTGCCCGATTTTGACCAAACTTGGAATAATGGTAGGTCTTGATACGAGAAATCTCCTAGGCTAGGTCAAAAAAATCTACCACCTGTCTGTCTGTATGTTTGTCCCTTATACAAATCCACACCGTTCGTCCGATTTTGACTAAACTCGGTACACATGTAGATCTTAATCTGGGGAGTGTCGTAGGCTAAGTCAAAAACGTCTACCAGCTGTATGTCTGTATGTTTGTCCCTTATACAAATCCACACGGTTCGTCCGATTTTGACTAAACTCGGTACACAGGTAGATCTTAATCTGGGGGGAGCCGTAGGCTAGGTCAAAAAAATCTACCAGCTGTCTGCCTGTATGTTTGTCCCTTATACAAATCCACACCGTTAGACCAATTTTTACGAAACTTGGTATACATGTATGTCTTGATACGGGGGGTGTTATAGGTTAGGTCAAAGTCGTCTAGGACTCACAGTTGGGAGGCCACGGGTTAATAACATTTACAGATTCGTGTTATTAGATTTTAATAATACTTATTTGGTTTCTAATTTATTTAGGCTTTTCTATATGAAGAAAGTAGGTGTAGCGTGGCACGCCGGGTAACGGCTAGTTTCAAATAAATAAAATGAGTCTAATTTTTATTTATTATAAATTATTGTAATTATAAATAACTCCTTTTTACAGGATTTATGACCTCATTCGGATTTCGAGGACAACCACCACATCTTGAAACCCATGGCTTGGGGTAAGTAATCTCATTTTTGTTTATATAAGAAGAGAGAAACTGCATTTTAGCATTAGGCGTTTTCCACGTTCCTACAAAAAAACATATAAAAAATATAATTAAATATAAATTCAATACCTATATATATATATATATATATATATATATATATATATATATATATATATATATATATTATATATATATATATGTGTGTGTGTGTGTATTTATATACATGGTGTGGCGTAACTAATGAATAATATGGTACCTGTGGGTAGAGGACGTTTTGGCGGGTGAGAGAAATATGCTTAATGTTTAAGGAAAAGTCCTTCAGTTTTCGAGATATTTGGCATTTCCGAAAATCCAAAAAAATACACCCTTTGCCAGACTTTTTGGTATCCCTACTCCAAATGAAGGATTTTTTCACCCTGTTTTTTGTAAGTAGTAATCCATCTATTACAAGAATTATTTTTCTCTACCGGGCGCCTGCCTTCTATATATATATATAATCTGCCTAATATATATCTGATATACAGATAATATGTATCTGCCTAACGGCTAACTATCTCCATCTTCTCCCTGTATATATACGTTTCGGTATGAACTTCAAGCCATCAGAATGGCCATGAGGAGAGGAAGAACCCATAAGTTTTGAATTTACTACGTCATTGATTTAGCGAACCCTATGGAAATTCATTGAATGTCTTCTTTGTCCCCAGAAAGAATTCTCAAGTGTTTCAATCCGAAGACGGTTTACTTTAATCTTCTTGGTCTGAGCTTACCAGATTGTCCTCGTGACGGAATGGGTGACTGAAATTTTAATCTCGATAACCAGCGAAATCCTATTTTCTGTGTTCATGGGCGTATATAAGACCCCCCCCCCCCCCGAAATCGGTAAAAATATGCTGTAACCCCTTAAAAATAAATTAAATAAGATCACTCAGTTCAGAAATATTTTGGGTGTCATAGTGTTTTGATTGGCTATTCCTAGTTTTAGATTGAACTCCTCTCTGAAATTCTCACAGCCGCCTCCGAAATTATTTTCTATATACGACCACGTCTGTGTTATTTATCTCAAGAAAAATTAGTATAAATTAAAAAATTATTCAATGGACAAGAGGCCGCAGAACGGTTGTACCACATCATCATAATGAACAAACTAAAACAACTAATGACGTTCAAGATTATTCAGAAACATAAATCTCTTTTCTTTTTTTTCTTCTTTTTTTTTATTAATTTTGACAACTGTGAGGCAGCATCTTTGATTGCTGAAATGCACTGCATGTCGAAATTACTGAAAGTTAATTGTTTTCTTGCGCAGTTATCCAGTGAAGGGTATTGATGGTGGATAATGAAGGTGGTAGCAGGTGTGGGGTTTCCTTCATATACACCTATAGGTCACCTATAGTCACCTATAGGTCCAATCTACTTTCAGGGGCTTCTTCCATTTCTACAGGACAAATCTGGGATTATACCAGTGCTAAAGGTGGCCTTTTCTCGCCTCCAGCTGTATCTTTGGATGACCACGATCCAATGATATACTTTCTCATAATTAACAAAAAATTATTATTTTATTAATTATTCTTGTCTGGAGAGGTAACTGCACAATTGGTGTTGAAAGAAAACTAGATTGATAATAATCTTGTTAGAAAGAAAAGAAACAAAGGCCAGACGGAGATTCTTCAGAAATCAAGGTCCTGCAAAACGTATCTTAAACTACCTGAAATTTGACTATTCCATCTTTTTAGATACTAAAAGTTTTGACATTTTTTTTAGAGCCAGTATTTACAGCTCCTCCCTGAGAAAATAAAAGAAATTTATTACTATTTAATATTATAAAATTGTGACCCCTTCTTCATTCAATATATTATTTAAATAGGCGGAAGATCATGCATATAACAAACTCGTCAACTTCACATAATATTTTAGCATAAAAATGCTTTAGCGATGACTAAACTGAAAAAAAAAAACGTTACAAAAAAGTGTCCGCTGGCGTTCGCGCCTGCGCAGTGGGCATATAAGAAAAATAAGACTATGTGTCACAAAAACAGTGTCCGCTGGCGTTCGCGAAAGCGCAGCGGCCATGTACGAAAAAGATTACTGTATGTTATAGAGTACATTACACAGGTTTATCGGGTGGACCTAGCGTTACATAAAAGTGTCACAAGAAGGTTTCCGCTGGCGTTCGCGCATGCGCGGTGGCCATGTACGAAAAAAAAGCCTATACGTTATACAGCACTTTACATGGATTTGTCGGGTGGACCTAGGCGTTTAAAAAGAAATGTCACAAAAAGTGTCCGCTGGCGTTCGCGCATGCGCAGTAGCCATATACGAAAAAGAATACTGCATGTTATACAGTAAATTACATAGATTTGTCGGGTGGACCTAAAGCATATTTATGTTCCTGAATTTGAGCAGAAGGCTCTAAACGAATTTTATTTATCACTCTACATATTTCGCGTCCATTGACGCCTCTTCAGGAAACCGTTCACATTGTAATTTGTTTTGCGCAAGTTTTGCCAAAGAAGACAGTATTCCGGTGTGCGAATTCTCCTGGTTAGTGAGCATAACTCTTGGTTTATAGATGGTTTCGTTCCAAATTTCATCATTATCGGACCATTTTTGTGTTGATAAGAAAAAATGTTTATGAATTTGAGGGCCTAATAGCTTTCGAGTTGCTCGCCCAAAAAAATCGACATCCTATCGAGAGCGACAAGAAAGTAAATTGTATCCTCACCGCAGAAATTTTGTTTTTACCAACAGGCAGAATATGAGAAGATTTGAAGATATTTTCCATTTATTATTTGCTAAAACATTTACATCCCGTCCAAAAATACTAAAGTTTTGACTAACCATCATATTGCCCATGAGATAAATGGCTAAAAGACAAGGACTCATGAACTATTGTGGCTGGGGAGTGGGGTTTTGAAAGACATTGAAATTCCTCACTACCCCATAACTCAAACACCTCTGACAATCAGAGAACCATCTGCCAAGACAGTCGAAAACAGAGCACAAAGAAAATAAATAAAATCTTTGTTTCACTTGCACGCCGGCATTCAGAGGTCCCTTTTTGTTCTGACAACACAAAGTGAACGGAGGTGAAAAAGGAAGAAAAAAAAATCCAGTCACGCTTGGCCCAAACAATGCGAGACACGATCAAAATGAGTGGTGAGTAAATGTTTGTTGAGAACCATTACCCAACAAGAAAGCTATTTTACAAAAGGTGACAATAACTGAAGAGTATTTGTTTTCATTCACGTGCTTTTGTCAATTCCTCGTTTCGTTGTTTATTCAGCGCATAAAAATCTCTAGCCATTTTCTGAGAGGACCCTTGACAATTATTGTGTATAACAATCATGTGTTGTTCACGGCTGTATTAGGAAGGTCACTTCTCAATTATTGTTCACAAAATCTTCAAGGATTTTACAGAACGTAGAACCTTCCAACTTTAAGGTGTGATGTTTCTGTATTATGTATAATACGTTGCCCCAATATTACAGTATTTTCAACATGCTTTCTGTCATGAGCTTATGATATGGGGGGCCGAGGGGGCTGGCGCCCCACAGTGGTATTTTTAACTGATCTAGCTGGACAAAATTATTTTATCACGGATTCTTATAGGAAATGACTTGCTGATCGCGAATATACCCCATTTTAGGAGTCGGAAATAACGTCTAACCGTTGTTTTCAGTCTTCTTCAGCAGAAAAAAACCGTCATTTATTACATTTTAAGTGATAACCAAAAGCATCTAATCTAATTATTTTTTTACTATTATTATACTTTTTTAAAGAAATTATTTGACTTTTTCAAAGGCAACAACAATAAAAAGCATAAAAACTACTTATTACAAAAAATAATAGTAATAATAAAAAAAAATCAAAATTAAGTTATCAGAACTAATAAATCATTCTTGGTCAAGTAACGGTTCATCCAGAAAATTAATTATTTCACCTGGGAATGAAAGAAACACTTCCTTATGTCGACGAATTTCTGCGCCCATACTATAAATATACGGATCGCTCGATTATAGTAAACAATAAATCTTCTGCTACATCTGATCTGTGCATCCTAGGTTATCCAAACTTCTATCATGCTATTCACCGAAACCTTTCTCAATAACACTTTTGTTCGGTTTTCTGTTTGCCACTTACAAATATACGTAAATGGCTTAAGAATGTCTCCAATCTTATTTTCAATTTTTCCTTCTCTTCTGGTAAACCAAATTGTTGGTGTGCATATTTTATTACTTCCGGGTTTTTCTGTTTGGACTTTGTAGGATATAAACTTCAAAACAACATTGAACGGTTTATTTTTTGAAATCATATCTTTGAAAGAGAAGGTCAATATTTCGTTTAGAAACCAAGATTTGAATGAAAAGGTCAATATGATCAGCATCATTCCAATACGATGAAGGTCATTTTGACTGAAAACCCGATGTTGGGAAAGGTGTCAGATTTTATATATCATCCTTGAATGAGTACGATGATAACAGCCAATAGGAATGGAAGAACCCTAAAAGCAAAACAGTGGCAGGAACAATTGTCCGTGTCGGAATGAGTTCGAAACAAGAAGTATTTCAACACATTTTCTCCCTACTACCGAAGGTCATTTACCCCGACCTCAAAATGGTGTCTTGTAATTACATCTATGAAAGCAAATAAGACGGAATCCGGCCGCGACGGACAGGTTCTACGAAAGCCCCTAATTGCTAAAACAGGTTTGGAGGCCTGCATAAACACCAGCCCCTGGTGCATCTCTCTCCCTCCACTATCCTCAATCCCTTTACATCGCTCTTCTCTTCTCTCTCTTTCTCAGCCCATCTCTCCCTCCACTATCCACAATCCCTCTACATCGCTCTTCCCTTCTCTCTCTCATTCCATCTCTCCCTCCACTATCCACAATCCCTCTACATCGCTCTTCTTTTCTCTCTCTCTCTCATTCCATCTCTCCCTCCACTATCCTCAATCCCTCTACATCGCTCTTCTCTTCTCTCTCTCTCTCCCATTCCATCTCTCCCTCCACTATCCTCAATCCCTCTACATCACTCTTCTCTTCTCTCTCTTTCTCAGCCCATCTCTCCCTCCACTATCCACAATCCCTCTATATCGCTCTTCTCTTCTCTCTCTCATCCCATCTCTCCCTCCACTATCCTCAATCCCTCTTCATCGCTCTTCTCTTCTCTCTCTCTCTGGTTGTCTCCGCTTTCTATCTCAATTCCTATACAATATTCCTCTTTTCGATCTGTCAGGGTCACTCCTCGCTCCTTCTTCGTGTCTTTTGAAACCAAAATCCTAGGTGAAGATCTCAACGAGTGCCTGAAATGAAGATTACTCATCTGCGGTATTGGATATAGGTGTTATTAATTTCTGGGATTAGGGCATTCTTTAAATAATTACTTTGTACTATATTATAATAATATAAATTACTTCATTTTTTTATATTAATTTTAAACCAACAAATATTCCATTCAGTCCTTTTCCCTCATTAATGTCATATCCACCAATGTTATCATTGGAGATCACGAGTCTGTACTCGAGTACGTCGAAGGAGTATGAACACAATCGAGCATTCATTAATTTTTTTACTTCTAATCAATAATTTCATTGAGTGGGATTTTCTGGTCCATGTGATCATAATGATGCGGATATAGCAGGGCAATTGTACTATACGGGAGTAAGGACTTTTTACTCTTGATTGCGCATTTGCGGCACTTGAGGCGGTATTTGCTTCCATTGTTGGGGCTATTACCCTCCCTTCCCTACCCCTTCCCCCAATTATGGCCTTCCTTAGAAAGAAGGCATATTGACCAAGCCAACAAAAAAAAAAATAGGGAGCTAAAGACTGATAAATGAACACGAACTAAATGGTTGCCTTATTTTGTCTTTTAGGTAATTTCGATTATATTAATTATTATTTTTTTGATATATCACCAATCCCCCCCCCCGGTTTGAGGAGTGTGACTCGTCAGGTATTTGTATAACCTGAGATACGTGTGGCAGCTATGACTCCTATAGGTACTTCTTTTGCCTGATTTATTTATGATCATTCTAAGTCGTCATTAAAAAACTAAAATGTACATTTTCGAACACAGATCCACACCAGAGTGCATGTTACAAATATACGTAAATATATATAGGGACAGTATAGAAAATCGTAAAGCATTAATTTAGTAATCTGGGAGAATAGGTCCTCAATTATGTGTTCTCCTCCATTATATGACATGTACCATCGACACTGCCATTAGTACGAGAACTGTGGGCGTGTGCTAGTAATATATTAGGTTGACGATAAGGGTGTTAATAATACCTTAAACTGACTAGCTTTTTACAGCAAACAGTCTACATGAATGCAATGTCAAGGAATAGTTGGAATTCGGCAAGGAGAAAAAAACCCCAGATCTTGGAGCAAACACCTATATTGAACGTTTTGACAACACCAGACAGTTATTTAATGTTAAATAACAGATTATTTGCCGTACCCAGCTCGTCAGTTTAAAGCATTATTAACATGTATCTAGCCATTTTTCCGTACAAAGCCAGTCAGACTATGGTATATCAAACATGACATATAGACTAAGATGAAGATAGTTATTCGTTGAGGTGATGTGAAGTCAACGGATGGTAGGGGTTCGGCAAGGGGAAACAAACGTCAGATCTTGGAGCAAACACCTATATTGAACGTTTTGACAAATACAGACAGTTATTTAATGTTAAATAACAGATTATTTGCCATACCCAGCTTGTCAGTTTAAAGCATTATTAACATGTATCTAGCCATTTTTCCGTACAAAGCCAGTCAGACTATGGTATATCAAACATGACATATAGACTAAGATGAAGATAGTTATCCGTTGAGGTGATGTGAAGTCAAGGGATGGTAGGGGTTCGGCAAGGGGAAACAAACGTCAGATCATTAAGCAAAAATCTATATTGGACGTTTTGACTGCACTTTGGCATCCTTCTTCAGATTTTCGACGAAAATCAAACCTTCTTCCTACTTAACTGAGTTCTTCGATAGTTTGGAGTTGCGGTTGATGAGAATTTTCGCTTCATCAACCGCAACTCCAAACTGTCGACAAATTTACTCAAAAAGAATGAAGGTTTGATTTTTCTTATAAAATCTGAAGAAGGCTGGCAAATTGCAGTCAAAACGTCCAATATAGATCTTTGCTTAAAGATGTGACGTTTGTTTCCCTTTGCCGAACCTCTACCATCCCTTTACGTCACATCACCTCAACGGCTATCTTCATCTCAGTATACATGGTATGTTTGATATATATGATATATCTGACTGGCTATGTTTGTACGGAAAAATGGCTAGAGACGTGTTAATAATGCTTTAAACTAACAAGCTGTGTACGGCAAATAATCTTCATGCGTGTTAGAAATGGTGGAACGACTACCCGTGTATGGAATATAGTCTACACGCATGTTAGAAATGCCCTAACCCACAAGTTGTGTGCGGCAAATAGTCTATATGCGCGTTAGTAATACCATAGGATGACTGGTCTTGTATGGTAAATAATCTACATGCGTTCTACCTTAGGCAGAATTCGTGTGTACGGAGATTATTCTACATGCGTGTTATTAATACTTTAGGCAGTTTGCTTTGTACGATAAATCTTCTACATGCATGTTGTAATACCACAGACTGACTGGCTGTTGACAGTAAATAATCTACATGCGTGTAAGTAATTACTTAGCCTGACTTGCTGCGAACGGCAAATAGTCTACATGCTTGTTAGTAATAGCTCAGGTCGATTTGTCTGTGAACAACAACTAGTCTACATGCGTGTAAGTAATTACTTAGCCTGACTTGCTGCGAACGGCAAATAGTCTACATGCTTGTTAGTAATAGCTCAGGTCGATTTGTCTGTGAACAGCAACTAGTCTACATGCGTGTTTGTAATAAATTAGACTGATCTTCTATCGCAGAGTAAATCAGGAAAGTGTTGATTTTAAACCAACCTCTATTCTCTGTAAGATGGAATGTTACTTACCAAAAAAGAGAAAGATCTCCAGTGGTGGTTGTCTTGAAGGAGTTACTAAATAGCTCAAAAAATATAGGCTCTGGTGAGGAGATTATACAAGGAAATCATCAGAGTGTCAACTTTGATGAGAAAGATGAGACGGAACCCGAAAGTGTACCTTCAGGCCTAAAAATGCTAGAAGTGTTTCTCTTCCATGACCAAATTCCGGACTGCGTAAGATACAAAAGATAAAAACTTACAATTAACTAAAAAATTATCATTTCTATGTTTAATTCGTACTGAGATAAACATTGCAATTTAAAGAAAAAAAAAATAATATCCATTTTTCATTTAGTTTTATTTTCCCTTCTAACTGTTGGACATCATTCCTAAAGCTGGCGCAATTTTTGTAAATCTGCATCATCTTATTAATATGTGTTATTTTGTAAAGATCTGTCTTTATTTAAAGCTTTTTAATATAAATTTGATCAGGCGTATACTTTGTGTTTGGTACTATGTAAATCATACCTCTATGGAGGAACTAGAGCCCAACCGGATGTGATCCGGTTGGCAGTGCATTAAAGGACTCCAGTGTGACAAGTAAGACTCCATGAGGGAGCATTGTGTATTGAAAAACTCCATGAGGAGTAGTGAATTATAAAACTCCATGAGGAGTAGTGAATTATAAAACTCCATGAGGAGCAGTGTATTGAAAGACTCCATGAGGGAGCAGTATCTAGTGTATTAGTAAAAAACTCCGAGAAAGGAGTAATTTGTGTGTCCATAAGACTCGGCCGAGCATAAGCCCTGCGAGCAGGAAATATTAATATTTAAAGAAGAACTGTGACGTCCAAGTGGAGCTCCACACCACCTGAGGACAAGTGAACTGTTGAATAAATGACTGAGAATTGGTGAGTACAAAATTTGATACATTAGTACCAGAATACTGCCATTTTCCATCCAGTGAACAGAACAAAAAATACAGTCCACTCAATAGAGGAACAAACACTTTGATATATAAGTATAATAGTAAAATTATGTAATATATTTATAATTATTAATTAATATAACTGTATATGTGTATAATTTATATTGTATAATTAGAAGTATATCTAATGACTGTATTGGGTGAATCGCTTTAGTTGCGGATGCTCATAAAATAAATAAATATAAAAAAAAGGTATAAAAGCATGACAAGAACGCACTAAAACTTTGCAGTTAGCCGGATGTTTCCTCCCGGCCAGATGAAGCATCTGTTATATACTTCTTCTTCATCTCATGAAAGGCAAGAGGTATATGTGTATAAGAGCCGCGGCACTATGAGCTCCCAGGAGTGTATCATCATGTTCAGAGTTTTATTATGAGTATATAAGGTGGAGAAGGCATTCCCCCGAGATCCACCGGAAGATTTACTGTCTAGCGGTGTAAGTGTTGCCCTTTTAATACTGTGTCTAATGAAGGCCGTGGGGTTGATCGTAAACCCTAACGAGATAGTGGGCAACAAAGCCAGCCCACGGATTCCTCTATCTTGATAGGGGATCCCATAAACCTGAATTCGGCAATCAGACTTCAAACCATGGGAAAGTTCTTCCAAGACCGTCTCGTCTCTTTCATCTCGTCCCTAATCAATTCTATACAATATCTTACTAAGTAAACAATTAGAGAAATAATATTAACCGGTTACTGACCGAACTTATATTAAGACATTGACTGCGGGAGCGTAAAACCCCAAATCAGCCAAAAAATTGTTTTTTTTTTTTTGTTTTTTGTTTTTTAAATAACTTATCCATTGGAAATTCGTGCGTTTTTTACAATGACGCACATATGAGGAAGAAACTCCTGCAAATATTCACAGAAAGAACTGAGCCCGGAACGATTCCGAAATAAGGCACTCGAAACACTCCCTGAGACGACGGAGCAACGAATAAACCGCAGATATTTTGTTTTAATAAGAAAGGATTGCTCATAAACCGTTCCACCATGGATGTTAAGAATAATGGCAACCTATAGATACTCTGGCGCATGCAAATGCGCCTAAAAAAAGAAAAACAAACTCCACACATAACACAGATTTATGCACCCCAGCAAAAACAAACGGAAGAAACTAGCAAATAACATTGTTATTCGATCCACGCTTTCAGCCTATAAACGACAGCCGATACCAGAAAGTTAAATGCGGTTGTAGCATTTCGTCTTCCGCCTAGCCAGTAGTGGTTTCTACAATTCGAAAGTAGAACCAAATGTATATTTCATCAGATCTAAAAGCGTCAGTAACTTTTCCCTCCTTTATGATGAAACTGGATTTCATAAGGGGATTGCCTCATGAGACCATCCTTCAATGTCGTATTTATGAGGCATATTATTAAATGATCCGCATAAGTGTTCTATCCGTGCAGGCTTCCTAAAGCAGGAAAAGGCCGGCCCGCAGGAGATGCGCGAGTTAAATTTATTTCACAGAACGTCAACGGTCATAAATAAGAATATTTCTATTTATATATATATATATATATATATATATATATATATATATATATATATATATATATATAAATCGCCTGTCCTTCTGTTTGTTTGTCAGTCTGTTTATCTGTTTGTTCCTTATACAAATCCACACCGTTCGACCGATTTTGACCAAACTTGGCACACTGGTAGGTCTTGATACGGGGAATCTTCTAGAATAGGTCAAAATAGTCAAATTTTGAAATTTGGTCAAATGATTTCTTTCTTTGATAAGAGGTATCTTGCTCGCAGGCTGTGGTGCTGGCCTCTGTTGGCTGCTTCACGAATTACTTCGGCCATTTTGAATAATGAATAACAATTTATTTTTTGATGTTGTTCATAATTAGAATAACTTAATATCATTGATGACTTTACATCATAATATAATCATGTAATGCAGTTTGTTTCAATTTTAATTCAACAGTCACCGTCTAACTAAGGAGCGCTGGCCTTTCTTTGATAAGAGCTATCTACTCGCAGGCTGTGGTGCTGGCCACTTTTGGCTGCTTCACGATTTACTTCAAATTCACCCCGTTTGACCGATTTTGACGTAACTTGCTACACAGGTAGATATACGGGGAGTATCATAGGCAGAAAGCAGGTGTATACAATTTATATATTCGAAGTCAACGGATGGTTGGGATTCGTCTAGGAGAAAAAAACGTCAGATCTTGAGACAGAAATCTGAATTGAACGTTTCGGCTGCCCTTCAGCTAAAAAGAAATAATACACAAATTACAAGGGGAAAAATCAGACAGCATAAGACAGAGAAAGCTAGCAGTATGACGTGCGAAACTTGAAGAAGATGGCGACATGGTCAATAAAGTAAGATCATAATGTTTGCTACTAATTGGCTTAGTGTAACTGGTAAAAAAAAAAATAATAAATAAGAAAAAAAATTGGTCCAACCAATTTATATCAAATAACAAAACAAAGCACTTTACGTTTGCGGCATTGGGAAGTAGATGAAACCAGATTCAGTTATTCCCTGTGTTTTTTTTAGTATGAGAAAAAAATGGTTTGATATTTTGCAAAAAAAAAACATGATGACAAGATGAGTGAAATGCGAAACAGCCCATTGGAATAAATAAACTTTTTAATAACAGACCTCGAGTTTGATGAAGGCAATATTAGAAGAAGCGGCTGCTATAGGAGACCCGCGAACAGAGAGAAAAAACACGAGCGGAAGGAGGTCGTAACGACTTGGTCTCGGCCTCTTTAGATAGAAAATGAAGTCTACAACGAGATGTCACACGTTGGATGTGGAAGAAAAAAACACGGCCTGCCTGGGAAACGAGGGGTCCCAGTCGGAAATTGAAAGAAAATTACTTGGGTAGTGGCTGCATGAAGGGTGACTTTCCCAGGCTTCGATCCTTTAATGGATAACGGGGATCGTAGATACTCAGTGCGCTATATAATTGTTGGTGATGTTTTGCAATAAATCATTCTTTAAAATCAACAAGCAACAGGAAACAATTACGAAAACTACTTACGGGCTAATAGTACCTTGGATAGTCAAAATCAAAGTAATTTGCTCCAATTTAGGGATAACAAATAAATCAGGGGCCTCCCGTGGTCTAGTGGCTAGATTCATAGCGCAGGGCTGCTCCCTGGATGTCGGCGCTAATAGCCAAGATTTGTTGATGCGCCGTAAAAATAAAAAAAAAATAAAATAAAAAAAAAATTAATATTTCCCAATTCTTTATGTCATAAGTTTTATATGGGATGTTAACGTAACCAAAAAAAAAAATGTTTTAATTCTTCGAAAACGAAATGCCAGCGCTGTTTCTGAGGAACGGAAACCCTCTTTTTAGGGCTAAAGTTATTTTAAAAGAAGAAGGAAGAATCTTCTAAAGTACCTACGTAGGGTTTTTAAAAAATATTAGTTTTTTCGAAAATAGTGAACAATCTTTAGAAAGCTGCAGTTAAAATTTTAAGTTGATCAGGTGAAAATTTGAAGCACTAGTCGCCCGATTTTAACATAATTTTGAGAAAATAGACTTTTTAATTTTTTTTTTTCATAATTTCTTGTTAAAAAGATGAAAAAAAAATGGGTTTTAATTTTAAAGTGTATAGGGAATTTAGTTAAAAAATTGAATTGAATTTGGCACATTTAAAACTGTCCCAGAACATAAACACTATTGGACACAAGCCTATACAAAATAAAATGATTAAAAAAAAGTTGCGATGCATTATTACCCCTAAAGCGGTCGCTTTATTAAGATTCAATCATCCAGGTTCGTTATGAAATGGAAACTAGTTTAGTAGGTGAAATATTTATTCCAGATCTTTTAAAAATCATAGCCATTCATATGAAACAAAAACAAAGAAGAGGATTAAGAAAACTACTTGGGTATTAAGGATTAATGACTTGCCTTAAAGATAAAAAAAAAAGAGTAACTGAGGCAGCTTTTATTCTTTGATAGAAATCCGAGCTTGCAGACTCTCAATGGGCCATCAAGTCATTTTTTTTTTTTTTTTTTTTTTTTTTTTTTTTTTTTTTTTTTTTTTTTTTTTACGGCGCATCTACATCTAGGTCATTAGCGCCGACGTCCAGGGTGCAGCGAGGAATTTTACCAGCGAGCCGTGGGATGATAAAATTCCTGCCGGAGGTTGGGAATTGAACCCACCATCTCCCGCTTATGAATCCAAGGCGCTAGCCATAAGACCACGGGAGACCCCGCCATCAATTCATTTTAGACTTTTTCGAATCTATAGTTCTACAAACTCAGAAAAAAAAACAAAAGAAAGATTAAAGAACATTTCTTGGATTGTGGCTATATAAAGAGTAACTGACGCAGGTTTCGTTACTTTAATAGACTACAGGTGAGTCATATAGCTATTGTAAACGTTTTAATGAAAATACCGTACACGTTAGTACGTTAAAAATTTACAGCAGGTATTCTAAAAACCGTAGCCGTTCACAGGAAACAAAAACAAAGGAAATGATTAGGATAATTCCTCGGATTGCGGCTACATAAAGAGTAATTGAGGCAGGTTTAGTTTTTTTTTTTCATATACTTATTGTGTGCGTTTAATGGAAGGCTTCTACACGCTTAGTATGTCCTATATGTAATGCAGATCTTTTAAAAACCATAGTCGTTCGAACGAAAGAAAAATAAAGGATAGGATTAAGACATTATGTACGTCGAAGGAGGTAGGAAACGTCGAGAGACGTACCCAGCTTTTTATAGCCTTCAACAATCTCTCACCTATCCAGCCTCCCGCCGACACAAAGATGCGGATGTCCCCGCAAGCGCTCGCACATACGCCTCTCCTCGTACCTCGCAAGCTTGCGGGCGCATCCCCGGAAAGGGGAATACCTATTTCTCTAGCTTCCACCCCGAGACAGTTGAATAGGATTAAGACAATTGATTGAATTGTGGCTAACACCTAGCGGTGTGGAAGTACCGCCGATGGACTACTGGCTTGGCCCTAGGCGGTCTCCGGGTACCACTAGGTCCCTCAAGCCAAAACGGCGTTCTGGACCGCGGGACCGCTCGCCGAGGTTGATTTCAAGGCCTCTCTGGTCCCAACGATTTCGACTAGTAATTGGCACTTTTTTTAATATACGTACACACCTCACAAAAATAAAAAAAACAAGAGGCTTATGTCAAATGTGAATTCTTCGAGTTCGTTATTTTATTATTATATGTTATACTAAATTTTGGAATCTTATATCCAAAGAAAATGGTTTTTGGACCGGTCGAAAATTTCCATCCATGCGCACAATGTGTTCATAGATATCAGGGATTGTAGTCTTTAGGGGGCTTATAGTTAATATAAGTTTCATAGATATCTGAGCAAATTGTTCTAAATCATATTAGCTTCCATTTTTTAAAAAATGCATTGAAATCGGTTAAGATTTGGACGCTCTAGCCTTTTCTGGAACACGAAATGTCGTTTGGCGGTGGTACTCGAAACCCGCATGAGAATCTACTATTTAGCCACTAGACCACGGGGAGACTCATTATAAACATACTATCGTAAAATTCATGAATTCAGAAGATGAATTCCCCTGATTCCTCTGTTATGAAACGAATTTCCCAGGCAATGAAGTATGTGAATCCACCTGAAAAAAGAAAGAATCTGTCTATCTTACAGGCTGGTAGATAGATAGTTAGATAAAGAGAGAGAGGGAGAGAAAGAGAGAGAGGGAGAGAGAGAGAGAGTGAGAGGGAGAGAGAGAGAGAGAGAGAGAGAGAGAGAGAGAGAGAGAGAGAGAGAGAGAGAGTGAGAGAGAGAGAGAGAGAGAGAGAGAGAGAGAGAGAGAGAGAGAGAGAGAGAGAGAGAGAGAGAGAGAGAGAGAGAGAGAGGGAGAGAGACTAAGAATGTGATTGCCTAAAAATTGATTTAAAAGGAGGAAGCCTATATTGAAGAAAGGAAAGAGACTATTTTATTCATAAACAAACGCATTTTATGCGGGGAATAAGGCCCTGACGGGAGAGAGGAATGGTGAAAAACAAGCCTTAGCTTTTATTATGAAGGGCATTAAGGAGAGTGGGTCCGGTGGAGGTAGAGCCGATAAACTATGGCCCTATGCAAGTTTAAAGGAGCAGCTCGGGGCGGGCGAAGGATCAGTTTTATTTTATCCCTCCTTGTCCGGCCATATGTTTGGTCGGGTTTATTTGTAGCCCCAGAAGGGAGGAAGGCTTTCAAAGGATATTGCACGGTGACCGCTCCAATGCTTGGGCCCATCCCTCCCGACTGGAGCTACTGTTTTATCCCGAATTGCCGCAAAGAGATCTATGCCGCCTCAGACCCAAGGGGTTTTCTCCTATACCGTCGAGGCTCAATTTCATATCATTTTTTTTTTTTTTTCTTCTTTTCTACAGTTTTCTACATCTGATCCCTCCGTTACGGGCTTACATTTATCAACATGCATCTTCGACAAAAGCTACTACTTTACTGTAAAATACGTTACCATTCCAATAATAAACAATCCAATGGGAATTTCATGAAATTAATACACAATTATCTTTATTGGAAATTATATCTTCCAGGAGAAAAAGCAAGTACGTTTCGACATTTCGTTAAAAATTAGACAATTTTTGTTGCAGAGTATCTAGCATTCTCCTAATTTAATAGGCATATTAATATATGAAAAATATAGGGGAAAAAAATAAAAAATATAAATTAAAAAGTAACTCTCAACTAAATAACCTAATACGTTAACTGTTAAAAATATTTTAATTGAGAACATATGTTTCAATAAAAACATATGTTCTACAGCCTCAATTAAAATATTTTTAACAGTTAACGTATTAGGTTATTTAGTTGAGAGCTACTTTTTAATTTATATTTTTTTTTTCGCATTATGGGCTATGCGTTTCCGCACGCTACGCTCGCTCAAGAAGATATCAAAACTCTAGTCATTCCAACTCGCTGAAATTAATGGAATTGTATTAATTTCAGCGAGTTGGAATGACTAGAGTTTTAATATCTTCTTGAGCGAGCGGAAACGTATAGCACGAACGCCCATAAGCGACAGGTTACGATGGGTGAGGAGGCCCTTAAAATGTAAAATTATTTTTGAATAAATAGTTTATTAACGTTTTAAATGAGAGTTATTAATTTCTAAATTTTACATCCCTGCGCATGAGTATGTTTACTAGTACGTTGTTAAACAGTAATAATAAGAACTTGTAAGCACTGTGTGACAATATAATCACTTGTTAATGATGCAATTTAAATTAATTTATATTTGCGTTAACAAAGTAAAAAAGACCCCATTTATTTTATTAAATGTTTATTCTTATTATTAGCCTGTTTCCTTCTTCAGAGGAGGAAACCCGCTTATGAGGGTGCCTTTATGGTGCATCCGGTGCCGATTAAAAAATTTTATTGGGGTTTCAGAAATCATAGACCACGAAAATAACTATGGTTAAAATAGTTTGTGTGTGTGTATATATATATATATATATATCAATGCTAGATATTTTTCAAAGTCGTTTTTTTTTCTTTTTTTTTTTTTCTTTTTCTTTTATTTTTCTTACGGCGCATCTACATCTAGGTCATTAGCGCCGACATCCAGGGTGCAGCGAGGAATTTTACCAGCGAGCCGTGGGATGATAAAATTCCTGCCGGAGGTTGGGAATCGAACCCACCATCTCCCGCTTATGAATCCAAGGCGCTAGCCATTAGACCACGGGAGACCCCCAAAGTAGGTTTGTTATTTTTAACTATTAGCAAAACGCTCACCCAAAAACGTAATTTGGAACATTTTTTTTTTTTTTTTTTTTTTTGGTGTATCGACTACTAGGGTCACTAGCAACCTTTAAAATTGTTCATTTTAAACAAATGATGAAGCAATTCAAGTAAAAATTCATCTGTTTTTGGCTTTCTTCAGTTTTATTACTTACAGCCCTATTATTTAACGTAATTCTAAACCAAGAAAGCCAACGATTCTGTTTACAAATTTTGTTACTTCCTCTCAACATATATCAAAACTAACGTTAAGCCTAAATCTAAGCTATCTCTCAACTACACATTCAAATTAATATTAAAAGCACTCAGACAATAAATACATTCACCCTAAAAGAATATATACATTAATAAATATAAACTTATGACTATATTAGAGTATAAAGATTTAGGCCCTTCAGACATCCTATTATATTTTTTTTTACAGAGGCCTCAGTTTTAGATAGCATATCCTTAAGGGCAATAGGAAGTTGGTGCCGCTCCCTGGCTTCTTGAAGTGCTGGGCAGTCCACCAAACCAATCCCCAAACCAATTAATGGGGGCGTGGTAATAATCTGATTATTACCACGTCCCCACGCCTGAGTTTGCTAGCAGTAACACTCTTAGTAAATACGGTTTTCTCGATGCTCTTTATTAATGTATCTTTGTTGTTATATTGCTCTTGCCAGATATTTTTTACCAGGTTTTTCAGGAATCGTTTTTGATCGTTTTTTATTTAGTGGCGAGGCAGGGTCTGCTCTGCGGAGGATGTCTGTCTCGCCAACATATCGGATTTTTCATTTCCTTCAATTATCACGTGACCTGGAAAAATTTCACAACTTGGAACGCATTAAAACGTTGGTGGTTAGACCGTATAACGTTAGGAAGTGCTTTTTCGTCGTAACAGAATAATAGCGATTTGTAATAAAAAGTCGGTTGTGCGTTGAAAAATCCAGTGGCCGGCCGATCAGGTTTGAATAAAGCCCCTTTTTAATGGCTCCGGACAAATAAGAAGTCGTTTCAGTGTAGCGAGACAAACACAGACTGAATTGTGGGAGCACTATCAGGTGTCGAAGACCCTTCGACACCCGCCATTTAGAATGTGCTAACGTAATATTCATGAAATCAGGGACTGAGTTCCCGTGTTTCATTTGTTAAGAAAATGATTTCTCTTGCTCTGAAATCTGTGAATGATTCAACCACGAACAATCAAATGGGCTACGGTGTAGTGCAGTGGTACAGGACCTTAGGTCTCTGAATGCATATTTCGACACTCTGCCATTCTTAAGGGTTGGTTTAGCAGCCAGGTTTTGAGGCCATCAACCCTTCTGTGAAAAAACTTCTTGAATGGAAAGTAGAACCAGAGGGCGTTCTTCAATAACAAAAGCGTCGGAGGGAAGAGTTTGAAATAAAGGGTTAAGAAAGGTTTCATTAGATTCAAGCAACGGAGACTGTCGAAGTAGAAACAATGGTAAGGGTTCAAGTATTTAGGCTCCCTAATAACTGTCAGCTTTGAGCTGTAATTGTTCAGAACAATACTGATTCATTTATAACGACTGTTCGACAACTCGTTAAAACATTTTAGCGGCGACTCTCCCTCATTCTCCCCTCGCTAAGATATTCCCAAGTCGTAACAAAACTCTGTAGTTGTTGACTCTGAGAGAGTTAAAGACATAATGTCCCCTAATTACTCGAGAGGAGCAACCCCATCCCTTCCACCCTTTCGGCTTTAGCCTCACTCCGGATTTCATTAGACTTAATCCACTCTCAATACCGAAGAATGGAAATAATAAAGTCCAACGCACAGGTAGAAGTTAATCTTTTGGTGTTTCGAAATTAAATTCCAATTCAAGGTTAGCAACGAAATCATTAATGTGTTATACAAAATTTTATCAGAGCAAATGATGTGTTATTCTTCCATTGCTCGGAAATGCAGCACATTCACTTGCATGGTTATTAAACTGGGATATACAGGGTGTATTACAAGTTCGTGATACCGCTGATGTAGTCCTTGAAATCTCGTCATGGTTAGGTCTTATTTCTACAAATGATTTTCGAATCCATGTGATCAGGTGGTTTATGTCCTAAATGGGTACTTTGTACACTTGCTACTTAGATCAGTGTTATCTGCCTGCCAATGCCCGAGCATTGCAAGGACTACATCAACGGTGTGACCAAGTGTCGTCATCGTGTTCTGCAAGGTCAATTGTACGAACGTTTAAAATTGTCGATGTATTTTTTTTTATTCAACTTTCATGCAAGACTTACTATAATCATTAAATATCAATTTCATCAAGAGTAATTTTCATTTATTTCTGATATTATCATGAAAAATATATAATATTATTTTTATTTATATGGTGTTTTTTTCACTCTAGAATTCCAATTGCATTATGAGATTGAAAGATAATTTCAGTTCTGAGTATACTGTTGGATGGCTGATTAAATTTTACAAATTTTGTGAGAATCGGCGCCCTGCAGGATTTATTTTAGAAGAGTAGTGATTTTCGGAACGTTGTAACTAACCAGAAGCTTTTAATAATCTCTACATTCTGGATTGAAATTGCGGTTTGAATGAAATTCTTGTGAACATTGGATGTCCATTTGCCTTAAAGAAAATTTAATGCTGATTTCAAAAATGTAATGAAACTTTAGAAACAAATGTTTACAAGCAGAAAACATTGTAGTTTTACTACAAAAAACAGCATATGTCTGGAGTGGAGTGTGATAGAAATGTGTGGTTGGTGGTGTTTAAATACATTCCTTGTCTAGTTTCACCCCTTGTAGTATTGTTATTATCTTGCGATACACCCTGTATACTGGTTGCTACCACATTTAATCTTCAGTTGTAGAGTACCTATTAACCATACCAAAAGCTCAACGTCGTCAACTTGATCCATAACCACGTTTTAAACTGGCTTTCCTGACCTTCTGAAGTGCAAAATCCTTACCCTCTAAAGATTCGGCAATCGCCAGAGATCTTCCAAGTATTTTCGAGCCTCATTTTCGGGGCTGCTGGATGGTCATTACTGGGAAAAATAAAATCATGATAAAGCCACATACCGCTATCTATCCTAAGTACTGTAGTGCGTAATAATTGCTACGAAGGTTACTAAAACTCACGAAGTAACTTTCGAAAGATTTCAGCTCACTCTGGGAAGAGCATATGGAGTGGGCTAAGTTTTCACGTTCTTCTGCTTTTCTGATAAATGTCTCCATTGTATTTTAGACAATAGTGACGATTCCTTTGACGTATGATTTATAACCATCTGTTTGTCCATAAATCACGAACCCCATTTTCCAACTTCATCATGGATGTTTAGATACCACGCAAATCTCTCTAAGCATTGGCGTTTACCATGTACCTGGATTTTAACTCTCCTCTCCAAATGGTAGAATCAAACACGCTAATCATCGCGGGAGACCTTGTGGTATATTTTTGAGAATTTCGGCGAATCTTTGCCTATTTGTGCTTCCATAAGAATCGTTCCGACATTGGTCCTAGTCTGTCTTTATCACACACGCAAAAACCACTGAACATACAAGGATGCTTTAAAGTTCAAAATCAATCAAACTGACTAAAATGGGGAAACAAAATGTAAAAACACAAATATCGCCATTTATTGCGAACTATTTCTTTAGAAATTTTGAATCTCAAATGAATCTTTTTCTTTTTTTTTGTGATTGTTTAATATTTTTATTACGGTAGGATTTTGTCTATACCATTTAAAAAATAAAACAATATTATTGCCACCTCTTTTATCATTCCATAATTTACGTAATAAAAAAAATCATATAAAATTCCATTTAATGTTCCTATTTCTCCATTTTGGGCGCAAAAACTCCTTTTTCCTTGGAAATTTTAGTCCAGCAGATATTTAAATTGGCTTGAAAGCAAAACAATTTATAAATTTATCAAAATAATCGGTCTCGTAACAGGGTAGGAGGGCCTTAAAAGCACACTTGGGAGACAGTGTGTTAAATACTATGCTCCGGCTTCCTGATTTACTCCTTGTCCAATGGCCATTATAGGCTAAATTGGTCTAGTATCATTCAGACTGCTTCCGAATTGCGATCTTTGGTCGTCCAAAGCGTTACTTGATTGCTGAACCCTTTGGCCAAACTCGCACTTTTTAAAATATAAGATTCCAGCAAGTTTTATACTTTCCAAATCACACCACAATACGAAAACGCACTAAGATGAAGAAGTTCCTTCGAGCTAAGTCGTTTTTTTTTAACTCACTCAAACGTTTTAAAAGCACTATTCTAAATCTATCTTAAAACATTCATAGTTTCAATAAACTACGGTGCTGGGCAGTTAGTAATACTTCCTCCACTCAGCAGTTAAGATAAGAGCCATTACTATTCAGACTCCGTGTTTGCTTGCTAATAAACCTTCGACGGAGAGCAATTAAGACAGGCGTGAGGGGCTTGGGAAAGTCTTACCCTGGCTGCCCTTCTTTATGACGGCGCTTCTGATATGATTTTAAGCCGAGGTATAAAAGAGTTTAACCTCCTCAAAAGACGTTTTATACGCCCCTGAATATTGTAAGAGTCGTTAGAGACGTTGATGTGGCCATAAAGACAGGAGAAGTAAAACTTTCCTTGGCCGTACATCATCAATTCGTAGGGAAGGAGGTTGTACTGGAGGGGAGCTGGATAGGTGGAGAAACTGCTAACCTCCATCATTTCATAGTGTCCGTTTTTGTACGTTAGTTCATATTTTCTAAATAAGACATCTGTGTACGATTTCGTATGGAAGCAGGTTCTACTGGAGGGGTGCTGCATATGTTTGGAAACTACTAACCTCCATCATTTCATAGTGTCCGTTTTTGTACGTTAGTTCATATTTTCTAAATAAGACATCTGTGTACGATTTCGTATGGAAGCAGGTTCTACTGGAGGGGTGCTGCATATGTTTGGAAACTACTAACCTCCATCATTTCATAGTGTCCGTTTTTGTACGTTAGTTCATATTTTCTAAATAAGACATCTGTGTACGATTTCGTATGGAAGCAGGTTCTACTGGAGGGGTGCTGCATATGTTTGGAAACTACTAACCTCCATCATTTCTTAGTGTCCGTTTTTGTATGTTAGTTTGTATCCTCTAAATAAGGCATCCTTGTATGAATTCGTATGGAATCAGGTTGTACTGGAGGGGTGCTGTATATGGTCGGTAACTGCTAACCTCCATCATTTCATAGTGTCCGTTTTTGTATGTTAGTTTGTATCCTCTAAATAAGGCAGGGAGTGGAGGGGTGCTGTGTATGCTTGAAAACTGCAAACCTCCATCATTTAATAGTGTCCGTTTTTTTATGTTAGTTTGTATCCTCTAAATAAGGCATCTTTGTATGATTTCGTATGGAAGGAGGTTTTACTGAACGGATGCTGTATATGCTTGGAAACTGTTAACCTCTATCATTTCATAGTGTCCGTTTTTGTATGTTAGTTTTTATCCTCTAAATAAGGTACTGGACAGGCCTACAGTTGTTTGAACGCAGATGTGCAATTGGTACATTTAAACGCCAAAAGTGATGAAAGTTATTACAGTAATAGCCTTGCTGCGCAGTCCAGTGGCGCATACCGGCACCTGATCTATCCAATTTATAGCATAAATAGACTAAATAATGTTAAGGACAATGTTATTTACAGTTTCGCTCTTCGGGAGTTAAGAAATAGTGGCTAGAGAGTAAGAAATAGTTGCTCCCAAAAAATCATAGATAAGCGAGAGTATTGTAAGGATACAATGAATGTATAACTCTTGGGTTTGAGTATGGTCTAAAGGAGGTAGATAAGTGGTACGGGAGGCTTAACAACCCATTGTATTTGGACAAGAACCTTCCGTTCTTTCTGCTTTTATACAAACTCCTTATTATACCTCCCTTTCTCAAATAGATCACTTTTATAGGTCCATTACCCTTTCTCGGAGAAATGCAGGAACAACGTTTAAAACGACAAACTAATAAACGCCGGGCGTCCACAACCATGTGCCCACCCCATAATAAGTACCAGATTTTCTAACCCTCATGATGTCATAATATATGGAATATATTCAAAAGATTGGCAGATAAATCTACTTCCGTTTGGTTCCGGAATTATGCTATTCAGACAATTTATTTCTCCAAATGAAGAAAAGCCTATTTTTTCAAGAATTCAGATTTTTATTAAAAAAGACGGACATATATTATTTAAGAGCAACAATTCGCCTTAAGTTGCTCGAAGCAGAATTTTGTATTTAAACTGCGTATTTGCATGTTGTCTTTGAAATCTGATTCTGAGTAGGATACGAAACCAATACATGTGCCTCTTTGTATACACACAAACACACACACACACACATACACACATATTTATATATATATATATATATATATATATATATATATATATATATATATATATATATATATATAGAAAAACTTCTAAATTTAGTAAGCATTAAATCTCAGCTAATGAAAGGGAAGTTTATTGAGGGATAAGTTGAACAATTGACTCCCTTTTGTTAAAAAAATATAAAATGGAGTTTTCTTACTTTTAAATACCTTTTCTGGAGAATTATGGATTACTCATTTTTTATTGACCAAACTTTGGGAATTTATTGTCCAGACCAGAAGCAAAAAAAAAGTAACTGAAAGGAATGGCTGGAAAAGTTTTTTATATGAGAGGATCTCCAATTTTGTGATTTCCAAATTTTCATTGATTTATCTTTTGCGTTATTTAGTTGCGTTATTGGACTTATGTCAACTTGGACAGTGGATCCATACACTGCTGCTGTGTGCCGGACAGCAATCCATCTAATTTTTCTACCTTCAATTTTCATAGTTAATACAGTTTTTTCCTTGCTTTCTTCTTAACTCAAATACTTTTTTTTCGTTGTTCTCCTATTACCTCTCTCCCCTTCTGTCCAATTTCGATAGAATATAGCTGCTATTCTTTGGTATGAGCCTTTAATAGCGATGTTTAAACCCACACAATGTTTGACTATGTACAATGGTTTAGTGTTAATAACAAAATTTAAAAGGGAATCAGCTAGTCTATATCCTTGTTATCTATATATATATAGATATGCCCTACTCTGCTCTGTGAGCAAAACTATCGAAAAAGCGGTGTATACAAATACAATCGTGATACAACCGTTAAAAGGGTAATACTATCTTGTAACTTTTTTTTATGGGGTAAAATTCTTCCTTAACTTATCAAAAATCATATCCAAGATTGTTTATGTGAAGACTAAATTTTTAAATAGGCATACGATTTTCCGAGTGAAGTCCCAATGCCGAGTGAACGCCATGCTGATTTAAAGATAATTTTTTGAGCGAGCTTCGATTGGCCCCTTTTTAACTGTTAAACTTTTTTGGTCCTCCTTCAATACATTTCAAAATTACGGTGGAGCGTATAGTGTAATCAGTTAGTTTTATATATATTTTTTCGTTACCTAAATTAAATGCGCGATATTACGTTGCTGATAAAACGATTAGATTACATTAGGGATGATAGAATTTGGTAAAGCTGAAGACAGGGAGGTTCGAAATAAGGTCCAGTCTCTGTGCCCATTGTTACACGGAGGGCCCCCAGCCGTGCATTAGCTACAGCTTCTACATGATTAATCTTACAGCTAAATGAGCGTGTAAATGAAGATTTACTTGCTCTTAGTCTGCTTAATGATCAGTTTTTTCCCCTTATTATCTACCGTTATTGATTATTCCAGTCGTCAAAGAAAGATTAAGTTTCAAGAAAAGGGCGTTTCTATATTAAGTATGACGAAGATTTTAGAAGAAGTTAGTGTCCTGTGATACCTGAAACCTATTATTTGTATTTTTACTAGAACACCCAACAACAATTAAAAACTTCTCATTTTTAAGAGCATAAAAATGAGATATTCTTACTTGTTCTAGGGTATTTAGTGAGGCTAATATCATGAACACACTTAAAAATGAGATATTCTTACTAGTTCTAGGGTGTTTTAGTAAGGCTAATATTATGAATGCCTTTAAAAAATGAGATATTCTTACTAGTTCTAGGTTGTTTTAATGAGGCTAATATCATGAATGCTCTTAAAAATGAGATATTCTTACTAGTTCTAGGGTGTTTAAGTGAGGCTAATAACATTAGCTATCCAGATCATCAGCAACTAAGGCGATTTGCTTAGTACATTTATACACGTACATATACAGTTATAATTAAACAAATACATAGTAAACTTACTTCTAAATCTACTCTTAAAAATAACAGAAAAAATACATTGAAACGGGCTAATTCATGTAAAAACAAAAACAAAAATAATAATATCAAAAGAAAAAAATATAATATTAAAAAAAAGTAAATAAATAAATAAAAGATTGTATTGATCAAATTAAAATTAGCTTGAAGATGTTTTGAGTTTAAGGATTAAAATTGAACTAATAGATTTATATTGAACTAAAAAAATAGTAAAAAATTTTAATTTCTAAGAGCACTGATGAAAACCCTTAAGAACTAGCCGGTTATAAGAAAGCTGATGATAAAGCTCTCTTCTCTAGTAAAAATATTATGGAAGATAACACTATCATGGTTATATTTTGAGGTATACACGGAATAAGGTGTTCCTACTTCTACTGGATATAAGGTTTTGATTATTGGGGTTAGGTCTTTTGATTGAATAAAAACTACATTTTATAGTTAAAATTAGTTTATTTATGCCAACGTTTCGGCTTGAAATGCAAGCCTTCTTCAGGCCTGATGAAACGTGCCGAAATGCCGAAACGTTGGCATACTTTTTTTTTTTTTTTTAACGGCGCATCGACATATCTTGGCCATTAGTGCCAACGTCCAGGGTGCAACCAGGAATTTTCTCACCGAGCCCTGAGAATATTTCTGCCGCCGGTGGGAATCGAACCCACCATCACCCACTTATGAATCTAGCGCGCTAGCCACTACACCACGGGAGACCCACGTTGGCATAAACTCATTTTAACTATAAAATGTAATTTTTATATAATCCTCCTTGAATTGGGACACTTCTCCCTCTCCTACAAAGCCCCGAAGACGGCTTGCATGTCAAGCCGAAAAGTCAGCATTAATAAACTAATTTTAACTATAAAATGTAGTTTTTATTCAATCAAAAGACCGAACCCCGATGATCAAAAACTTCTATACCTCAACGGTCAACAATATCTTCTCAATTTTCTACCAGATAGGTACATGATAAAATAATCTATATACATAAAAGTCACGTGTCTGTTTGTTCCTTATACAAATCCACATCGTTTGACCGACTTTGACCAATCTTGGCACAAAGGTAGGGGTTGATACGGGGAGTGTCATAGGCTAGATCAACAATTTCTACCAGCTGTCTGTCTGTATGTTTCTTCCTTATACAAATTCACACCGTTTGGCCGATTTTGACGTAACTTGGCACACAGTTAGATCTTGATACGGGGAGCGTCATAGGCTAGGTCAAAGTCGTCTAGGACTCACAGTTCGGAGGTCACGGGTTCGAAACTTGTTTGGTTTCTAATTTATTTTTACTTTTCTAGATGCAGAAAGTAGGTGTAGCATGGAACGCCAGGGAACATATCGTAATAAAATATAATGAAAGTTTATAAGTTTTTCAAATCACACTTAGAATAACGATGCTATGATAAAAGCGCCGTTGACAGAATTCCTATTTTATTTTCGCCATTACTACATTGAATAGGCCAAAAGTAATCTCGTTTTGGGTTTTCTTTTGTTTATTTTATATTTGACTTCAACTCTAGAATTTAAGAAAACATAAAAATGAAAAAAATTTATGAAATCCTTTTAATGAAAAATAAAGGAACTGAGAGGCCCTTCTCGTAGTACACATCACATTTAAGGGAAAGAAAAAAAAATGAGGGGATTAGTAACAAAGTCCCCCGAAAGAGACCCCTCTTTTTAATATTTTTAATTTCCTCAACCTTCATCCCCTTCTTCTTTTGCCTCCGTTTGTCTTTATTTTTTTGAAAAGAGTCTCTTCTCTAACCCTGCCGCATTGATGTCGTTATCAATGCAAATTGTTTTGGAGCACTTCATTTTCTTAAGCGAAGAGAGAAATGCCAAGGAAAAAAATCAGGAATATAATAAGGGGTAGAATCTACCGGCCATTAATAATTAAGTATTAATACTCTTTTGATGCTCAAATAAAAACAATATTATGTATTCAGAGTGAAAAGTTTCAGAAACCATTTTTTTCTTCTATCCCTCCCTCTTGTGAATAATAATTCAAAATCGTTCAACAAACAGATTAAGCATTGAACAAAAGTGTATAACTCAAAGGAATTATGCTTTGCACAAATTTGATTTGTATCCTTAAGACTGGTTGGTATTTTTATATCGTTGTCCTTTCAGTGAAAAGGAAATTATGATTCATCTCTTCTCCAGCAGACATCGGGCAAGTTTTATTTTGAATAAAAAACAAAATAAATTTTATTAGTAACATTTGTAAAATAAGTACTAATAAATACCTTTATAAATTTACTTTAATACCTACGTTTCCTAGGATGTAAAATGTAATCATATGAAATATGTGGAATGTCAATAAAACTTAAATTCACACGCTAAATATTTTTATTCTCTTCTCTACCTGATGGGAATATTTTGAGTAAAAAATGCTTGCCTGAAATTGGCAAGAGAGCTGATCTGATATGTGTTTAAAATTAACTTTCAAAAGAAATATATAATCCAAACAACCCTCTCAGTTATTTATTCAACCGTATATTTTTTTTTTTGTTATTACATATAAATTAACGATCAGCTGACTTATATCCGCCATTTTTTTTGTCATGATAGCCGCTATCTATAGGTTGCCACCAATCTTATACATCCATGGCGGTGCTGGGGAATTCTTTCAACGGACTTTTAAATGAAAAATTTTAACCTAATGCAAGGGGACTCGAATCCACATCTCCTGTATCCTGCATCCTGTAAGAATCCAACGCGCTAGACAATGGAACAAAGGAGATTCATTTTTTATACTAATATTATTATAAATTTTGAGTCGTTACTTTTTAAAGTTTTTCGTTCTTAAAAAAAGTTTTACCTATCGCCATCGGTCATAAAGTAATCTATGTTAAGGGATAATACTAACTTTTGCATTCAAAATCAAAGTCATTTCCTTGACGTAATAAATAACAAATACATCAATATTTTTGAATTCTTTATATCAAACGTTTTATAGGAGATGTTAAAGTATTAACAAAAAAAAGTTTCCATTCTTCGAAAAAAAAAATGCGCTGTATCTGACGAACGGAAACCCTCTTTTTTCACGAGTGATAGTCTGCAGGCTGCAATTTTTAATCTAGAACGAAAAACTAATATTATTTCGTAAGAAGAACGTAAAATCTACTAAAGTTGTTTAGAAACATTAATTTCGTCATCAAATCGTTACAATGAATCGAAAAAATCCTACGTAATTTACTAGTAAATATCGTTAGGAAGCAGCAGTTAAAATTTGAAGTTGATGGGGCGAAAATTGTAGACGACAGAGTATCACCCGATGTGAAAACATAGTTTTGAGAAAACGACTTTAATGTTTAATGTTCTGAAATATTCATCTTTTTCTAGTTAATTATTTAATTATTATTTAATTTATTTTAATAAATATTAAAAAATAGGTTTTCATTTTGAAATGTATTGAAGGAGGACCAAAAAGGTTTAACAGTTAAAAAGGGACCAATCGAAGATCGCTCAAAAAATTATTTTTAAATCAGCATCGCATTCACTCGACATCGGGACTTCACTCGTATTTTTTGCCCATTTAAAAAATTTGTCTTCTCATAATCACTCCTGGATTTCATTTTTGATTAGTTAAGGAAAAATTACCCCATTAAAAAAAAAAGTTACAAGGTAATATTACCCCTCAAACGATTGTTGGTAACAGATTCATGTATATTTGTATACACTGCTTATATGATTAAAATAGCTATATGAATAAAAATTAAATAGTTGTGGTCACACACCCAACACACCCCACAGCTCACATAATCAACGCCTCTAAAGGTCTAATTAACAACCAATTGCTGAGCCGGCTTAGCCCTTGCTCTACCGTTGACTTCTTCAGCAGCCGAGTACGTTTGAGATCTGTTTACCCTTGACTTGTTTACAAGTCGAAGCGAGACGGGACCCACGTACCGTTGACTTCTCCAGCAGTCAAGAGCTCCTCGAATGTTACAGTATAACATCGAAGGTAGTATTACCCCTTTATCCCCGTGCGGAGTCTTTCCTATCGCTGTCCTCAGTATCTATGAATACTTTTTTTTTTTTTTTTTTTTTTTTTTTTTTTTTTTTTTTTTTTTTTTTTTTTTTTTTTTTTTTTAAGGCGCATCTACATCTAGGTCATTAGCGCCGACATCCAGGGTGCAGCGAGGAATTTTACCAGCGAGCCGTGGGATGATAAAATTCCTGCCGGAGGTTGGGAATCGAACCCACCATCTCCCGCTTATGAATCCAAGGCGCTAGCCATTAGACCACGGGAGACCCCGTCTATGCATACTGATGGCATGTGAATCCTAGGTGTTAGCCATTGGACCACGTTCCACCATATTAAATTCATTTCACGGATATTATTGGAAATTCGTACATTCATTAAAATTAAAATAAGCTTGAAAACGCTTACATCTTCTAATGGGTATGCCTGTCACTGCGTACTGTTTCAGGATCCCAAAGAGGTCGTCGATCACACCAATTCGGTAAATCTCAGCGGCTAGGCTTCGTCCTATGGTGCAAGCTGCTATATGTCAAAATTACAGATATTGCGGACTATCTATTGTGGCAAAGAAAGTTTGTCCATGCGGCACAGGATGGAAATGCTAACCACTGCCGATCCTGTTCGAGTCTCATAAATAGTTAAAAAAAAGAGTCTAAATATTCCATGTATACATTCTGAGCTGGTTCTGAAGGGGCAGAGAAGTTAATATTGAAGGTAGAAGGGTAGGGACGGGGTCTGACCCAGGTGCTGGCCGCGGGGGCAGTTAGATTTTATCCAGCAACTACTCAGACACCAGGCCATCCCTCACCTACCTCCGCTTATAGATTATTTAACAATTTTCCATCGGCTAGTAACCAATCCTAGCACGGGAAAGGCTTGAATATTCCATTATTCCAACCACAAGGCACCGCCCCTTTTCTCCTACATACTACTCCTTCGCCTCTGTAGATAATCGATTCTAAAAGTTTATCTCATACGCCTCCAAGAAGCCCAAAAACTAACTAAAAGAATTCTGACAGTGCGTCATCCTAGTTCTTTTAGCGTTTTGCGAAAAAATGTAGCTATTACGTGCCCCCTCTTTATTACAGGAATATACATATTTCCAGTAATTTTGATGGTTTTGGAACAGTAACATTGTGAGGCATGATGGGGGAATATGTACAATTACATAATCAATACATTTTGAGCATCGCAGATGGAATGTTAAAACAAATTGTTTCTAGGCGACCGCCGCTTCAACCTTCCAGGATTTTGTGGATTGTGAATTATGCAACGAGAAAAGAGAGTTTATCAAAGGATCTGGATGGCCGGGGAGATCGGAATGGAACTTCTGATAGACTGATTTGGCAAGGGATTGGATAAAGGGGATATTGAAGTCATTATGCTGGGTTAGGTTCGAGAAATAGTAAGTATCTTTGGATATTTTTGTAGGGATTTTGGATTGCATTGTTTGTATTCTGTAGGAATTGGAAGGTTTAGTGAAACCCCAGAGTTATGGACCATAAGTTCATATTGGTCGGAGTATGGAATTGTATATAAGTCGTTTGTTCGTCAATAAAAGTTCCCAGCGTTAGTCCAATAAGCGTGATAAAAGTCTAAAACGTTTCTTTAGTTCCTGTCAAATAAATCTCAAATAAGATACTTAGGACTGATACTAGACACACGTTTAACTCGGGCACAGATAAAATGCCATTTGTTCTAATCTTGCTTAACGAGGAACAGAAAACACATTTCCATACCTAAATATGGATCAGAACATGTTTTGGGTTTCTGAATATCCAAGATACCCTATATTTAGTATTAATTATTATTAAACCACTTTATAAAACATAGTACGCTGAAATGGCCAAGTGATTTAAATGTCACCAACATATGTCGCCTTCAACGTAGACTATCTCAATCATTGTTTATCTGGAAGCCTAAAAACGCAAAGCAGCTATCACAGTGTGTCAAACGAATTTCTTCCAAAACGAAAACGATTACCAAAACCATCAAAACGTTCCGAACCAACTTCAGGCATTTACCTCTAGGTTACTCTGCCAATAGTCCGCCCGCAAACAAAAGAACATGGCAGTGTGCATGCGCTGCTTTTAGTCCCTGTGAGGGAAGGCCTAGCTCCCCTCCGGTCACGCCCCTTCTCGGTCTTTTGTTTGAGGTTGTACAATAGGTGCTGAATGACACTGCCTTTTATGCTTAAGCACTACCGGGGTCTTCCCAAGGCTGCCACTAAATAAATAAAAAACTCCAGCACTATCTCAAACCCTCCTAAAGGCAACTACTAACTCAATATTATAACTGACCCGATATTATTGTACTGAAAGTGCATTAATTAATTATTATAATTGATGAATTAATAAGTACATCCTGCTGGGCGTCGCACAGAGGGGCCAAACCCTCCTAAAGGCAACTATTAACTCAATATTATAACTGACCCGATATTATTGTACTGAAAGTGCATTAATTAATTATTATAATTAATGAATTAATAAGTACATCCTGCTGGGCGTCGCACAGAGGGGCCAAACGACATTTCGAGTTTCAAAAAAGGCTACAGCCTTCGATTCTTAATCAATTTCTATGCAAACGAAAGCTAATAAATTTAAAACAACTTTGTGTAGTCATATTTTTGATTTTTGTTTCTCTTGTTTATTAAATTAAGTGTAAAGAAGTTAAACGCAAAGTTTTACCATTTATACGATTCGTATTATATGCCAGCATCACTTCACAAGATTCTGATTAATGGAAATAATATTAGAAAGTAATTTTTAATTCCAATAGACGACTTATCTGAAGAAGCCCAAGAGCCACGTAATAAATAATTTTAGAGAATTTAACACTCGGAAAAAACAACAGATTTGCCAAGAACGAAGATATTATAAATTAACTTTTAATCTATAGAGATCCGTATATACGTAGTCCTCGTAATGAATGGAAGCACACTCCAACTCCGATAGCTGTGGAAGCACATAATTTACTGTTTTATGAAGATGTGTCAGTCTGGATTTTTCCAATGAGGATATGAATTTTTAATTTTAACGATATCAGTGCTGATATTAAGATAGATGAAAAATGAAATGTTATTTTGTGCTCAATTGTAACATTTCGATAAATTTAACTTCTTTACAAGTAATTTAATAAATAATGGAAACAAAAATCTTATTAGAAAAAGTTGTTCTAAATTATATTACCTTACATTTAAAAACCAATTCATTGAAATCGGCTAAGATTTAGAGGCTGCAGCATTTTTTGACACATGAAATGTCTTTTCGTCCCACTATGCTTCGTCCTACCCTGTCCCCTACATGCAGATCTCCTTTATCAACAAATAAGAAATAAATTGAATCTATAATAATTGGCATGATACTGAAGTAAGCTGTTTCCTAAACTACTATGATCTTTAAAAGAACACTATACCTAAGGACGCGCTACACCTCGTCTATAGGTAGGTATGAACCTAAAAACGTACATAGTAATTCTTACAACTGTATGGTGGGGGTCTCCCGGGGTCTAATGGCTAGCGCCTTGGATTCATAAGCGGGAGATGGTGGGTTCGATTCCCAACCTCCGGCAGGAATTTTATCATCCCACGGCTTGCTGGTAAAATTCCTCGCTGCACCCTGGATGTCGGCGCTAATGACCTAGATGTAGATGCGCCGTAGAAAAAAAAAACAAAAAAACTGTATGGTACAACAGATTTACTATGTATTTATTCGGTCCCACATATTCAGGCTTTCTAAAAGACATCCCTGACTCTTCGCTTGTACATTTCTCAATTGGACTGAGCTAACCATGAAGTAGTAAATAATAAAACCGGAAGCAATCCAGTAATATTTTTTTGGAAACAATTTGATACTGTAGAAACGGACGGCGGTGTAGGCTAAGGAGGGGTGTAAGTGGAGAAGCGGCGAGCCCAAAAGGCAGCATTAATCAGACAAAGTGATCCGGACCAGGGTATCGGGAGAGTCAATTATTCAAAAATTGCCGCCCCCAGCGAGCACTTGGGTCAACAGACACCACCCGTGGGACAGATAGGCTCCCTCTGTCTCGACGACCCTTAATATTTATGCCTGATCCATACCAGGCCTGAGCCACGTAGAAGCACTGATATACCAAGCCTCAGTACCGCTTACTACCAAATCCCTATCCTACAATATACAATTTGAAATTCATCTCCTCTTCTTTACTAATTTAGAAAAATATAAATCGTTTAGTGTATAAACCACAATCTAACTCACGATTGGATGTTTGTTTTTTGTTTTCCACAATTTAGTACCCTTAAATTATAGGATTTTATTTTCATACCATCATCATATAGGTGCTACATGTATAATACAACATTAAGTTTGCTTGTAAAATTAGTCTTATTAAGTATTTTCCTTATAATTACAAAATAAAATAAGGATAGAGAAAGCAAATAAAAGATAAAATGCATCACAATATTTAGAAGTAGTGAAGTTTTACATCTAAACCTTAAATTATCTATTTTGTGGGTAATATCATGAGGTAGATTTAAAAGAAAAGAAATAAAATCATACAAAATAATGGTGCTGAAAACAATCTAATCACTTCGCTGGCCATTCTGCGTTTCAATACGATTTTCATCATTAGCTTATATCTTGTATAAATATATATTTGTTAGATAGACAATGTGATCAATGTTTTGTTCACTTCTATTTTTGGAGGAACATATATTGTTCTCTGTCACTCCAAATCTGTACAAGTATTCTTTTGTCATTGCGTGTCCTCTTAGAACGTATATATATATATATATATATATATATGTTAGACAGGGAGGACCTAAGCAGGATTATGGGACTCCTCACAGGACATGGACCGCTAAGAAAACGCGTTTTTGGCGATGGGAATAATAGAGGTCCCACACATGTTGTTGCTAGCGCATTTTAGTAGGACAATTCTTAACGCCCAAGAAAATAGCAGAGGCTACTCCGAAAGAACTTGTATGGATGAACAGAGGCAATATATATATATATATATATATATATATATATATATATATATATATATATATATATATGTATATATATATATATATATATATATATGTATATATATATATGTATATATATATATATATATATATATATATATATATATATATATATATATAAATTTGAGCATACGTACTTGAGCAAAAAGACATATGTGGTTAATGTAAGCCAGTGTCCACACTAGTCTCTCTAGATGTAATTATCTATTTTTGGAGACACCAATTTATTAAATATTTCTTTGCGAGCAACTCCACAGCAGACTTCATCTTTGTCTTTTGTCCCACCAAAAGCGACATAAATTAAATGAGTCTATTCCGCAGAAGTATGTCGGGTTGTAAGGAGGAAGAACTTTTACTCATTTTCTGTCCGACTGCCTTTTACCACATTCCTTTGATAACTTGGTGTAGGAATACTCCAATCACAGCGGACGCCGGCTCCCATCCAATAAGAAGAAATGACCAACCACCACCCCCCGGTCTCTTCCTTTAAGCTCTCGTCCAGTTCCTTATTAATAAGAGTAGTCTCGGGTGGGCAGTGCCCTTTGCCTAGTGGGACTTCCTTTCAGCAGGGCACATCAAACGGATGGAGGCCTGTACATTTTTCGGTAATTATTAGGAAGGGGACCCATTTAGATGATAACAGTTTTTATCATTATCAGCCAGCGATACAAATAGAGGACGACCCTTCCTTCTTGGACATTCAATGTAATTGGAGTGCAGGAAAAGAACACTAATAATAATTATATGGCTAAACACCGGGACAATGTGGCAAAATTATTGGTCCAATTGATAGAACGCATAACTCATTTTAGCTTGTTTTAATAGTACCCCCTATCTTCGGCATCTGTTTCCAGGCCATTTACTCCAAAACTTTTATAAAACCCCTTGGTACAGCAGGACACTTTTTCAGCAAGTGCCAAAAACGTCAACCATCTCCAGGCAGGACTCAAACCCTAATGGTAATCTAGTGTGCTAACCACCTTCGGCATGCATTACCAATTTGCCACCACCAGCCGTAATTTTTGTTATATTTCAACAAAACTCGGTATTCGTAGGCAGGAATTTTCGCATCTCACAGCTCGTCGGGGAATTTCCTCGCTGCACCCTGGATGTCGGCACTAATGGCCCAGATGTCGATGAGCCGTAAAAAAAAAATAAATAAAAAATAAATATGGTTTCTAGCCTTAGATAACCTGTAAAGAAGAAAATAGATAGCCTGCAAAGAACCTGTAAGCTAATCCGTGAGTACCAAAATCACTGTTTAAAATCACGACAGATGCTTCAAAGTAACTGGATGTGGTCTTCGCAAAAGACCCAAATTAATAATTGAACAGTTGCCTATTACAAAAGTAAAAGAGAAGAACAATTCATATATTTATTATTTATATAGGTTGCTCCCTTTTATGTCTCCAACAAAACCTAAATATTCCCTTCGTAAACGATCTCGCCAAATCCCGATTCCTAACCTTTCATTCCAAATTGTAATAACATCCAAATCCTAGAGGCCAGTCCCTTTCCACTCTACCTACCCAGGAGGCTTAAGAGACTTTGGCCCAGTGACCAGCTACCATAACAGCGTTTAAAAACAGCAAAAATAAAAATGTTAACATATATTAGGAAGTTGTGGATAATTTTCGGCTCCTTCCACATACAGTTCACTGATATGTATACTTAGGCCATCACAATTAATTATTGTACTTCTAATTTTTTTTTTTTTTATTTGGATGCCTCGACTGCTTTGGTCATTGGCACCTTTACTTATAAATGGTACAGATTTTAAATAAATATGAATTTAAAAAAAAAATATATAGGTTATTTTAGGCAAATTATTCAGGAATGCAGTCTACACTGCCCAAATTCTGAGAAAGGTGCATAGTTATCCGGCTCCTGCGTGACAGACTGTTTAAAAGTATTTCATAGGAGATGTATTGCTCCTCAATGAAGTTAATCGCTCAGAATAAAACATTGCCCAAAGGGAAGGCGTAATTACCTATGATATCGAAGCCCTTCATTCTTTTTCTTCCCTTCGTTCATTTTCTTTTTCTTTTTTATTATGGCTTTCTCTTTGTAAGTAGCCCTGTTTTAAATCTGAAAAGGCAAAGGGAGCCGAGGAAAAAACGTCTGAAAGGTGGCATGGGGCTTGGGAGGAGGGGAGCCGAAGGTAACATCAAAGACATGAGGGGATTCCGGGAAATGAAAATCATAATAGGAACCTTTATAAGAAAAGGGCCGGAGGACGGAGAGAGAGCTGAGAAGGGCTGCATAATGGACTGGCCTAATTAGACAAGGTATGACCAGAAAGCCCCTCCTACTGTATACATTAATAATAATGGCGACCCTATTAGATGGCAAGCTCTGGTCTCAGTGTCGGCTTGCCCTTTACTATTGACCCCTGTCCACCACCGTCTCCTTTCTAGCAGCTCTGTCTTCATTCATACCCTCATCATCATCATCAACTAAACTCCCCCCTCCCTCTCTTACTCTTCCCCCCTTCATACTCAAACTCCCCTAATCCGCTCAATTATACCAACCAGTATGCATTGATCGTCATAAATCATGGAGGCAACTCTGCAACTTATGATAAGGATGTATGGTACTTACGTACTAGTTGCACCGATCTCGAGAAGTGGCTCCCGTTAAGGCTCCCAGTCAGTGATCCGGATCAGGCAATATGGTGACCATATATGGCACCTAGACCATTTATTAATATTATCAACAAGTTTGTTTTACCTCCATAAAGACCTCAATATCCAACTCGTTAAAGATTTTGTATTATCCAGATTCAAACGTTTCCATCCTAAACTTTTAAATCATCAAAATCCTGAAGTCCTCTCCCTATCAAGCGTCACCCACCCACTCTCTCCACCGAGGCGACTCAAAAGACATTGGCCTAGAGATCTGCTGCAGTGGCCAAGTGAAGTGTTAGCAATGGCTTTCTCTTTGTTCAAGTGCGACAATTTTCTGTGGCTCGCCGATCTCTCCTTAACTCCAGCCACTTGTCGGAGCAGAAGGAAGCTTGTGTTGGCCCCTCTCAACGTATCTGAGCGTCCTTCTGGCGTTAATCGAGGATGAAGTTGGGAGGCCTTGAGCACAGAACCTTCATATTGTATCATATATCATATTACCAGATGTATTTATATATAAGATGTAATAATCAATAAAGAAATATATATATATATATATATATATATATATATATATATATATATATATATATATATATATAACCTAATCAACAAGTTGGATTGACTAGAGTTTCGACATAACCTTGAGCGAGCTTAACAAGCGGAAACGCATAGCAATTATGCCATTAAAATAAGTGCTACTGGTTTCCTAGGTTATATAACATTAGGAATTATGTCAAATGCTATGCGTTTCCGCTGGCTCAAGGTTATATCGAAACTCTGGTTAATCCAACTCGTTGGTAAAATAGATCACTGGTTTTCGGTGGAAAATGGGCCGATTTGCAACTTAATATTGCTTCAAAAGAGTATTTTTTCTTTTGTTGGTAAATCCCAAATACTCATTTTCCTAGCCTATAGAACAGCACAAAGAACACTACAACATAAATAACACTAAGAAGTCAAACAAGAAACAATAAATATAACTTGTAAAAATCTAACAGTAAGTGAATACAAAACGATGACTGGAACGGAAGAAAGAACAGCCAATGAAATTGCCCATAGGAATGAACCAATAGAAACGCTTCATTTGTGTTCTCATTTCATGATCCGGATCCCTGAGACCAACTTCTGGAGATCGGTGCAACTAGTACGTAAGTACCAAATCGACATTTTTCAGTTCATTATGTCAAGTGAACTGAAGTCAAGTCAAGTGGGGGCGCTAATGACCAAGAATTATGTCGATGCGCCGTAAAAAAAAAAAAAAAAAAAAAAAAAAAAAAAAAAAAAAAAAAAAAAAAAAAAAAAAAAAAAAAAATTAATTATGTCAAGTTACCTTGACAATGTGCTGAAGAACTTGAGTTCAAATCCCGACCAAGCACTAAAGATTTTTATCTTCTAATAGCTGTTGCCCGGCGCACAGTAGGGCGAAACGACTTTTCGAGTTTCAAAAAAAAGCTAATAACAAGTAGAACAACTTTGTCTGGAAGGATCAGATTATTGTTTTTCGTTTCCTATTATTATTTTTTCATTAAAATATAATATTTAAATCAGTAAAAATTAAACATAGAAATAATAAGTTTTTAAGTAATTGCAAATGACCTAAGTAATATTAGGTCAGTAAAAAGTAATAATAAGAGTAAATTATAGCATATTAAATCGCTATAGCGATCTGACGGCAAAACACTTCTTAAGGGAAAGTAAGTTGAGAAGGAGTAAGCCATTTCTGCTTAAGATATTCCGCCTAAAATCTTTCTGTTCTTGGAGTAGATGTTTACCTTTCTCAAGAAATATCAAACTAAAACACTAACTTTTTTTATTTTTTTTTATTGATGTTTTCCGGTAGTGGGGTTGCTTAATTCCAGAGGGTGAAACAAAATTCAGTCTTCCCACAAATTTTCTTTATTTTGCACTAGGCCTTTCAACACAAATGTGCCATCATCAGGTGCTAACAACAAATAAAAACATGCATTAATATATGGGATTGATGCGGGTTGACGAAGACGCTCTCCCCACCATAATCCCGCACTGGTGCGGGCTGACGGAGACGCTATTTTTTCTCATGAAACTGACTTCTCGAGCTGCATAGGGGTTTTTCTTTTTAATCTAGTAGGTACCCTAGTTTATTCGAGATAGTACTTGATGTATAACTTGCTCAAGTCTCCTATATTAGGACTAAGCTCACCAATCAGTCAAGGGACATTGGTATAGAAATACCTAATAAGCTCAGCGTGGGCCTCGCCCTTGTATTGAATGTAGTGGTCAAAAGGTTAAAAGAGCTACTGATTTTTAGACAATGTGGTCGAAGACTCCGCTAGAATTATTCTACGCTGCGTTGTCAAGAATATATTTTCTAGCAGCTCTTTTTCATCCAGCATACATTTATTAACATAAATCACTAAGACTATCCTTGGGTTCGATATTATAGATATATCATAGGAGATGCAACTGATTTTAAGACAATTCGTCATTTACACAAATTAAGTTTTTTCATTGGCTTCACATGAAAACATGCATTAATATTGTTTGACTGTTGTTGGACAGTAATTAGTCTAATTAGTCTAATTAATAGTTAGAATTTATAAAGCAAACGGTGAAAGTATAGATTAGAACATAATGTTATAGTTCATAGTTAGAATATATGAAGCAAACGGTAATATGTTCCAATTTTTACTATTACCGTTTGCTTCATATATTCTAACTATGAATTATAACATTATGTTCTAATCTATACTTTCACCGTTTGCTTTATAAATTCTAACTATTAATTAGACTAATTAGACTAATTACTGTCCAACAACAGTCAAACAATATTAATTGTTATTAAGGAGTCAAACAATATTAATGCATGTTTTTATTTGTTGTTAGCACCTGATGATGGCACATTTGTGTTGAAAGGCCTAGTGCAAAATAAAGAAAATTTGTGGGAAGACTGAATTTTGTTTCACCCTCTGGAACTAACTTTTTTTTTCTTTTTTTATATCATTCCAATGACAATTGGGGAAGAACGGAAACGCGCTAAGAAAACGTTCATGCGAGTCGGACTTTTTTATTCTGTCTCTGTTTTTTTAATTTCCTAGTATCAGCGTAAATATATACATATATAAGGATATACAATAAGCACGCTATAAATTCTATTATGTTAAATATGTTCAATTAAATTGAAACTTTTATTTAATTTCTTTTAATACCATTGTTTACTTGGAAAACGGTTTAAAAGGAATATCAAAGACTTAATAAGGAAGTTTCGCTAAGGAAGATATTATTATTAGAAACGCTATTAAAGGAAAAATTATCTAAGGATGCTAAAGGTAAGGTCAAGGATGCTAAGAAAAATGGAATATAGTTTTGAATGTTTTTTGCACTTAATAATAATTATCATTAAGTGCAAAAAACTTTCAAAACTATATTCCATTTTTCATTTAAAATTAAATTCATCGACGATTATAGTCGTCGGTGAATTTAATTTTAAATCCTTTGCTTTTATAATATTAAACGCAGGATACAATCTTCTTTCTTGCAGCATCATTCATCCGCTTCCATCATAAACATTCCACTACTCAGTAATCGCTGAGAATACTCTTCAATGGTCGGGCAGAGGTATGTATATTACTAGCCCACTCACCGCTACTCCCGCACTGATGCGGGTTGACGAAGACGCTCTCCCCACCATAATCCCGCACTGGTGCGGGCTGACGGAGACGCTATTTTTTCTCATGAAACTGACTTCTCGAGCTGCATAGGGGTTTTTCTTTTTAATCTAGTAGGTACCCTAGTTTATTCGAGATAGTACTTGATGTATAACTTGCTCAAGTCTCCTATATTAGGACTAAGCTCACCAATCAGTCGAGGGACATTGGTATAGAAATACCTAATAAGCTCAGCGTGGGCCTCGCCCTTGTATTGAATGTAGTGGTCAAAAGGTTAAAAGAGCTACTGATTTTTAGACAATGTGGTCGAAGACTCCGCTAGAATTATTCTACGCTGCGTTGTCAATAATCTATTTTCTAGCAGCTCTTTTTCATCCAGCATACATTTATTAACATAAATCACTAAGACTATCCTTGGGTTCGATATTATAGATATATCATAGGAGATGCAACTGATTTTAAGACAATTCGTCATTTACATAAATTAAGTTTTTTCATTGGCTTCACGCAATTTAATATTAACCATGTAATTCTATTAGAATCCGGCTGCGATCAAAAATTCTGCTTCCATTGTTATATTCAATGTTGGACACTGTCTCCTTTTGAGTAGAAGTTGGAGTTATATTGAACTAGATTTGTGTACATATCTTATACTAAAGTGTCCTTGGCATTCTCAAAGTGTGGACACCTGTAGATAGCCCGGCGCTAATTGCCCAGAAGTTGGTACGCCACAGCGCACAGTGGTGCCAAACGACATTTCGTATTTCAAAAAAGGCTACAGCCTCCAAATCTTGACCTATTCCAATGCATTTTTTTTTTAAAATTAAAGCTAATAAAATTTAAAACAACTTTGTCTAGCCAGATTTTTTTCTCCCTGTTAATTAAATCACGTGTAAATAATTCACGAACTTTGACAATTGAACATAAAATAATACTTCATTTTTCATCTGACTTAATATAAGCATTTTAATGATTTGAAAATAGATTTTGATTTTCTCAATGTCTAATCAGGATTTGAATGCTTAATCAGTGCTGATATTAAGTCAGACGAAAACTAAATTTTATTTTCTGTTCAATTGTAAAAGTTCGTGTATTATTTACACGTAATTTAATACACAGGGGAAACAAAAAAGAAAAATCTGTCTAGACGAAGTTTTATTAGCTTTCATTTTAAAAAATGATGCATTAAAATCGGTTATGATTTAGAGGCTGTAGCCTTTTTTGAAACACGAAATGTTGTTTGGCCGCACTTTGCGGCGCGCCGCAGAAAAAAAAACACGATTTTAACATTTTGCACTTTACAAATAATTATGGAATACTTTAAGACTCCCAGAATTCTTTTCGAAATTTCGTGAAGACGACTCTTTTGTAGCATAAAATCATTATTCTACAGAACAACCATAGGAAACCCAACCTAAAATTGGTATTACAGTTGGATGCGCCCTTTATAGCTGATGGATCATCTTCCTACCGTAGAATTAGAATTTAATTAGTCTTTGTGCTCATGAAGATGCATTTTGTTTTTTTGTTGTTATATTACGGCGATCTATATATAAGTTCCGAAATATTCATGGTGCAGCAGGGAATTCCTTCAATGGGCCCTAATATGAAATAAACTCAATCTAGTGCAGGCGGGGATTGAACCCTCATCTCCTTTGCGAGAATTCAATGCGTTAGCCACTGGAGCAGGGCTCTAATTGATAAACAAATTTTTATTGATTGGCCCTAGGGCCAATTTAATAAAAATTCTGGGGTCTTAAGAATTTAGAGTTTTTGTTGTAAGCTTTGTAAACCACTAGAGAAACAAGGATTACGAAAGACCATACTAAGATGGTGAAGTGTCAGTGAACCAGATATTCTAAAAATCATTTGTTATCAATTGAGCCTAATACTCACGTTGGGATATTGTAACTCGCATGCCGTAGGTATGAAGGTACAAAATTGCACAAAGGGCTATAAAGCCTAGACTTGAGATGGAATTAAGTGGGTTTTGAAATTTACCTTCGTCCTAGAGACACAAAAGGAGAGTAAAGAGCATTAAGGATTAATCGATTATTCTCCGATTATCGGAGGATGAAACGGTTCTTTGCGCAGATAAAGCTCTATTGATTCGGTGGGCTGTTCATAGACTCGAGAGACAAATCATTTTTTACCGATTCACACAAAGCACCTGAATGGTGCTCTAATCCCTGAGACAGATCTTTGTCGATCTGATGCTGCATTGAGCCAGGCGCAAACAAAGGTAATTATGGCCCCTTGTAGGAGTCCCTTGACTGATGGGGTCCCTTCAACCAAGCACAAAGAGGCTCTTCCCTTGTGAAAAAGTAGCTCAAAGATTAATCATATTCAATCCTGTTGCGCCACTGTCCCTTCTTTTGGTACGCCAACAATGTGTCCGGCTCTTTAACCATTTACAAAGGCCTTCTATTCTTCTGGCGATCATATAGCTCGGCGTCCCGGGATTTGCCAACGCCACTTCTTAATGTATCCCATTAGAGCTTGGCTCTCTGCTTCCTCTTTAGAAATGAAATCCATCAGGGACCTTTTTCGTTTTATCTTTTCACTCCTATTGTGTAAGAGCCTTAACCAATGTTTACTCCCTTACATAAACATTTTAAAAATGCTTAGTGGTGTAGAGGTGGCGAAAACTCTATTCAAAAAAGTTCATTTGAATTGGTAGTGTCGATATTCTTATATAAATAGGTTGCAGTTTTTCATTAAAAAATTCGACTCAAGACAGCGTGTTTCCATAAGACCTCAATTTTTAGTATTTTCACCAGTTGCGATATAACGGGTAGGATGACTTTTAAGTCTTCAACTTTTTTCACAAGTTTACAAACGCAAAACTAAAACTATAAACAAAAATATAACTAGTCGTAAAATTTAAAATAAATCGATGTATTTAGTATAATAATGAGAATTGTAAGCTGGAAGAATATATAATATTCCTAAAATTCCCCCAAAAATTATTTTTATTATTTATAACGAGCATTTTCAAATTTGAATGTGTTTTGTTGCTTAAACGAAATCCGTTTTTGCCTTTCTGACTGAATGCTCAAATGAATTTGATCTAGTGGGAATACCTGGAGTGGATGAAGATGGAAGTTCTTGAGAATATATCCTAGTCATTCATGAAAGCTTCGAAAATATATAGTTAATATTTTTTGGAAAATTTACACACCTACTCCAATGTAATTAAAAGTAAGATTTTAGGCGCTATTTAGGACTTCTGCTAGAAAAGCTCTATTGCAAACAAAAATTACTGTTACTCATTTTTCATTATCTTGTTTTACTAGTAAATTCATATTAATGCTAAAAGCAATTACAAAAACAGACAATGTAGATTGTAATGCACCTGTGAATAAATAAATAATTAAAAAAAAAGGGTAGAGGCAGGATAATTACCTGAGCAGTCGGAGCACCTAAAATATGAAAATAAATAAAAAAATAAACTGAGAAAAATGAGTGATAAATATAATAATACAACCCTTTCGAATTTTTTATCTTATTTCTCCTACTAGAATTGTCCAATCGAAAATTACTTTAGAACCATTCTTATAAGAACTTTATTAAGGTTTTAAATGTCTACCGCGATTTCTCCTCCTAGAATTGTCCAATCGAAAATTACTTTAGAACCATTCTTATAAGAACTTTATTAAGGTTTTAAATGTCTACCGCGATTTCTCCTCCTAGAATTGTCCAATCGAAAATTACTTTAGAACCATTCTTATAAGAACTTTATTAAGGTTTTAAATGTCTACCGCGATTTCTCCTCCTAGAATTGTCCAATCGAAAATTACTTTAGAACCATTCTTATAAGAACTTTATTAAGGTTTTAAATGTCTACCGCGATTTTCTAACAGTTTTAATTAAGACAATTCACGAACGTACCAAAAAAAAAATGTATTTATTTCTAATGCTTCCTTTTTTTTTTTATTATTTATTTATTTCGAATTTACAACAATGTATAAGATACATTTCTAGTAAATTATTGCAAGATTATATGACATGGATGTACATGAGGTGGGAAGCTGCACAGTTGTAGTACCCACAAGACAGAATTTATTTTTTCACAGATCTACACTTTCTAGAGTTGATCTCTTGGCCACTTTCGTTTCAGTCGGCGAATGGGGTCGTAAGGAATGTGCTGGGAGGATAGAGAGTTTATTAAGGAGTTAGGGTGGCCGTGTAGGTTCGAATGGAATTTGCGGTAGAGGGATTTGGCTAGAGGATGGATAAAAGGGATATTAAGGTCATTATGGAGGGTCAAATTAGAGACATAAAACGGACTGCATGGATTGGATTTTGTAGGAGTTGGAAGGCTTTGTGGAACCCCAGAGTTGAATTCCGTAAGTAAATATTGGTCTGAGAATGGTCATGTAAATGAGACGTTTGTTTGTTAGTGTGAGATTAGATCGTTTGTCAAGTAAGTGTAGTAATAGTCTGTACCGTCGGCTGAGTTCTTGTCGCTTCTGGGTAATATGTGGCTTCCATGTTAGTCGTTTGTCAAGTATTAGTCCTAGATAGCGAATTTGGGATTTTTGCGGAATTAGAGAACTATGGAGGAACACTGGAGGGCAGGATGATCGCCTGAGGGTAAAGGTTGAGTGGCAGGATTTCTGAGGGTTAACTTTGATTCTCCATTTACTGAGCCAGGGTTCGATCAGTCCAAGGTGCTAATGCTTCCTTAACTCCAAAAGTAATTAAAATTTGAGAATCATAGCTTGGTTGAATACAAACATCTGGAGCAATAGTCAATTTAATCCATCGTTTTTAAGTACCTTGGCCGAGAATTAATTAGTAACTAATTTTGTCCACTTTTCTTCAAAATGGTTGCCGATATTAAAAATGGTTTCATTCTTTTCTCTACGTTAGAAAATCCATATAATAGGTCCCTGCTAGCCTTGTCGTATTCTATTTACGAACTAGAACTTTCATATCAGTAATTCGATATCAATTTTAATTAAAATCGGATCATTTTTGGGACAGATACAGAGCAAACAGACAAATTATATATATATATATATATATATATATATATATATATATATATATATATATATATAAGGTGGTCGCGAAGGAAATCACCATACTTGAGGGGTGTGTACGCCGACTAAAGTGTAGTTGAATGCCACCAAGGAGAAATTTTGATTTGCATTATTTCCCTAGATATAGGCGTTTCCGTGTTTTTTGTCTAAACGCTAGTTTTTGGACATTTTTGTGCTATTTGTCATTCACGCCATAGAATAAATTTTATTCTGGTAGCATTTTCAAATTCTGCATCAAATTTCCTATAAGATCTCACGTACCCTCTGCAAAAAAAGTCCTCAAACCAAATTCACAGCAGCCACCCAAACAAATGACTTATCACGAAATAAAGGGTTTTTATTTTTAATTTTCCACTGTTAGGTACTCTAAGAGGTATGGGACTCTCAGAAAAGTTGCATTATTTCATTACCATGGCTAATGATTTAGTAAATGTTAAAAACCAAAAAAGGATGCTTTGCATGGGTAAATTTTGGTTAAATAAAACAAACAAAAAATGAATAGGCAAAATATTTTCGCTTTTAATGATTAACTCATTAAAAGCCAAAATGTTTAATAAGTTACTTGTTTGGGTGGCTGCTGTGAATTTGGTTTGAGAAATGTTTGCAACGAAGTACACGAGATCTTATAGGAAATTTGATGCAGGCTTTGAAAATGTCATCAGAATTCCCTATGGCCTGGAGGACAAATAGCACAAAAATGGTAAAAAAAAAAACTAGCGTTTAGTCAAAAACACGGAAACGCCTATATCTAGGGAAATAATACAAATAAACATTTCTCCTTGGTGGCATTCAACTAAACTTTAGTCGGCGGACACACTCCACCTGGCGATTTCCTTCGGGACCACCCTGTATATATATATATATATATATATATATAATTTGTCTGTTTGCTCTGTATCTAATTAAAGGACAAATAAAATCTCTCAATTAGGAAGTGTCAATATTGATTGGCTTCTTCCAAAGTCCTTTATTTATTAATTATTAATTTTTTTTTTATTATAATTTTTTTTCTTTATCATTAGTAATTTATTTTTGTTGTTGTTTCGCTTTTTTCTTTATTAATCATATATATATTTTTTTCTCATATTTCTTTTCTTTTTATTTATTTATTTGTAATTAATTTTTGTATATATTATCATCATTACTTATTTATTTTTTATTTTTAAATTTCATTATGTGAGATCATAAATAAGATCCTGTATATAGTGATCATACTTAACCAATGTACTTAAATATTGTACAGATGTTAAATAAACACATTAAATAAAAAAAAAAAAATTATATATATAGTTGCAGTCGGTTTTAGATGTAGGTTTTATAGTAACATGTGGTGAGCTATCAAATTTGCCATAAAAGTCAACTTCCCTTTTTGTACAGAAAGTTGGCGGGAAATTCTTTTTTTTTAAATGAAACATTTTTATATTTATCAGAGATCGTGTTCTCTGTTCATGATAAAAAATACGAAATTATTTTTTGATGAAATATAATTTCAGCAATACCGGATTGCATTGAGGGAGGAAATATGACAACAAATTCAATACGTGCGATTTCAAAGATAAATAACATATATATGAAATTATATTTCATCAAAAAATAATTTCGTATTTTTTATCATGAACAGAGAACACGATCTCTGATAAATATAAAAATGTTTCATTTAAAAAAAAAAAGAATTTCCCGCCAACTTTCTGTACAAAAACGGAAGTTGATTTTACGGCGAATTTGATAGCACACCACATGTTACTATAAAACCTAAATCTAAAACCGACTGCAACTTTTTAGGGGTGAAGGACAACTGGTATACACATAAGTGGTGGTGTTATATTGTATCATTTCTCCGAATTAAAATTTCTATGCTCGAATGCGCTAATATGAAATCAATCTGGCATTGCTCCTCGGTTAAACACTTACCTAGACTTATAAAATATATAAGAATTGATCAAACATCACAATGTTCTATCACATCAGACGCGGATGTCAAACAAATGTTGTCGTCAGGTCAATAGGCATTTGAGTTGACCGTAAAAAATGTTTTAATGCGTCAGTGGGCTGTGAGGAGTCGCTAACTCCACGTCTCTCGGCCTTTCCCCATCCATGTCAATATAAATAATTTCTTGCCATCGTTTCAAATGGTTTCGTAAATTTTTCATCGGCTCAGCCCAATCGTGTATTTTGATATTAGTCCTACATCCTGTCTGGCAGCTTCCACATCCGGTCTCTCCCACCCGCCAACCTTAGCTCAGTTACCTTCTCGCCTTATCGCTGCTATCATGAACCTCGTCCATTTTAACATTTTCCTAGGTTATTTTGTAAGGTTATTGTGTTTGTGCGTTTTTTTTTACTTGTTTGAAATTTGGTTCGTTTGTTTTTAATTAATGTGTTTTTTTTAATCTGTGAGTTTTCATACAATTGATTTACCTATTTAATTATTTAATACAAATACAGAAAATAATATTAATTATAATAACCTGATCATTGGAATTTATAATGTTCAAAAAAATCTATTATTTCTGGGAGGAAATGGCGACCAAATTATCATGCGGACAAAACTTGTTACATAATATTTATAAGCTAATTGTAACATTATCAACACTCATTATCAATATAGAATGATTTATCTATTGTGTTTATGGAAGAAAAGTAATTAATACTCTAGTTGTTCCGATTTATACAGGTACTTCAAATAAATCGATTATTTCTGTCAAATAGCAATCAAACGATTTGCATATTTCGTTACATAATATATCTATGCTACTAATAAATGATAACTTTATCGCCACTCTATATCAATATAGAATGATTTATCCTGATTGTTTACAAAATAGATCTTACTGATTAATAATATAGTAATTCGAATCAACACAGGTCCCGCATATAAATCGATTATTTTGGTGCAGTAAATAAATTAGTATGAAAATTTCATTACATAATATGTCGAACCTATGAATGAATAATAACTTTATTAGTACTCAATATCAATATAAATGATTTATCCTGAATATTTACAAAATAGATCTTACTGATCAATCATATGTTAATTCGAATTATTACAGGTCCCACAAATAAATCGATTATTTTGGTGCAGTAAATAAAGTAGCATGCAAATTTCGTTAAATAATATGTCGATCCTATGAATGAATAATAACTTTATTAGCACTCAATATCAATATAGAATGATTTATCCTGAATATTTACAAAATAGATCTTACTGATCAGTAATATAGTAATTTGAATTAATACAGGTCCCATAAATAAATCGATTATTTTGGTGTAGTAAATAAATTAGCATGCAAATTTCGTTAAATAATATGTCGATCCTATGAATGAATAATAACTTTATTAACACTCAATATCAATATAGAACGATTTATCTTGATTATTTATAAAATAGATCTTATTGGTCAATGATATAGTAATTTTAACTAATACAGGTCCTGCAAATGAATCGATTATTTTTAAGAAGGTACAATAAATTAGCATGCAAATTTCGTTAAATAATATGTCGATGCTATGAATGAATAATAACTTTATTAATACTCAATATCAATATAGAATGATTTATCTTAATTATTTATAAAATAGATCTTATTGGTCAATGATATAGTAATTTTAACTAATACAGGTCCTGCAAATAAATCGATTATTTTTGAGAAGGTACAATAAATAAATTAGCATGCAAATTTCATTACGTAATATTTCTACGATACGATTGAGTAATACATTTTTTTTTGCTGTTAATGTCAATATAGTATGATTTATTCTGATTATTTACAAATTAAATATTAGTGGTCAATAATATAGAAATTAGAATTAATACAGATTCTTCAAATAAATCGATTATTTCTAAAAATTACCATCCAAGCTTTCTTTACATAATTGTATTATGCTATGAATAAATTACAATATTATCAACGCTCAAGGGGTCTCCCGTGGTCTAATGGCTAGCGCCTTGGATTCATAAGCGGGAGATGGTGGGTTCGATTCCCAACCTCCGGCAGGAATTTTATCATCCCACGGCTCGCTGGTAAAATTCCTCGCTGCACCCTGGACGTCGGCGCTAATGACCTAGGTGTAGATGCGCCGTAAAAAAAAAAAAAAAAAAAAAAAAAAAAAAAAAAAAAAAAAAAAAAAAAAAATTATCAACGCTCAATAACAATGATATGTCATGATTATTTATAAGAATAAATCTTAGTACTCAATAATCTAGTAGTTACAATTTAATGAATAAATCGATTATTTCTAAGAAGGAATAACACCAAAATTAAGATAGATAATATTTGTTTGCTACGAATGTATTATAACATTATTAGCACCCTATATCATTATAGAATGATTTATCTGTTTTGTTTTTTTTTACAGAAGAAATCACTGTACTTCGAATTTGTGTAGTTTCTTCAAATAAATCTATTATATATATATATATATATATATATATATATATATATATATATATATATGTATATATATATAATATAAATTATAAATATAATCTACTATATATTTGTCAAATACCACTCACTCACTCACTCACTCACTCACTGACTCACTGACCTATCATCGCCCAGCCCAAACGGCTCGACAGAAAATTTTGAAATTTTGCATGGACACTCCCTATAGAACGTAGACGCTCGCTAAGAAAGGATTTTTTGATATTCGAATTTTTAAGTATTTCTAGAGGGGTTTAAAGTTTCAGTATGATGGCAGTCCTTGAATTACTAAAAATAAAATGTGATTTTGTCCCTCATAGAGTTTACGCCCTGGTGATGGTCTATCCCGAACCACTTGGCACAACAATTTGAAATTTTCCACGGCCAATCCGTTTAGAATGTAAACACTCGCTAAGAAAGGTTCTTTTGATATTCAAATATTTAAGTCCGTTTAGGGGGGTTTGAATTATTAAGAAGTTCCTCATCGGCTCAAAAATGGTCCGATTTTGATGATATTTGGTACAAAAATCTTTCTTCTCATTTGAAAGGTCAAGTTCCAGCTCAATCGGTTTACTGGAACACGGTTTTTAGAGCAAAATTTGTGCGAAAAAATCGGAACGAAAAATTGATAGAAATACTTTTCCAAACTACATTTCTCTTTGCGTATTCAGAAACGACGATTGGTTCCCTTGAAACTTTTACCAGGTATTTGACATTCATCTAATCTATGATATTTAAACTTTGGTATCGTTTGGGGGTAAGAAGTATATGGAAAAAAATTGTATTAATGGTGATAAAAAGTTTTCAGATCTCAGTAGTTTTTCTAAAATATCTCGAAAACAATTGGGAAATCTTAGTAAGTGGAAGGCGGCTATTCGAAAGGTTACTAAATTCTCTACAAAAAATATTCTGTTGTAATGATAGGTGGAGCGATGTCAATCGAAGAGATAAGTGCTTAAAACTTCAAAGGTGTTAGTTTTATTCTTTTAAATGTGTCTTTGTCTCTGTTAACTAACTTTTTAAGTGGTAGTTGTAGTTGTATTTTTTTTTTTTTTTTTTTTTTTTTTTTTTTTTTTTTTTTTTTTTTTTTTTTTTTTTTTTTTTACTCCCCAACGGAAACAAGCACGGTTACCTCCAAGTGGGGTTTCCTGGGTACCTTTAAAGTCCGAGCAATAATAAGCTGTACGGAATTATGTAGTAGCGTTAGTTTTGATCATACATTAATTAACGCAATATAAAAACTACTTATCGGCCGTGGTGAAGCACGGGTAGTCAGCTAGTATTAATATATTTATAATAATATTAATATAATTATAAATATTAATACTGCAGAATTATAGTAACATACATACTTATACTATACAGAGTATAATATAAGTATTTGCGTTTGATGGGACATCAACATTATTGCTATATTGTTTACTGTCTAATCATTCTCATTGTTAATTTTTCATCTTTACTTTTACTTGTAGAAGGCTGTAAATAAGTAAATCAGGCGACTGAAGCATATTGTAGGCTGTTTCGATTTTGTTTTTGTATACCTCTCTTCAATCATAATTACTATAATTGTGCTTCGGAAGGCACAATTTGAATTATACGGCTCACATCAAATTATAAGTAACTTCACTTCTGAATAATAAATGGAACATCTCACCTGACCATTTAAATATGCATTTACATTCATGGAAACTGTTATGTTCAAAATCCAATGAATGTTATGTTTCTTTTGATTAATACGGCACTAAATTCATATGTAAAATAATAATTATAGTGCAATTCATTGAACAATTTTGGATGTGATAAATTCAAACAAAGCTTCATCCAACAATTAATTCATATACGTCAATTAATTATTAAATCAGTTTTAAAAAAAAAAATATAGATTGAACGAAATTCGGATAAAATCATTTATATATATATATACATATTGTAGTACCTTTTTGTTCTTTGGAGGCTTAAGGTCGGAGAAGTAGTAATCCTTTGTATTACAACACTTTATTTTGTATGTCCTACATGTTTCGTGCTTTATTTCTTTCTCTCCTCTCCTGGGGCACTTCTTGGTAAGAAGTCCTCTCGTCCCATGTGCCCTCGACAGAGGCATACTGCCTGCTTCCGTAGATTTTTGGCCTCCAAAGAACAAAAATGTATTAAGAATTATTTTGGGTCATCTACAAGAATAATTATATATATATATACACACACACACACACACACACACACACACACACACACACACACACACACACACACACACACACACACACACACACACACACACACACACACACACACACACACACACACACAGTAGACTCTTTCTTATCCAGCGTTCTCTTATCTGTCGCTCTCCGAGAGGAATGAGTGACGGATTTTGGAACTCGCCGAAGCTAGACCTGCTCGAGGGTTTCTAGCTAGCCAGATATTTGTTTCGTGGTACTTCATTGAATGGAAGTCAAAGAAGGCATATATGTTTCGTTTCGGAGGCAGCAACTTGTGTTTCTACTAAGAAAATAAATGTTTCTACTAAGGCACCTGCAGCTGAAACGTCTAACTATTATTTTATATTGTAATAATATCGGCATACATATGTGATTTATTTAGTAATTAAAATATTTTTATTTAGTTGAACTGTCTCCATATTTTTCTTCCTTAAAACTTTTACAAGCATATGCACTTGTAAATAATACACCAGCAAGGATTTACATATTTTGAATTTATTTTATAATTCTGTGCCTGAATTTTACTTAAATATGCCATATCAAAAGGAGTATATATCAACATATCCCCAAATTATTAGGTTTTTCAAATACATAAGTGACCGCTTCAAAACGAATTCTTTAATAGGGCATTTGCTCTAATCCGTCTGTACCCCGGTCCCAACGATGCCGGATTAAGGAGAATCTAATGTACATATGTATTAATATGGTACCAATTACAATTAATCGGTTCGATCAAGAATTGCAGTCATTTTTGAATAAACTTTAGATGAGTCCAACTTCAATAGCTCCTTTATTCCTTTAAAATCTTTATAACATCTTTCGAATACTATAAATCGTAAGGAAAATTGACACACTATACTCACCGTATTTAGTCCAATATTCATTACTTAGATCTGTAAAAATATATCGACATTTCAGAATGTACAAGGTTCAATACGAGATACGATCATGGGAATTCAGATCATTGATTCAGTGAATAAATATTATCTCGCCGAATATTTGCATATAAATAGGTCGTTAAATATTACAAAATTCATTTCGAAACACCTAGATTTATTTCTTAATCATTCTTTCAGCCAGCTCTACAGCCATTTTGCAAAGGAATTCATGATGCTTTTAAATATAGCAAATAATTCGACTTACGGAATTTCTTGTCAATCTTGAAAAATATATGTTAATTATCATAACAACTCCAAATTCTATTTAATCAGCATTATGTTGATTTTAAAGTGAAATTCGCTTTGCTTTTCCAGTATTTCTTGACAATTTCAAAGTAGTCACGTCAATTATCTTGCATAATGAAAACTTAACATTTTAATCAGTCCGGTCATTAAACATTATACTTTGAAATTCACGTTGTTATCAAATACAGCAAATATTTCGTTTTACCGCGTCTCTTGCCATTTTTTAATAAATCGCGTCCATTATCTTGCACTATGAGAACGTTAAACTCTATTCAGTCAGTTCTGCGGTCATTTTATTGTCAAATTAATGCTGCTTTCAAGTAAAGCAAATACATTGATTCCCAGTGTTTCTTGCTGTTCTCGGACATGCCAATTGTCCTGCGAGATGACAAAGTTAAAATCTATTTGGCCAGCTTTTGTTCATTTTATAGTGAAATTCGCGTTCCTATTAAATATAGGAAATAAATTTATTCCCAGTGTTTCTTGCCGTTCTCGGACATGCCAATTGTCCTGCAAGATGTCAACGTTAAAATCTATTTAGTCAGCTTTATGTTCATTTTATAGTGGAATTCACGTTGCTTTCAATATAGGAAATAAATTGATTTCCAGTGTTTCTTGGCGTTCTCGGACATGCCATTTGTCCTGCAAGATGACAACGTTAAAATCTATTTGCCCAGCTTTTGTTCATTTTATAGTGAAATTCCCGCTCCTATTAAATATAGGAAATAAATTGATTCCCAGTGTTTCTTGCCGTTCTCGGACATGCCAATTGTCCTGCAAGATGACAACGTTAGAATCTATTCAATCATCACTATAGTCATGGTATAGTAACATTCATATTTTACAGTGTTTGTTACCATTTTTCAGTGATTTTACATATTGATAATAGTGTTTTCCGAAAGCGAACGTTGAGAAGGTAGGGGCACTCCTTTCCCCTTTGAATACAATCAGTGTCCACTTGTGGCTCCTTAAATCTTTCTTCTCTTTGAGTTCTCATTTTATACTTTTTTACAAAAGATCAAAATCGAACTCGTCTATTCCTATTCTTTACTAATGACACCAGGGTTATGAACAGAACTGGGCTACGATGACGCTGTTCCTGCGAATTGGACTTTTTTTTTAACCACAAAGTTGGGCAGAGTTTATATATACGACGGCTATATCGGATAGTGTTCATTATTGTTTTTTACTATAAGGCTTCTCGTCCACTGGGACCGAAAAGTTGTGAACTGCGAAGCAACGAATTCGGGCGAACGCCAATGTACGAAATCGAGCGAATGCCTCAGGATTCGTCCGAATTCGGTGTAGACGAGATGGCTCGTCGAAAAGGTTTTTCTCATGATTCTGATGAAGAATGTTTAGCTTTGGAATTATCACCCTTGATTCATCGACAAAGAGGGGAAATGTGGGTGAATCCCACTTTTCCTATTTTCGAATGAGAAAGGATACATTTCGATACATTGTAGACACGATTTATTCTAAAATACTTTCTTTCCAGTTGGACCGACAGATATTAACTTTCCTGGATATGCAAAATTAACTTCTCACAGTCCATTTTTAGCCATCAATTTTCGCACACGTTCGCAACTAAATCCCAGCGGAATGGGATCAGTTCGCACAAGTTTCGACGAAAATGGACGAACGATACGGGCCCAGTGGACGCAGTCCATGACGGAGCCTCGTGTTTGGATTGTTCGTGCGTTGTCGTTCTGAAGAAGTCATTTTACAGCTTTTCGGTCCCAGTGAACGAGAAGCCTTGAATGAGGCGACACACTTTGTTTACACTGCTACACAAATTTCGACTGAAACAAGGGAAGACCCTACGGGGAACAGAGAGAGGAAGAAATAGGAAGCCCAGTTGGGAGTTGAGAGCTGCGAGATTTATTTGATCGTGGTGACAGGGGCCGCCCCAGTTTTAGGGGGCTGAGCCCCTAGGGAGGGGGTGACCTTGCCAAGCCGTGGGAACACTTCTTCACAATAGTCATTCACCATCTCCTTGTCCTCGAACCGATCAACAGGTCCGCCTCCCCTCACACATCCCGTCTTATCACTGGGAAGGAATCTAGTAAGACTCCTATCTAGAGTTCAGTATTCGTGATCCTAACTTCTTCTGGATTTGCTAAAGGGGTTAGTCACCGAGAAGTCACAATAGCACCGGGAGGTTTCTTTGCATATATTATAATTCTCGATCGAATGTAGCTGGATGCTTTAAAAAATAATTAAAGAATTGTTAAAATACCATCGAATCATTTAACCAAACAGCAGCGGAGTCTTTTTGGGAAGACCACATCCAGTTACTTCTCTAGTTATTTGTGAAGTATCTGCAGTGATTATAACAGTGATTCAGCGCATGCGCATAACCCATTAGCATTTCTATTGGTTTTTGCTGGTAGTAAACTAACCTTCAGGACTCTAATCGATCCAACACGCGACTAGAGTTTTGATATCTTCTTCTTGAGCGAGCTCAGCGAGCGGAAACGCATAGCACGTATGCCCATAATGCGAAAAAAGTATAAAATATAAATATATTATTGAACCACCGGACAAAAAAATCGGGGAGGAGGCCCCTAAACTTCACAACTACCATTGATTTTTATTAATAAATAATGCTTGCTGATATATATACATTCTGCTTATTTTCAGTATTACTTACAAATACAGGTTATCTAAGAGTTAGTTAGAAACCATATTATATAAATATAGTAGTCAAAAAAAGTTACTCTAAGTATTCGCAAAAAAACCCCAACAGTGTTCAAAAATAAATACGTGGACGGCCCTTTCTGAAAAACGTGTCACTTGTTAAGTTCGCGGGTACACCAGTGAGGAGAAACAAAGTTGAGCGCTGCCAAATAGTAGAAATTAGTGAAGTGGTCAAACCACACTAGTTGGGTGTGAAATAACATAATTTGTGCAACGTATAGCAGAGTATACCATGCACAAGAACTTTCCGGAAATAGCTAATTAACGCCAGCACGAGTAAAGATGAGCCACAATAAGAATTAACCTTTCCTCTTCCATTGTCAGTCCCCTGTGTACCGTCGACTTACAAGTCGGAGGAAAGACGGGACCCACGTACTGTTGTCTTGCCCAGCAGTCGAGTAAGTACGAGTTTTAATTTGGCGAGGAGATCGCTTAAAGTCTAGGCGCTATGACCGATTGTAGCAAAAGTATGATTAAGGACACTAGGGTCTTTTAGATATTCAATTTGTTTTTGTATTGCTTTGGACCATCAATTTTACATAGAAACACGAATCCGATTTTTTTCGTCATAAAATTACTCGGCCTCCTTTAAGATTCTGCCTCACTGGATTCTTCGAATCTATAAAATGGTCACCCAAGTCTCATTTTTTCCCTTGGTAACAATAATGCACCCTGAAGCCACTTTTTATTCCATCCTTTTTATTGAAACTGTGATTTGAAACGAGAAAATATGTGCTTGATTTAATTCATTTCTTTTTCGTAATAATCGTCATATTTTAACAAAGAACTCTGGGTAAATTCTATTTTTTTTTTTGTGCATCGGCTGCTGAGTTCATTAGCACATCTAGTTGTTCTTTATAATTAAGGTTTCTTTTTTGACGCATGATATAAAATGCATTTTGTCTAGTCATTATTTTAACTCCGGAAAACAACAAATGTATGAAATGCATTCTTGAACTATGACATTAACTGGTATGTACACGCACATCCGCGCGAATCCATGATTTCTGATTATATATTCTTAAAGCTGAATACTTCCTTTAAATATTGATATAAAAACAACTGGTTGGAAATGCTTGGAAGTATAACAAAAACCTTCAAGTTTCGTCAAATTTGACGTTAAAAAGGCCAAAGGATTTTATATTTTCTTATGTGGTCAAACTAATTAACAAATGGCCTAATTATTGCTAAAAAGCAATAAATGTACTCTCGATTACCTGCTTCTGTGTGATCCATAACCATAATTGTCATAAAAATTCCAAACATGAGAAAAATTAATTTTTTACAGAGATCAATATTCGGAGTAGAGTTAACAAGTCAGTGTCCTATTAAAAACTGTAGACTTTGTTGTGGTCCGCCTGGCTTACAGGCAATGTCAGGATAGAGATTAGCCTTACATGTTGTGCAGAAACTATTCAACTATTTTTAGCAGTAATCAATTTTCGTCTCGGATAAATTTTACCAAACGGACTTTTGGCCAGCATTTCAGGGCAAATACCCCACTGTGCGTCGAGGAGACCCCGAAAAAAGTACTATTGAAATTAACGACTTCACGATCTTACGCGGCTCTGCTTTCGCGTCATTGGGACATGAAACAGGTAAAGTGCACCAAATAAATGAATGTTGAGGCCAGTGAGTTAGGATTTGTTTACCTTCTCCCACGTGAAAATGACATCCTGAACAATCCAGCAAGAGTATTTTGCAAGAAAACAAGCGATCTGTTAACGAATAAGGCCAACCAATTCTCACGATTAAACAAATCACAACTCTCAAGAGCTACAAGAGCCGAGTGGATTCCCCTGACATGATCCTTCTTCTAATCCAAACAGCGGCCGTAAATTTCACTCAAGAGCGAGATCTCTTTTTCTATTTAGAGAGCAACAGGTATTTTCGGGAGGTCGTCTACAGGGCAATAAATTAACTGTTCACTTTCTTCCAGCTCCCGGTCCTTCAGGGTCGCTGCCCAGGCCAAGTCCGGGCATTTCCCCTACTGCCCCAGATTTCTCCCACTTGTTTCCCCACATTTTATGCTCCTTTCTTTGGGGGAAAAAATTGACGATGTTTCTTAATAACGCCAATACTCTGATTCTGGATTAAACTACATCTATTACGTAAAGGTGGGTGAACTAATACTGGATGTAGTGAGCTTCTAAGATACTGGAAGGAACTCCATAACTCAGCACAATTCTCCGAAGGTAAACCTTAAAATAGCCTTTATGAATAAGAAAAATAAATATATAAGAAGCATGTATAGTTTTAGAACAGCTTACTCGGCTCTCCCCGTGGTCTAGTGGCTATCGCCTTGTATTCTCATGCGAGTTCCACCATTAAAAAAAAAAAAAAATATAGCTGACTCAATGAACAAAATAGAGAGTAAATCCACACTTCTAATAAACCGATTTAGTTTATTTTTAACACACCTTCCTCTTTAGGTAACAACTTATATCGTGATTGGTTATTTTTACAAGTCATTTTTCTCTTTAAATGCCCACGATGTTTACCAAGATTCGTTGTAACATAGGAAAGTATGGCCAGTATGGGCAAACTAGTAATTTGGGTATGGCGTTAACCAAAATTTATTACTGGCTAACAAACTCGTTTAACCGTGTAACTGCTAAGGGAATGCTCTTTGCCAAGTTTTCTGGCGAATATATATATATATATATATATATATATATATATATATATATATTTTAACGGGTCATTTTCGGTATCTCTTAGATAGCATCAATGAAGATTTTAATAAATTTTTCAAAAATACTTTCATGAGTTCTTTCAACCTCAAGAGCTACCAACATTCCTTCGGAGACAGCTATAAACTATTTGAGGTGATCACACAAAACTTGTGGGATGGTTGTTTTGTGTTACAATTTCAATATAGAAATGTTGGCTGTTCAGCAGATAACAGACGCAGTTTGAATTCGGTATCCAACATATTTATTTCATTAAGAAATCCTATGTCTTTATGTAATTCATAGTAGGAGGTACATACGTTTTGAATATTCATGAGATTTCGTACACCATTTAGCAAGTTTCCTCCCTCACATTAAGAATGGAAGCTCCCTTCCTAAAAAGGTGAAAATACCTTTTTTTTTTTTTTTTTTTCTTTTGGATGAGAAAAATTCTTGCCGCATAAGAATGTAAGGCGTTAGCCACAATACCACGGAGAGACCGCTTACAATGTTATCATCCTTTGAATAAATAGAAAATTTGCAATTATAATTTTTCCCTCCATATTTCTAAACATTTTATAATGCGGTGATCCTATTTTACTAGTTATTTTGTAACAGGATAAAAAAGATGTTGTTTTCGTATATAACTGCATTTAATTACTTAGCTTAATAAGTCGCTTCCATCATCAATCTAGAAAACTTAACTTTTAAACGAAAGCTTTAGCCAAATAAATTGTGAAATATAAATTATGTTAAAATTGTACAGACACTAACTATAATCTTTCATGAATTGTTGATCACTAAATTCGATTTATAGCGCAGAAAGTACTCACATTCACTGTTTACATCACTGCAAGTCACCAAAATATACACATAAAAACATAAACTCCTTATAAAAGGTATAAGTAGGACAGCCTGACTAAATGTTTAAAAAGAAAACAGTTTACACTTTTCAGAAGGTTAATGTTGCACTAAATATAATTTTTTGTTCAGAACTCCTCTATAACCTCCAGGTTTCGGGCTAATATTTTGTAAGATATGTCAAAAAACTAAGATGATAACGCATTTCCGAGGTGTGAAACATATTAAGTCATTTTTTAAAAACAATTTTTGTAGTTATAGGTAGTTTTTAGCAATAAAAAAATGAGATTATAATTATTATGTACTAAAATTTGAATTCAGCTCGTCAAAATTCTGAACTTTTTTATTTTTTTTATTTATATTAAGGTGCTTCCAGTGCCTATATGATGAAACAATTTTTATAATAACTGATATTGTACGGTTTTCGTTATCTTGGTAAACGGTTTTGTTGGTTTATTAAAGTATAGAGCTATTGTATAATGCCGAACTAAATTGATCTCTAAATATAAGAAGCTATCTACAAATTGTATTAGACCCTTTAAAAATATATTGGATCTAACCTTAAATCTAGGCTTAAGGTTAGATCCAATATAAGTTTAAAGGGTCTGATACTATTTGTAGATAGCTTCTTAGTTTTAAGCCTAAAATGACTATAAACATATTTAAATTATGGTAACCAAACACTTTTATGAAAATCAACAAACACGCATAATTCATACAACCTCACTGAAACAAGTGAGATCTAATCTTTAGTAAAGACCCACTTTTGTCTTTGGGTGCCTTTGTTATTATTATTATTCTATCCTGGCCAATAGATTAACAAGGTAGTTATTTTCGCTGTTGAAAAATTACCTCTGAACAGAATAGGTCTGTTTTCGAGCATTGTTTTAAATTAATGAGTTATTTGGAGCCATTCTTGAACATACTCATAATCAGTAGAGCATTAAAATTAAAATATGATCCCAAACCCTGATGAGCCTCACAGCCACTTAATACAAATGTGACATAAGAAAAAGGCGATGGAGAGAGAAGGAAGGAGTCTAAAAGAGGATACTGCTAATTATACTCACTTCCCGTCCGTATATATTTTATCCCCTCCCACCGAATATCTTGGGGAGTCACGATTTTACCGACACTTCCGCTCCATAACTATATATAATACCGGTGAATTATTCTAGAAATACAGGGCCAGATTGGATATCGTCACTTGTATTGGTCCTCTTGAAGCCACAGCTATACCACTGAGTATCTTAGGAATTCACGATATAATTGATACTTCCGCTCCATTATATAATAAAGTCGAATTATTCTAGTAATATAGGGCCAGATTGGATATCGTCTATTGTATTGGTCCTCTTGAAGCCAAACCTATACCACTGAGTATCTTAGGAATCCACGATATAATTGATACTTCCGATCCATTATATAATAAAGTCGAATTATTCTAGTAATATAGGACCAGATTGGATATCTTCTATTGTATTGGTCCTCTTGTAGCCACAGCTATACCACTGAGTATCTTAGGAATTCACGATATAATTGACACTTCCGCTCCATAACTATATATAATATCGGCGAATTATTCTAGTAATATAGGGCCAAATTGGATATCGTCTCTTGTGTTGGTCCTCTTGAAGCCACACCTATACCACTCAGTATCCTAGGAATTCACGATATAATTGACACTTCCGCTCCATTATATAATAAAGTCAAATTATTCTAGTAATATAGGGCCAAATTGGATATCGTTTCTTGTATTGGTCCTCTTGAAGCCACACCTACACCACTGAGTATCCTAGGAATTCACGATATAATTGACACTTCCGCTCCATAACTATATATAATACCGGCGAATTATTCTAGTAATATAGGGCCAGATTGGATATCGTCTCTTGTGTTGGTCCTCTTGAAGCCACACCTATACCACTGAGTATCCTAGGAATTCACGATATAATTGACACTTCCGCTCCATTATATAATAAAGTCAAATTATTCTAGTAATATAGGGCCAGATTGGATATCGTCTATTGTATTGGTCCTCTTGAAGCCAAACCTATACCACTGAGTATCTTAGGAATCCACGATATAATTGATACTTCCGATCCATTATATAATAAAGTCGAATTATTCTAGTAATATAGGACCAGATTGGATATCTTCTATTGTATTGGTCCTCTTGTAGCCACAGCTATACCACTGAGTATCTTAGGAATTCACGATATAATTGACACTTCCGCTCCATAACTATATATAATATCGGCGAATTATTCTAGTAATATAGGGCCAAATTGGATATCGTCTCTTGTGTTGGTCCTCTTGAAGCCACACCTATACCACTCAGTATCCTAGGAATTCACGATATAATTGACACTTCCGCTCCATTATATAATAAAGTCAAATTATTCTAGTAATATAGGGCCAAATTGGATATCGTTTCTTGTATTGGTCCTCTTGAAGCCACACCTACACCACTGAGTATCCTAGGAATTCACGATATAATTGACACTTCCGCTCCATAACTATATATAATACCGGCGAATTATTCTAGTAATATAGGGCCAGATTGGATATCGTCTCTTGTGTTGGTCCTCTTGAAGCCACACCTATACCACTGAGTATCCTAGGAATTCACGATATAATTGACACTTCCGCTCCATTATATAATAAAGTCAAATTATTCTAGTAATATAGGGCCAGATTGGATATCGTTTCTTGTATTGGTCCTCTTGAAGCCACACCTACACCACTGAGTATCCTAGGAATTCACGATATAATTGACACTTCCGCTCCATAACTATATATGATACCGGCGAATTATTCTAATAATATAGGGCCAGATTGGGTATCGTCTCTTGTGTTGGTCCTCTTGAAGCCACACCTATACCACTGAGTATCCTAGGAATTCACGATATAATTGACACTTCCGCTCCATAATATAATTAAGTCGAATTATTCTAGTAATATAGGGCCAGATTGGATATCGTCTCTTGTGTTGGTCCTCTTGAAACCACAGCTATACCACTGAGTATCTTAGGAATTCACGATATAATTGACACTTCCGCTCCATAATATAATAAAGTCGAATTATTCTAGTAATATAGGGCCAGATTGGATATCGTCACTTGTATTGGTCCTCTTGAAGCCACACATATACCACTGAGTATCTTAGGAATTCACGATATAATTGATACTTCCGCTCCATTATATAATAAAGTCGAATTATTCTAGTAATATAGGGCCAGATTGGATATCGTCTCTTGTATTGGTCCTCTTGAAGCCACAGCTAGACCACTGAGTATCTTAGGAATTCACGATATAATTGACACTTCCGCTCCATTATATAATAAAGTCGAATTATTCTAGTAATATAGGGCCAGATTGGATATCGTCTCTTGTATTGGTCCTCTTGAAGCCACAGCTATACCACTGAGTATTTTAGGAATTCACGATATAATTGACACTTCCGCTCCATTATATAATAAAGTCGAATTATTCTAGTAATATAGGGCCAGATGGGATATCGTCTCTTGTGTTGGTCCTCTTTAAACCACAACTATACCACTGAGTATCTTAGGAATTCACGATATAATTGACGCGTCCGCTCCATAACTATGTATCATAACGGCAAATTATGCCAGCAATATAAAGCCAGATTGGTTATCGTCTCTTTTATTCTTCCACAGAAAATACAATGAGACTGGTCAACATTCAACACATTTTAGTGATCGGTAACGGCGGCACATCGCCCTTCTACACACAGAGCATAGCGTTTTCGTCTTCCTGTCATCCTTTCTGTGAAAAAATGAACATCTCACGCGTTTTTCCAAGATAACGAAAGATGTTGAGGGAGTTGATTGATCTACCAAAAGAACAAGCATCAGTATGTTCAGTGGCTTTGGTAGGTTTTCCAGTCGGTAGCCCAAATCATAGGGAAAATCTTTTCTGGGCAGTTTTCATGGCATTTTGTAACTTCTCAAAGCCGTGAATCGGCCCGTGAAGATTTATCAGATGATCGAAAAATTTGTCTGTTAACTACACCGTGGGGTAAACAATACCCCATACACAACAACAAAGTGGCTTTGTTTATATTAGGTTATACCAGATAATGCACTTCCGAGTATTTAGAATGAAGGAGGGAGTCTCTGTGATATATAGAAATTCGCCATAGGGCAAAGTGTGGGGTATTTTTCACCCCACGGTGTCAATCCAGGGTTAAAAAAGTAGTTTTTTTTTTTTAATTATTGTGGCCTAACTCCTACGATCTCCACATTGTCATAATTTAACAAGAATGATTGGACAGTATGGCTATCAGTAAAAAGTCTACCGTTAATGACCAAGGAAGACGATGTACCGTAAAAAAATATACAACATTGCTTGTTAATTAAATACCTCCATGCAAGGCATGGTAATTAACCGTAAAGATATGTATTATGTATGAACATTCTTTGTTGACAATACCAAGCCAATTGGCGGTTAATTACATTTTCGATTTTAATACCTTTTTCTTTCCTTTTATTCTCGAAGCGTTGTAAATCCATGTGGGGACCAGAGGATTGAAGGTTTTACAACAGGACATAATTATAAAGACGCCCGTAGCCTTAGAGGGCTTTAAACTCTCCACTTTATATAATTCAGAAATACCAAGCTGGTCATTATTAAAAAAGGATTGAACGAAAAGACCCCGGGGAAAAGGCCAGCTAATAGAACATGGTCGCGTTTAGAGACAGTAAACTTTTTCCTCAGGTCGGCTTGATCTGCGCGATTTCTCAAATGAGCGGCGTGTTCTGTCATACCTTTTACGAACTATCGCCACCTCCGATCGGCATTTGTCTTTGCCGTCCACTTCTCCGGCATAGGGGTTATAAAGCCACAAGTATCGCGTTCTCACATACAGCTGCCGGTCGCTGGTCCTAGAAACTGTTTCCCGGCTCGTATTCATTCTAGTAATTAAGATAAGACTCGAAGAATGATTATTTTAAAGCCTTTTAGTTCCGAGTATAGGGTTTCTCCTCTTATTTACCGCAAAAAAAAAAAAAAAAAAAAAAATGTTTCTGGGAATACTTTAGTTTCAAATGCCAAATTCCTGCAGCGAGACCATTATAACAATCATCGACTTGCAGAACTGGTGCGATGAGAATAACTCTAATTGATTGCTGGCAATGATTAGCCTGTAGGTTTTGCCCGAATTTAATCCATAAAACCAAAGGTTCACGAAAGAAGCGAAATGTTAAGAGTTAATATTTTAAGTGGGTCTTTCTGCGTAGACCACATCCAGCTACTCGTGAAGTATCTTTAGTGATTATAACAGTGATTTAGCGCACGCGGTTGTTTTTTTTTTTTTTTTTTTTTTTTTTTTTTCATACGGCGCATCTACATCTACGTCATTAGCGCCGACATCCAGGGTGCAGCGAGGAATTTTACCAGCGAGCCGTGGGATGATAAAATTCCTGCCGGAGGTTGGGAATCGAACCCACCATCTCCCGCTTATGAATCCAAGGCGCTAGCCATTAGACCATGGGAGACCCCTCTATTGGTTGTTGTTGGTAGTAAAGTAACCTTTAACACTCTAGTCAATCTAATTCGCAAAAATTATCGAAGTCTATTAGTTTTTGCGAGTTGGATTGACTTGAGTTTTGATATCTTCTCACACACTCTGGATAACACCCACACAGACTGGCATACACATCCACAACTATCTTCTAATTGTACTTCCTCTTTTAATTTTAATTATCATTTATATTTTTGTTGACAGATCTGTAGCTCTAAGGAAACTCAATGTTCTCTGACACAATTCATGGTCGGCTCCAAGTATATCAAAGAGAGTACCATGAATGTCCAGTTGATTTCGAATCTCCTCGTAGGCTCTACAGTCCGTGAAAATATGTTTAATTGATAGATCTTCACCACATACTGTACATTCAGGCCTTTCTTCCCGCTTGAATGAGTAAGAATGGATGAGATTAATAATTCCTACTCTCGACAGAACCACCTCATCTCGCCTACTGTCTTGAGAAGAGGTTTTCCATGCCGAGGTAGTGGATTTTATCTCTCTTAATTTTTTTTTTTTTTTTTTTTTTTTTTTTTTTTTTTTTTTTTTTTTTTTTTTTTTTTTTTTTTTTTTTTACGGCGCATCTACATCTAGGTCATTAGCGCTGACATCCAGGGTGCAGCGAGCCGTGGGATGATAAAATTCCTGCCGGAGGTTGGGAATCGAACCCACCATCTCCCGCTTATGAATTCAAGGACCTAGCCATTAGACCACGGGAGACCCCTCTCTTAATTTGTTATCTCTTTTTTCAAGCCATTCGTATTGCCACTTTGAGTTAATAAGATATTTTACTGCTTGTCTTGCTGCATTTTAACTCATTAGAAATATTTTAATGAATGAGTGTATATTTATTGAACTTAAACCCCTGAAGTATCTCCTAGATACATCGCGCGTTCCCGTGTGTGGAAAAGGAGTATATCCAGTGTGTGGAAGTATATTGTGATGTTCTGCTGTTTACTTAGTAGTGAAGCTCCTCGACCGTGATTTGTTTTTGACCCTTCCAAAAATATGTAATAAGAGTTGTAATTTTACTTAAAAAGGAATTTAATATGCTTTTGTAATGCGTTCAAGAAATTCTAACCAGTCCGATACGAGAATATGTAATACGAATTACCTTTCCGTGTCAATGGGCTCTTCATCTTTCCTACCTGGACGTCCTGTTCGTTTGCCACAAGCCTCATTCTTATAATATAAAAAGTTAATTAAATTTCCACGACAAATATAGGCAAGGACATTGATGCATATATGGCCGAGAAGGCACTTGGCTTGTTTTTCAAGCTTCTATTTGTTTCACTGCAAAGTGCAGAATTTTAAACAGCTAATTAGTGTCACTTACTTATCTTTTTCCGTCATTTCTGTGCATTAATCTTTAAGGGGAAACAGATTTTAATTAATCTCTTTTCCATTTAACTGTTCTTACCCAGGATATCCGGAAGATATGTAAAAATCGTATGGAAAGCTCTTACAGATTTATCTGCAAAGGATATATTCATTTTTTCATCGAATACATGAATTAAATTGGGGTCTCCCCGTTGTCTAGTGGCTAACGCCTTAGATTATATGCAGGAGATGGTGGGTTCGATCTCCATCGGCAGCAGGAATTTTCTCATCTCACGGCTCGTTGGGAAAATTCCTCTCTGCACCCTGGATGGGGCGCTAATAACATAGATGTCGATGCACCGTTAAAAATAAAATAAAATAAACTTATCATGTAGAGAAATGGGAAGGCCACCTTTCATTGTTTGAAATACTTAAATTCAAGCGATAAATCGCTTTCAAAACAAGTTCTCATCTTCAGTGCCTGCAGACAAGAACATAACAAATTACAACTACTCTAAAATCTAAAATAAAATAAATATTCAATGCAAAATAAAATGATAAAAATCGGTGCTTAATCTTTTGGTGCAAAATTAAGGTCATTTCAAAGACAAATACGTCTATCTTGCAAACACGAATTTTTGACTGCAGATTCATTTTTTGCAAAATAAACATATTTGTACTTTAAATTGCCTTGATTTTTGAGCCGATGGGGTACAATATACCTCGGATTCGAATTCAGCAACCCTCAAAACCATGGAAGCTCTCGTAATTTCTTCTTTAACGTCTTCATACGAAATTTGACCTTCAAATGCTCTTACACCTGACGTGCTGGAGTGAAACGGACTCCGGATTCGGATTCAGCATGTCACAATGCATAAGAATATTTGTATGGTGTCTTTGGAAAAGACCACTTTTTTATTTTGTGTGCGGATGTTATTATATAATTTGAACAATGAGACATCCCACAACGAAAAAATGTTTTGATTATACTCTAGTGGAGACCGCAATTATAGAAAAAATGTATAAAAATTATTTCGTTTAGAGTCTTCCGCTCAAATTCAGGAACATTAATACGCTTTAGGTCCACCCAACAAACCTATGTAAAGTGCTGTATAACATATAGTCTTCTTTTTCGTTCATGGCCACCGCGCAAGCGCGAACGCCAGGGGACACATTTTTGTGACACTTTTTTGTAGCGCTTAGATCCACCTGGCAAACCTATGTAATGTACTCTATAACATACAGTCTTCTTTTTCGTATATGGCCACTGCGCATGCGCGAACACCGGCGGACAGTTTTTTGTGATACCTTTTTGGAACGGCTAGGTCCACCCGACAAAGCTATGTAAAGTGATGTATAACATATAGTCTTCTTTTAGCACTTTCCTCCGAAGGATATTAATGTCATGGATATTAATTTTATAAGAGTCAAACAAACTAATATTGCTTCACTAAATGGGAATTTAGTTCATAACTATAATGTACAATAACGAAACTAAAAAAAAAAAAACACTAAATATTTAAGTATTTAACAAACTTTGTTTTGATTCCACGACTCACAAAAAATAAGAACTGTAATTTTTCTTGATGGTGAGAAAAACACACTGTGAAACTAGAAATCTATAAACTTTAGGATTTAGGAAACAATAATTCTACCGAGGAGTCAACAACCATTATAGATGCATTCAATTATTTTATTAAATTAATTAAGAAGTTATTGTACAACATGCTAACCAGAATATGAAATATGGAACATTTGTAGGATAATTATTTCCAAATTCCTATGAATGAGTAGGGTCTTAGTTCTGAGGAATTGCTCATTTACAAAGAACTGACTAAACACATTCATTTTAACATACTAATCAGTTACAGACTAAAAATCCATAGGGAAATATGCTCATACAATGTTGACGTAAGTGCCTGTACACTGTCACATAATATGCATATAAACAAACAATGGGGACAAAGCTACAGTGTCTATAGTCTGTTTGTTGAGCAATTAATATTAAGGATATCGGACCCCCGTTAAAATTTATATATATCTATATATATATATGCATATATATACATATATATATATATATATATATATATATATATATATATATATATATATATATATATATATATGTCTGTTAAATCGATAGCGGCCAGAGTTTTTGTTTTATCGTCACGAAACTTGGTATATAGCATTCAATTAGCAAACGATTAAACGAGTTCGTTAACCACCAAAGTCGGTCCACCGGAAGGGGGGGGGGTTTACCCCGAACCCAAAAAACTAATTTGACTATGTCAGCCGTAATACTTGTTATATTTCAACGAAACTTGGTATTCGTAGAGGTAATATAGAGAGAAAAGTGAGATATAAAAATGAACTAAATCGGTTCATAAGAAGGGGGGGGGGGGTTTACTCCGGACCCACAATACCAATTCGCCACTACCAGCCGTGATTTTTGGTATATTTCGACGAAACTCGGTATTCGTAGTGGTAATCCACAAGTAAATATGTGTTGTAAAAATAAACTAAATCGGTTCATTAGAAGGGGGGTTTACTCCGGAACCAAATTCCTAATATACTCATACCGGTCGTAATTTCTGCTCTATTTTAACGAAACGCGGTATACGTCTTTGGTAACTCATGAGAAAGAAGTGTTGTAAAAATGAGCTGAATCGGTCAATCGGAAAGCGGGGGTTTAATTTGTAATATATTTCAATAGAAAAGCCCGCCAGACGTAGGTTCACAAAGCCGCAGCAAGGAGCGCTTTCTACCACTAGAGTGACTGTATCCTGTTCCTGCGTTAGATCAAAATACGATAATATGAGGTTTTTTGTATTTATTACGTAGTGTAATAGGTACCTTGTGTAAACATAACTCTGGAAGCAAATTAATAATTGATCAGTTACTCATTACAAATTTAAAAGAGAACTATTCATGTTCTTATTTTATTTATGTAGGATATTTTAAGCAAATTGTTCTGGAAAGCAGTCTACACTACCCAAATTCTGAGGAAAGTGCTTAGTTATGCAGCTCCTGCGTGACGGACTTTTTCGTACATGGCCCCCGCTCATACGCGAACGCCAGCGAACCCCTTCTTGAGACACTTTTTTGTAACGATAGGTCCACCCGTTAAACATGTGTAATATACTCTATAACATACAGTCATATTTTTTGCACATGGCCACTGCGCATGCGAGAACGCCACTGCGCATGAGCGAACGCTACCGGACACTTTTTTGTACCGTTTTTTTTCCAGTTTATTCACCGCTAAAGCGTATTTATGCTAAAATATTCAAACGCATTTTACTGAAAACTACCTTTTGTTGAGTTCGCCCTTCCTATCCACAACGCCTCAATTATTCAAATTTCATTTTTGGCAAGTAGTGCCAATATTCCAAAAAATTCTTTGTCGATACAACCTCAATTTCCATAATTAGCTAAACGAGAACCGCACGTCATCATATAGAATCTGGTCTTCCAACATTGCATATTAGAAAATGACAGAGTTGCAATGAATAGAGCATCTCGGATGTTGGAACTAACTGAGATAGTTTCGAAAAACTCTTAATATGTGTTACAGCTCACAACGTTCCAGCTCACTTTCCCCCGTTTATATGCAGAAACATGTAATAAGGATGTTGATATGTGGCCATTTAGAGCTCAAATGCATTACAAGTAGGATAGTCACATGTGGAAATGCAGAAGCGAAGCAGCTATATCCAATTGGCTTCTATGAAACCCGCGTTTTACGAGATAGCAAGACATTTAGACAGGTTTCAGCGGTTCTCAAGAGCGAGAAGTGCTTCTTTAATGTATTCCGTGGAGCTTCAGGAGCCTTCGTTGAACATTAAGGTGGAGAGATACATCTGAACATTCTGCCGCACAGCTTTCCCATAATGACTCTTTGAGAATATTGTATAAAACCCAAATAAGAGCACTCATATTGAAAATACGCCGAGATTGCTTGCTGCACGAGCTCACTTAGATTTATGGGCCACCGTAGTGAAAGCGGAATTTTAAGCAGTCGCGGCCCCTTTGATGTACTTGCCCATACTTGGCTTAATTTATAGTTTTTCCGAGTTCATAAATTGATATTGTCATATATAGAAAAATTAAACTCTTGAGAATATAGAGATATACTTATATTATGTACAAGCATCACTGTCTATCTTACGTAATGTCGCCTGTGCGGTGCAGAATTTTATAGTAAACATATATACTAGCTGACCCGGCAAACGTTGTTTTGCCATATAAATTATTTCTAGTGATTATTTTGATAGTCAAATAAAAAATTAATTGGGTCTATTTTGGAAAAGGGGTGCCAGTATTTTATCAGTAACTGTGATAATTTTAATTAAGTAAAATAACGTTAACTCTATAAAATATGTATATATATGTTGCGGTAACCTTACCATATTTCCTCATTTTTCGATAGTTTCATTTGTGATCTTGACTCAAACGTAATTAATATATTTCAGTTAAGTGCCCATATCAGGACTCTTAGGTTTCTATCAGGCTGTACCGTATGAAATGTCAGTTTTGTTTACTTTGCAATTTAATCCTTTCCCCTTTTTATTTCATTATTTACAAACATCATTGTTATTCATATAGAATTAAAGCTCTTTTATTACTATTATTTAATCAGTAACTTGCGTACTGTGTTGTGAGAACGATCCTCTGAGAAAAAAATAAAACTTAAATTATGACTTCAACGGAAATCCGTATTATTTTTCGTTATGAATTTAAGCTCGGTCATAGCACTGCTGAGGCGTGTAAAGGCGAGTAATTGGCACGGCGTTCGGGGAGGGAACGGTGAATGAACGAACTGTTTACCGGTGGTTTTCCAGGGTTCGAAGTGTACATTTTGACCTTGCCAACGAGGAGCGAGGAAGGCCAGAAACCAAGCTTGACAATGACCAACTGAAAGAAAGGGTTGAAGCTTGTCCCTCAAAAAGCACTAGGGAATATGTCAAAGGACTGGGAGTAGGAGCCACGACAGTTTCAAGACATTTGAAGGAAATCGGCAAGTCCAAAACTGACATTTCATACGGTACAGCCTGATACAAAGCAAAAGTATCTTACCGAGTACAAAGGTTTGCGGAAAATTGCATCCCATTGCCTTTAAGATGACTGTTCTCAGCCATCTTAAAGGCAGATAATTTTAAGTGAAAGAAAGGGGAGGTTATGGGAACAGGTGCTCACACCCAGAGGTCAAACGCAGCTAAAATGTGGGAGGAGTAGGTACGAGGAGTGCTTGTTTGAGAAGATTTGGGAGCACATCGTCGATTTTCGTTCAGAGATTTAACTTGTTTTTATCAATATGTTGACGTTTTTTTTGAGGTTATTTATAAAAATAAATATGTTTTCTAAAATGAATTTTCTTTAATATATAACAGTTACTAAACAAAATCACTGGCACCCCTTTTCCGAAATAGACCGAAATAATTAACTTATAGTAAGTGTGTGGGAATGTGGTCTCTATCACTAATTATGAAAAAAAAAACTCTATACATTATCAATATTTTTGGTTAGTCCATCTTTAGCCAACACAAACTATCTGGATAGTTTAACCACGCGAGAACATGAAAATCGTGGCGCTTAGTACTGGATAAAGTACTAAGTTCCCGTTCAACCTACAATAATATTTAAGACATAGAGTTTCAGAAAGGAATTAAAATGTTTTGAGAAACATCGTGAAAAAATTAAAGTTAGTTTTGGGTACTCCAAGACGACATATTCGGTTATTGAGGACGATTCCGAAATAGACTAAAAAATAATGTTGACCTTTGCAGCAGCAAAGGGGACATTGTTCAAAACCAGCATTTATTTTCTGTGTGGATTGGACTTGCACACATTTCCAAAGATCAGAGTCATTAGGAAATACACGAGAACACCAACTCAGCTAATAAAGTGGACCGGAGAACTAGTGGCGTAAGGTGGGTGTTAATCCTGAGCTTTATGTAAAGTGGATACATGGGTATGTAGATCACCACCCGCTATGTCGGTGGATTACAAAGGACTCCTGTAGACTCCGGTATGCTGCAACCTTTCTCTGTCTTCCCTCATTTCATATGTTGATGGAGGAATACTAAATGCCTATTCTATCCCTTTCTCCAGGTCCATGAGAGTACTTCAAACAGTTCTTGCTATTTATCAGAATCTGAAATCGTTCTAAAGTTTAACATGGTTCCTGGTGACCATTCAAGTCTTATCATTTGAGACATTTTTCAGTAGAACAAAACCGCAGTGTGGCCCCTTCCAGGCATTCAGTTGCAGTACGCGTAACGACTGGAGTCCTCAATATAAACAGGAATCAAAAGGCCTCAGCCAATCGCAAAGGTAAAAACTACTATATTGGCCGCAACTAAGAAGATTCAGCGAAATATCGTGCACACAAAAATTACTTAATTTTGATCGCTTAAAAAAACCTGAGCATAATAAAGGAATAAAGTGGAATGTCCAGCTTTATCTATTAAACATGATATTGTTTTTTTGTTGTTGTTTTTTTTCTATTGAATTATTGGAGCACAGCAACAATAGCGATGTTCTCTTACATTTCTTTATAGGTAATCGACAATTCTCCGGTGTATTTTTATTACAACTACATTGTACTTCGTATATATATATATATATATATATATATATATATATATATATATATATATATATATATATATATACATATATGCTTGTGTTTATATATGAGTGTTTGTGTCTTTTTACACTGTATTGGCGATAATGTTTGTTTTTTCGTCTCGAAATATCAGCAACTATTCTGGCCTTTGCATCACGAATAAAAGCATATTATAAAACATTACCAGAATCGATCTAAAAATGTAGCTAGACAAAGTGACCTGTACTTATTAATAATTTAAGAAACGCACAGTGGTGCCAAACGACATTTCGTGTTTCGAAAATGGCTAAAGCCTCCAAATCTTAACCGATTTCAATGCATTTTTTTTTTTTTTTTTTTAATGAAAGCTAATAAAATTTAGCAAACTTTGTCTAGCCAAATTTTTCCCTTGTTTATTAAATTCCGTGTAAATAATTCACGAACTTTTACAATTGAACATAAAATAATATTTTATTTTTCATCTAACTTAATATCAGCACTGATATCGTTGAAATTAAAAATTAAAATCCTGATTATACTTGGAAAAAATCAGACTGACACATCTTCAAAACGTAAATATATCTTAATTCAACTATTAGATTAATGGAAATAATATGATTTTTGAATGATTTGAAAATATAATTTGATATTTTCCACATATAATCATAATTTTAATGTTTAATTTCAACGAGTGCAGATATTAAGTTAGATGAAAAATAAAATATTATTTTACGTTGAATTGTAAAAGCTCGTGAATTATTTACACGTAATTTAATAAACAAGAGAAACAAAGAAAAATCCTGCTAGACAAAGTTGTTTTAAATTTTATTAGCTTTCATTTTAAAAAAAATGCATTGTAATCGGTTAATATTTAGGGGCTGTAGCCTTTTTTGAAACACTATATATCGTTTGGTCACATTGTGCGTCGCTCAGGAGCAGTATAACTCTATAATATTTTGACTTTTTTCTTATTTCTGATGGTTATTAATTTGTATCAACCCGTTAAATAGTAAGCAAATACCCCTTTTTATAGGTCAATGTCCGTAAAAACGTATTGTGTAAATAAATAAAAAATAATATAAACCTAGTAAGGAAACAACAATTACTGTCAGTAATTTGAGTATTATGAAAATAGCATTTGCTATAATGTCGTATAATTTTAAACGGGATAAACATATTCATTCATTTATTTAATTTCGTATATGTAACTTTGGTATAAAACTTAGAGAATTTGTTAAAATACAGGGATGAACTCAATTTATTTTCATTTAAATTTTAACGTCCATTATTATTAACTAAGAATTTTGGGACGGGTTATCTATAGGTTACCACCCTTTTCTTGCCCGGATAGGGGCGATGCCTTTTCGTTTTTTCGAAAGAAAAGCCACAACCGCTAGTGGGAATCGAACCCACGACCTTTGCCAAGGAGTGGGATGAACTTAAAAAATGCAGAAGTTTGCTTGTTCCATTTTCAGGTTCTCATTAAAATAACAAATGTGTTATTACACTGGTTGATTATAGGGGATCGGCGATAAGAGAACTAATCTATATATAATGAGATGGTTGGAGTAGAACGGATAATGGGCTGGTTATCAGCTACTGGTTGACTGATTACAGAGCAATGATTAAGCAGACATTCTCAGCGGAAATTACAACAAAGGATTACAGAATCCTATCTAGAATGGGGTCCGGCCTTATACCCCCGGAATGGGGAAATGTATGAATTTACAGCAAACCTAAGGAATTTCTTGAAATTCTCCTATTCTTGACTAAGGGATTAAATTGGCTTGGTTTTATTTGAAAGAAAACTTTGCAAGAGGTTTCTCTTTTTCAGTTTCTCAAGTCATTTTTCCAAATTTATGAATAAGAAATCTACTATACAGGGTGGACCAGATAAGCGGGCCACTAAACGGTTTGACATATCAACATTTTTCATAGGGGCAATGTTGCAGTTCTCGTCAAAATCTATAAAATGGTGCCCTTGGAACTGAGAAAATAACCCTTCTAAGGGCTCAAATAGGCCTTTGAAGGGTAGGGTTTCCTCTCTACCCATATTTTGCATTATATTTTTAAAATGTACTAACAAAACAAGGAAGAACCGTGCAAACAGGGTTTCGATGCGTCAAGTTGTAAAGATACGTTTTCATTTGCATGTATTCCTCATCTGAAATCCCAAAAAAAGGCACTTAAAAAGGCCCCTTAAAACAATTTTGATATCTCAATCCGTTTAGTAATTATTTCTCTTGTGGCCCGCTTATCTGGGCCACCCTGTAAATTTGTCAAATATCACTCACTTACTATCTTCGCCCCGTCCAAATTTCAAGAACATTTCAGAAAAATTTGAAATTTTGCATGGACACTCGCTTTAGGATGTGAACACTCGCTAAGAAAGGTTTTTTTGATATACGAATTTTGAAGTATTTTTACAGGGGTTGGAATTTCTAGTTTTAAAGAGAGCATGCTCGCCTAGGTAGCATGCGTTGCTAGGACGATAACAGAACAGCTGTTACCGTTCTGTATCTATTTCATAGTATTATTTTTAATTGCGGTTATTTTCAAGTATGATGGCAGTCCTTGGATTACTAGAACTAAACTGTCCCTCATAGAGTTTACGCTATGAGGGACAAAATCACCATTCTAATTGAGGTTCATATCAACTTGTCATCTCTGCACAGCCTCCTCACCCATCAGCATCCCCAGTGACAACACGTCTTGGTATTGCTCGCAAATATAATGGGTGTTTCCAAATGACATCTGAGAAACGTACATTTATTATTGACAACGAATTTTAACCTGTACTGGTATAAGTCCTGTTACTGGTGACCTATAGATAGCGGGTTATCTGTTTGTTGACTACTGGTCCGGAGCGCCCTAGTGTCAAGAAACTTTATACTTTGATTACTTATCAATTGATGAATAACATATAATATGACGGAAACCATGCTTTAATAAACTTAAAAAAAAAATATACAGTAGCGTTAATTTTCATGATAAATTATTTAACGCAATAAAAAAAAATTCTAATCTGTCATGACGACAGGCATTCAGCTAGTAAATATATATTTTTCAGTTCTTTAGTCTGTAAGTTTTATATGGGATGTTTTATACGGTAAATATCAAGAAAAAAAAGTTTTCAATTCTTCTAACGTATAACAAACAGAGAAAAGAAACAGAAAAAAGTAAAATCCAACAGAAAAAAGTAAAATGTTCATATGTCGTATGAAGTGCATGTTCATCCGTGAGAATGTAAAAGGTTGTATTTTGCTGTAGGTTGGCTACTGGAGACGGTAGACTGCGTGTCTCCTGACCTACTGGATTATTCTTGGTGTTCCCTTCCAGGTGGGGGCTATGACCTCCACCTTCTCACAAAGCCAACGAAAAATAGCTAACTCACCTAGTGCTGGAACACTACTTGTTAAAATTGTTTTAGTAATTGTTCTATGGGCTTTTATACATAATTTGATTTATTTGTTATGCTTTTTTTTGTGTGTCAACTGGCTTCCTGGTTGGGAAGAAAACCGCTTAGTTCTAAATCCTGTTAGAACTATGGATGTTCGATATTTACAAGGGGGTATCCCCAGGTAATGGCATTACTCCGAGGGAGAAAACTAGACAAATTTAAAAATTATTTCGCTTAGAGCCTCCTGCTCAAATTCAGGAACATAAATATGCTGTAGGTCCACCCGACAAACCTATGTAATGTACTGTATAACATATTGTCTTCTTTCTCGTACATGACCACCTTTTTTGTAACGTTTTTTATAGTTTAGTCATAGCTAAAGCATATTTATGCTAAAATGCAGTTCACCACTACCAACCACACATTTCTATCTCACTCCATATCACACATATACCGTGCTAAAAGTTCTTAAGAAAAAACTGTGTTTTTATGTAGTAAAACCCCAATTTTCTCTCCTCGTACACCTTTTTTTTTTAACGTTTTATTACATTTTTAAAACGAGCTTTAAATTTTCTTTAAGACCAATGCGCATCCAATGTTCAAAAGTATCTCATTACATCTGAAATATCAAATTAAAAAGTAAAAATTAATAAAAGCTTCTGGTTAGCGACGACTTTTCGAAAATCACAACTCTTCCAAAATAAATCCTGGCTGCCGAATCTCACCGAAGTTGTAAAATTTAATCAGCTTTCCAACAGTATACTCAGAACTGAGATTATCTTATCATAATGTATTTGGAATTCAAGAGCAAAAAAAAAACATAAAATAAATAAAAGTAAAGTAGTGTTTACTTTCGTGATATTATGAGAAAAAAATGAAAATTATTCTTGATGAAATTGATATTTAATGATTATGATAAGTCGTACATAAAAGTTGAATAAAAAAAAATACATCAAAAATTATAAACGTTCATACAACTGGCCTTCTTGCAGAACACACTTACGACACCTGGACACACCGCTGATGTAGTTCTTGCAATCTCATCATGGTTAGCTCTCATATCCACAATTAATTCGCGAATCCTTGCGATTTTATGTCCTAAATGGGTAGTTTGCGAATCAAGCCAAAACCACACCTGAAAATCAATGAAATGGAAAGAATTTATGGACGACAACCTACTGTTTTCATCTTCCTACAACCCTTTTTTTCTAATAATTGGACTATAGGAGGCCCGGTGGCCGTGAGTGTTAAGGCGTGAACATTATCTATGAATATGGATTGCGATGGTGGTCATTGTCAAGCTTGGTTTCTGCCCTTCCTCGCTCCTCGTTGTCAAGGTCAAAATTTCCACTTCGAAACCTGGAAAACCACCGGTAAACAGTTCGTTCATTCGCCGTTCCCTCCCCGAACCCCGTGTTGATGTTCATACACGCCTCAGCAGCTTAAATTCATAGCGAAAAATAATACGGATTTCGGTTGAAGTGATAATTTAAGTTTTATTTTTTTCTCAGAGGATCGTTCTCACAACACAGTACGCAAGTTACTGATTAAATAATAGGAATAAAAGAGCCTTAATTCTATATGAATAACAATGATGTTTGTAAATAATGAAATAAAAAAGGGAAAGGATTAAATCGCAAAGTAAACAAAACTGACATTTCATACGGTACAGCCTGATACAATCCACCAACAGAAAGTCTGTCATATAGCATTAACAGATTGACTATTTCATTAGTCTCTTTTGTTAAAATAAAGTAGTTATCAATATACATTATTCTGTAACATAATTGCCGGTTATAAAATCAAGTCATTGCATTAGGGAGAAGGATGTAGAGAAAGCGGTGTCTGTAATGAGAAGGGAGTAGCAGGCTCCTGTCAGGAAGCCTCGTGAGTTTTGATTTGTAAGCCATCCTCCTGGACTACCCGTCGTTTCGTAGGATTTACTGGTGATCTTTAACGGGAGCAGGTAGCTGCTCTTGCGGAAAATCACTTCACCCCAACCAAACATAACTCATTCTCTGTTCTTAGTCTTGTTCTGCCAACAGAAATGACTTCTTCAAGCAACCTTAAGCGTTTCCTTTCCCAAAACCTAGTGAAACAATTGGGTCTGTTTGCGAAGAGCACATTCAGTTACTTGTGAAGTATCTGTTGTGATTACAACAGTGATTCAGCGCATGCGCATAACTCATTCGCATTTCTATTGGTTGTGACTGGTAGTAAAGTAACCTTCAATACTCAAGTCAACCCAACTTACAGAAATTAATAGAGTTCTATTAATTTTAGCGAGTTGGATTGACTAGAGTTCTGATATCTTCTTGAGCGAGCGGAAACGCATAGCACGTATGCCCCAAATGCGAAATAAATATAAAATATAAATATGTTATAGAACCACCGGACAAAAAAATCTATGAGGAGGCCCCTAAACTACACAATTGCCATAGATTTTTATAATATTAAACTTTTTATTAATAAATATTGCTTGCTGAAATATATTCTGCTTATTTTCATTTATGCTTGACAAGCCTAAAAGTAGTACTCACAAATACAAGTTATCTAACATTTAGTTAGAAACCATATTATATAAACATAGTAGTCAAAAAAAGTTACTTTTAGTAGTGATTGCGGAGATTTCAAATACTTTTCATTGCTATATTTTAATTTTCATTACTAAATTTATATAATATGGCTTCTAACCTTATTTTTTTTTTTATTTATTTCAATATAAGGGCTCCGCAACTATGGCTATGAGCCCTAAAACAGATTATAAAATATATGCAATTCTTTTACACTTTGTTGACGTTGATACAATTTACATTTATACTTAAATAAGATATATACATATATATATATATATATATATATACAAACATTATACACACATACATATATATAATATATACACACATACCTGCATATACCACAAGATTCATATGAATAAAAATAATAAATACAAATATAAACACAAAATAATTAAAACAAGGTACATTAGCGTAATTGGCGCTAATAGCCACGATTTGTTGATGGGCCGTTAAAAAAAAAAAAAAAAAAAAAAAAAAAAAAAAAAAAAAAAAAAAAAAAAAAAAAACTAGCGTAATTAAATCAGATCTATAGGTTATTAAAGTAAACTATTAAAATCGAAAGCACAAGGAGAAGGAGGAAGATTGGCTAGATTTTTTTGTATAAATTAGTGTTCTTTAAATGCTGAAGTATACTGTTGATGTGTGGGCTACCTTCTGCGAGTAATGTGTGGAAGTCGTGTGGGATGAGTAAATTGTCTCGTCTTTTGCAGTCTGTCAGTATGTGTTTTATCGTCAGTTTAACATTACACAGTTTGCACACGGGTCTGTCTTGTCCTTCGATTAAGTACGAATATGTTATAAGTGAGTGTCTAATGTGTTATAAGTGAGAGTTCTAACCTTAAATAACCTGTAAAGAAGTAATAGATAACCTGCAAAGAATCTGTAAGCTCATCCGTAAGTATTAAAATCACGACAGATACTTTAAAGTAACTGGATGTGGTCTTCGCAAACAGACCCGAGCAATTAGTTCAGTTGATATTTAAATTAATTTGGTAATTTGGCTGTACTAACTGAAAATACACTGAATTTAAAGATCCGTGATAAGAGATTGCCTTTAGCTGTCAACCTTGACTCGCGATGAATGGCGATGAGAGAGAGGCAGATGCTAGCTAATGTTGCAAAATCATCGGCACAACTAGAAATAACACTGTCTAAATATTTGAAGAGCTCTCGAGTCCTCGATCAACTCCGTGCAACCATTGCTCAGGCATCTACGAATTCGAAGCACCATTCTTCAGCACACACACACACACCAAGAGCCGGTGAAATATCGAGGCAATGGACAATGAAAGAGCAACATAGTCTAGGAAGTTGATACACGACAAATGAATCGATCCATGCAAAAATGGCTTCAGTCAATTTTGTCCCAACATGTGTTAGTGATAGATTCGTTGTCTCTGAAGGTTCCTATGAAAGGTAACTACACATTTCTATGTTAAAAGGACTTCAGTCCAATAAATTGTTGCCATTTAGTTTCTCAAAACTACTGATTTTGGACAGAAGCCCCTTTTGCACGGATTGATTCAAATATACTCACACTCTTCCACTATTTGTACCTTGGGCGAATCGCTTTCGATGCGGGGTGCTAACAAATAAATTTATTATAATAATATTATTATTATAGCATATCTCCTGGCACAATTAAACGTAACATTCAGGGCAGAAAATAGCAAATAATTTCGGGGGGGGGGAGGACCGAGGGATTTGAGGATTATGGAATATTAACTAAAACTTGAAATAGTTAGAAAACTAATACGCTATTTCACCCAAAAAAAATTATTTTTCTTGAACGAAGTGATCTTATCTAATTTAATTTAATTTATTGAGGTTTTTATGACACATTTTTCCGAATTTGATCAAAATTTAGGAGGCCTGCAGCCTCCTCAGCCCCCCCTCTTATATACGCCCATGGCAAAATTTATCCTAAGAACTACGTAGCAGTAACAACCGTCGTAAAAATACGTACACATATAGGGTCTCCCTGCGGTCCAGTGGCTACCGCCTTAGTTTTTTATGCGGAAGACACGGGTTCGAGTCTCGCCTGAAGGAGGTTGAGTTTTTTCATTTTAGAGCATTCATTTTTTTAAACAAAAAAGCTGTATATTAATTTATTCAGTTAAAAACTAAAACACTGGGTCTCTCCGTGGTCTAGTATCTAAGGTCTTGGATTCTCATGTGGGAGATGAGATTTAAGTTTTTCATTTTAGGGCCCGTTGAGAAAATTCTCCCGCTTCACCACGATATTGGCGCTAATCGACCAGATGTCGGTGCACCATATTAAACAAATATATATTTATTTATTCTGTTAAACGTGAAACCGTGGAAAGTGATAAGCAATCGTTTGAATGCTCCCTACAAAGAAGATTCAGTCGTAAATTCTCATAGGATCAACTCAGTCGGTGAAAAGGGTTTTCAAGAATCGGGAGTGATGCTTTCGTTCCATTCTAAACTTTCCCAATCACAGGAGATATTTGACAGTTTCTGAACACGAAAAACGTTTCAATCCTGAAATAATAAAAAAAAAAAAAAAAAAAAAAAAAAACCCTCCCACAGAGGACTACATAGGATTATACTGGGAAATAAAGTGGAAGAACCGTTCCTTTCGTGGAAGAAAACGAAGGCAACCTGTAGAAAACCCGTCCCAAAAATCCTTGTCATGTATAAGTGGAAGTTGGAATTTAAATAAATGAATATTTTATGATTAAAATTTGAATACACTTTTTTTTATGGTCATTGTACCAAATCTATTTCTAAAGGTGCAATCCTTCAAAAAAAAAATCATGAATAAAAAAATGACGTCCTGCGAGTTGCACCTTTTGAAATTCTAACGTTCATTAAGTTAATTTATAGTTAGATATGAGTCATCCATTTCCAAAAGGACCCATGTCCACAACATTTCGAAAATGAGATTTTCGAACCACTTGATTTAGCTTTTCCTGCTCTTTCCAGTGAATAAAATATTAAACCCTTAACAAAACTCTTATCCCATGAAAAACACTTTTGAAAATCATGAACAGAAACAAAACGCACTATGTCCTTCAGGTGAGGACATGGTGACGCTCAAGCATGACTTGAGTGCCTGGTCCTCCTCAAACAGAATATCAAGAAGAGAGGAGGTTTTCCTAGCTCGGCTCAGACTCGGCCACTCCAGACTGACTCATGGGTACTTGATGTCTGGAGGAATCCCACCTGTCTGCGGAAGATGCAATCAGCTGATCTCAGTGAAACATATTTTCCAGGACTGCTCTCGTTAGAGGCTGATGCTCCAACAGCTGGGAATACCAAGGAACTTGACAGAAGCTCTGCGGGACGATGGCAAAGCAGTTGGCCTAGTTGTGGAATTCTTAAAAAAGGCGCAACTATATCTCATGATATAAAATAATAATTTAATAATAAATAAATATACGTATGTATGCGTGCACATGTATATACACATGTGCGTGTATGTATGTGGGTGTGTATGAACGTGGGCGTATGTGTGTATACGTGTGCTAGATTAGTTTAGAATTGGTATTACTATAAATTTTGTTATTTAGTATAGTTTTAGTATTAACATTGCATCCAGTAAAGTATTAGTTTTAGTACAAATAGTTGTAATAGTTATGTTAAGTTTGTATTAGTTACTTAGTTTGTATTCGTTAGTGTGTGTGTAAAAAAAAAAAAAAAAAATGATATATATGACATTACTCAGAAAAAATAGATATATACATATAAAAAAGATATATATATATATATATATATATATATGCATTAAAAAAAAAAAAAAAAAAAAAAAAAAAAAAAAAAAAAAAAAAAGAAATTATATACAAGTCTCTTAACTGTATTAATAGTGCTATACTGTATATTAGTATTAGTTTTAGTGCAAATAGTTCTATTAGTATCTAAGTAACATGTTAGTCGTAAGCAATGACATAGGTTAAAAAAAAAAAAAAAAAGAGTACAGGTCATAAAAATTACAGTTCATTGTCATGCACTGTCCTAAACACAAAATTACAATCCCTCTCACACGACTCTCTAACACTACACTTCAGGGCGGTGAGGATCTAGATGTTTTCTGCCCTTAAACACCCAATCCATCCATCCTTCAGGTGAATTACAACATGGCCGACTGTTGCTAGGTTTAATCAGGAACAAAGAGCTGGAAGCACCATATATAATTCCATCGCCACCCTTGTCCATTTTATAAATTTCACAGATACTAGATTGTAAAAACCAATTTTTATAATATTATTGTTGCAATTTTGTATGTCTATTGTGTGTTTTGTAGCTGGCAACAATGGATGACAAAAATAAACAAAAGACAGAATATTTTGATGGGTACTTTCATTGTATGATTTAATAATTTTTTGTTTTAGCAGTAAATAAGAATAATGATAAATTCACAAATTACACAATTCATTATTAAGCCATGTTAATAAAGCATTGTGTAAAATCAAAATGCACCTTGTCCATTGTATACAATTCCAAAGTTACCCTTGTCCAGCGTACAGTTCCAAAGCGGCCCATGTCCAAAATATTATTTACTTTTTCTTAAAAACTATTGTAGTAAAAGAGTAAAACGTCCTGAAACCTTGTGTAGTAAAACAATGCCCTTTAAAAAAATAAAACTTTAACGGAAATTAAAAACATTAGATCCTATAACAGTTTTTTTCGTTTCCTCAAAAGTTAGTTTTCATGGACATGGCTCCTTTTGGAAGAGGATCTCATATGACGAGACAACGAAAAGTTATATTGGATTGCACCCCACTAAGTACTCGAAGTTCTTTCCGACCCGAAAACCACCGTTCTCAAGAAGGCAGCTACCCTTTTGACACCAGCCTCATGTCACGAGTAAATTACTTAAAAACCCCAAACCTTTACAGAGGATGCTCTAGAAGACAAGGTGCATAGCCACCCTTTCGACAATGAACGCAGGAAAGAGGAGCTGAAATATTACTTCCCCCGTGACGTGATATGTGGGCGCGTGGGGTGGATGTGCCATCTGCAGGCCTGATTTACTGGGAGCCATCCCTACGGAATATCGGTAAAAAACTAGGCTCTTACACCAGTCCTCAAGTCTTTTCCAGCCTACCAACAGGCTTAACAAACCCACCAAGTCATAATTCGACCTTGTCTAACGAAATCTCAATCCACTATGTTCTAAACTTCTGAGAGAAGAATCTTATCCCCCACTATTGGAACAAGGCGTCAGATAAATTCAAGCAAGAAAGAGAAAAAAAAGTCTGACTCAGAGGCTTTGGGTCATCTTAATGTATTTCTTCCATATAATGATTATATTGGATGCGATTTGGAAAGCTGAGAACATCACGAAACCAAAACTGCAAAGGAGGTGGCCTAATCGAAAATCAAACACACATTGCAGAAAATTTATTTGGCCTTTGAAAGATCACTTTACACTTACCACGTTTTTCCAAATATTTTCGAAATTTTTAAGAAGGCATGCCAACAGCCCAATACAGCTTAAGCCTATTGCGAAAACATTATTGCTGTAATACTTTATCTAACAAATCACTAAGCCAAGATATTTTCGTGTTGATATATCATTAAAGCCAATGGTTTTTAGGGCCCCAAAAAGGTATTTTTCCCCAATGAATCGAAAGTGGTTAAAGATATCGCCTTTGGTTCCATTCGATTCCTTCGTCAAAATTTCCATGGAATGCCTGTTGGGAAGACTTATTAACTACAGCCGGGGGGCGTAATTCTGCTCATTAACGAATGGGAGGATCTCTCCGTATTCTAGTGGCTAATGCCTTAGATTCTCATGCGGGAGATGGGGGTTCGAATCCCACCTGCGGCAGGGAATTTTCTCATTTCAGGGTCGTTGAGAATATTCCCAGGTGCACCATGGATGTCAGCGATAATGATCCAGTTGTCGGTGTGCCGTATAAAAAAAAAACAAAATAAATAAATATATATATTATACTTATATTACCAGGTGTCTTGTGAAACTTCCAAAATATTTCCGAGGACATTATTGAATATAGATTGATTTGATATAACAAGGGCGGAACTAATTACAATTATTATCATTAGTATACTTATCATTATTCTATTTCTATAATTACTAATACTATAACTACATATAAATATTTTTTTTTTTTGTTCCAGGTACCACCTAGAAATTTGAGTGGGACGAGTTAAAGGTAGGCATGAAACTAGAGCAACATTTTAGAATATAGAAATTATTTTCCAAGATGGACTAACATTCTTTATTACTGAACTTATTAGATTTCAAGCAATAATAATAATATTTAATAACTTGAAATTCCAATTACATAAAATAACAGCAGCTTGGGACATATTTATATTTTAGTTCTAGATTCAATCTTACTAATAATTATTATTTTGGTCACTGAAGATGAGACATAAGAAGGGGGTTTAACTTAGTTCCCAAAAATCAATATTTTGTATTTATTTCTATGTGTAATGTTTTGTAAAGGACAAAATCTGGACTTTTGTCTCAAATTATAGAGCAAATTGATTTTTTGTATTTCTGTCAGTAATTGGATAGAATTCTTAATGGAATTATTATTAATCGCCATTCGCTGTGAAATGTATTTGTATTTCTTTAATTATATCGGAGTGTAAATAGTAGAAATATATTTGATTTTCTAATATTTTTGGCTCAATTAAGTATATTCCTGTTCCCTTTCCCCGAATGTGACATAAATAATCAAAAAACGCTACAATTCACGTTTATTAAAATGGAACTAAAAGAAAAATTTGAACTGCTGCATTTTTTCATGATGATAAATACAAATATATATTTTTAATTAAAATAGCTAAAATTCAATTAATACAATAAAAAAACATTTAAATATTAGTCATTGTATTAAATTTACCTTACCGATTCACTATTCAAAGGAACTTTTTTCCACAAGGCCCATGTCCAAATTGAGATCGACATCAAGAGCATCCTTCAGCTGTTTAGTGTCAGCTGCCAAAATCAAAATGTCTATTCATTAAAATCAGTATCCGGAAGAATTATACTATTGATATCAAATAAAATATCTTGCTGTCAAGTTGTAAAAATTTCTAATACTTTATATTCCGCCTAATAAAGTAAAAATTGTATTATTTGAGAATATTTTATATAATAATCATTGAAAGGGGTCTCCCGTGGTCTAGTGACTAGCGCCTCGGGTTCATAAACGGGAGATGGTGGGTTCGATCCCCACCGGCGCGCCGGCAGGAATTTTCTCATCCCACGGCTCGTTGGGAAAATTCCTCGCTGCACCCTGGATATCGGCGCTAATGGCCTAGTTGTTGATGCGCCGTAAAAAAAAAAAAAAAAAATCGCAGAATCCGAATCCGGGGTCGGGAAAACCCCTGCACTTTTTGTTTAAGCCCCACCCCAAAACACATAATTTTACACTATAATATTTTTATTCAAGTTGTCAACCAAAATAAACGACTATTTCCTGTCAGTCTAATTAAAATTTAGGCAAATTTATAAAAAAAAAAAAAAAAAATAGTTGGGAAATGAAAGCTTAATTAATTTATTTGTGGTCGTTTATTTAATTTACTTCAATTGATACATTGATCGAATAAAATATGGGACAATTTTTTAAGAGTTGTATTTTGGGATTTTAAGGATTGCATCAGTTCAAGAACTACCTCCGAAGGCCTTGGGTCAATTTTTGTGTAAAAACTCAAAGATTGTATGCATTACAAAACATATTAAATACAAAAATATAAGAAAAACGCGAAGTTTTTAGAAAAGTCATATATGACTTTTCTAAAAACTTTGCGTTTTGCTTATTATTATTTTTCTTAAGCACTAAAAGGCAATACACAGGAAATAGACGTTTATTTTGGTTAGTGACTCGAATAAAAATATTGTACTGCAAAATATCCTAAATTATGAGTTTCGGGGGGGGGGCTTAAATAAAAAGCGCAGGCGATTTTCTGACCCCGGATTCAGATTCAGCGACCCCGAAAACATATAGTAAACATGGTCTGCTCTCTGGGTCCAGACTTATTTTTTTTATTTATTTTTTTGTGTGTGTGGCTCTGTTATCATTTATTAATCAATTTTACATTTAGGAGCTATTACTCTTCTGGAAAGGGATTATCTGGAAAGGGTAACATTTTTTTTACTCATATTTTGTTATGGGCTAAACTTCTTCCTTAACTAATCAAACATTATATCCAAGAGTGTTTATGTGAAGAAAAAAGGTTTAAATGGGCAAAAAATACAATTTTCCGAGTGAAATCCGGATGCCGAGTGAACACGGTGCTGATTTGAAGACCATTTTTTGAGCGAGCTTCGATTGGTCCATTTATAATTGTTAAATTTATTTTTGGTCCTCCTTTAATACATTTCAACCAATCCATTTTTTTCGTTATTAAAAGAAAGTATGAAAGAAATAAATAGGAATGACATGAACATTTCAGAACATTAAACTTTAAAGTAGTTTTCTCAAAATTATGTTTTTCAAATCGGGCGATACTCTGGCGTCTTCAATTTTTGCCTGATCAAATTCAAATTTTAACTGGAGCTTCCTCGTGTAATTTTCTAGAAAGTTACGGATTTTTTCGATTCGTTGCATTATAACGATTTTATGGCCGATTTTCGACGGTTTTTTTAATATTATTGATAGAAAATCAATAATTGTTCACCATTTTCGAAAAATTGATGTTTTTAAAAAATCCTACGTAAAATACTAGATTTAACCTTCTTCTTTCGAAATAATTTTAGTTTTTCGCCCTTGATTAAAAATTGCCGCCTGCAGACTATCGCCCGTGAAAAAAGAGGGGTTCCGTTTGTAAGACACAGCGCCGCCATTATTTTTGTTTTCAAAGAATTGAAAAATATTTTTTTGGATACTTTAACATCCCATATAAAACGTTTGATATAATATATATATATATATATATATATATATATATATATATATATATATATATATTCAATTCCATGATTTGTGACCTTTATTCATGTACATTTATTTATTTTTATAAATATGGCAAAGGTCCAAATAATAGTACTCCAGATTCTTGCACTATTTTATTTTTGATACGCCCTACATGTTTCGTGGCCTTATGCCACCTCCTCAGGGGCCATTAACTCCTAAAAACTTTTTTTACAAATTTTTAATATCTTATTTTAGTAAATTTAATAATAATTATACACCGAGTAACATTAAAATTCCTATACTAACCCCTAAACTTTATATGTAAAATATAATAATAAAAATAATATTGTTATATTGTACATACCCTATGTGTGGTCAGCTCGCCACCCATACTATGACTGAGGCTAGCTAAATACCTGTGTGGAGAGGCTTAGTAATCAGCTTATTAAGATAAGTTGTATAAAGGTTTGTACTATTGCTTTTTCCTTTGGATTGTTCGCTATTTTCTAATGTTATTGTAAAATATTTTATCTAAAAATTTAATTTCTGTTTGTTTATTTACCGAGTTCCTGTTTTTTATTATGTGGATATTTTGTTTTATTTTTCGTTTAATGTTGTTTCTGTCCTTGTCAACTATTGCTATGTCGTCCAAGTCAAATGTATGTCCGTTCTTAAATGCGTGGTCCGTTAGAGCTGTTTTATTTGATTTCTCGTCTATATTTTTGGCATGCTGCTTAATTCTATTCTTTAGTATTTGTGATGATTCCCCTATGTAGCACTTGTTACAATCTTTACATTTAACTTTATATACGTTATATTTTGAATTTATTTGATTTACCTGGTCCTTAATTTTGCTGAAATTCTTTTCTATTTTGTTATTATATTTCCAGCTAATTTTGCAAATCCCGTTACAGATCAGTTTCATCCTGTTTGCTATTGCTGGGTGAAAATCAAAAGAATAAAAATTATTTTCTATTTGCTCGCGTTCTCTCTTGGACTCCTGAATGTTTTTACCCCTATTTTGACTAGTTATATGATTATTTATGATGTTTCCCTTATGTATTTTTTTAGTTTCCAAATTATTAAAAATAGGAGGTTTTTAGGAGTTAATGGCCCCTGAGGAGGTGGCATAAGGCCACGAAACATGTAGGGCGTATCAAAAATAAAATAGTGCAAGAATCTGGAGTACTATTATTTGGACCTTTGCCATATTTATAAAAATAAATAAATATATATATATATATATATATATATATATATATATATATATATAAATCACGTGTCTGTCTGTTTTTTGTTTGTTTGTTTGTTCCTTATACAAATCTACTCCGTTCGACCGATTTTGAACAAACTTGGCACACAGGTAGGTCTTGATACGAGAAATCTAGGCTAGGTCAAAATGGTCAAATTTCAAAATTTAATAAAAAGGTCAAGAGTTTTGTTCATGAAAAATTGGCTACCTACACTGAACCATTCAGATTGTGACGGCCATTTTAAATCGACAGCATCTGTCGGCTGTTAGATGAAGTGCTGTTGTGCTGGCGTTTGCCGGTATCATTATGAACTAAAACAAATTCACATCGTTTGACCGATTTTCGTAACTGGGTATAGACAACTAGGTATAAAGTAGGCCTTGATACAGGGAGAGTCATAGACAGAAAGTAGGTGTAGCATGGCACACTGGGTAACAGCTATAATATAATATTTATTTATTTTTTATTTATAAATTGAAGAATTTTACTTTGATTTTGATCTCACGAGGTATTATTACTCCTTAAGAGAATTTAATACGTATATAGTTTACACCTATTTTGATCAATATGAGGAAAATGAGTCCATATCTGTGAGGATAGAAAACGAGGAGGGTTACTTGAGAGCGTCGATGGGTTAAATAATCGGATCTCGCAAAAAGAGGGTGAGGTTGTTGCTGAGGGGTTGTTGGGCGATGGGGGGGTTGGGTGGGGGGTTGTTCAATCCTCGGTGACATGGCTAATTTCGGATAATCCCCCCAATCCTTAGAGTAGCTGGTAGATGAGTCTCTAATCCCACCCTCTTCTGTCATCGTAAAAACTACCCCAGCCAACACATATTACAGCGACACATCTCCTCATCCCGTACTGGACGGGCAAACTTTTAACCAGGCTTCCCTCGAGATTATGACAGGCATAAAGGATCCCTCCTCATACATTACCTCAGGCGTCTAGAGCTCCCGTATAATGGCCAATCTGACAGGGGGATATTTTCTTAGCCTTAGTTTCAACGTTTATCTAATCGTTATAAATAGGATTCAAGCGTGCCGATTAAGGACCTTTTAAAATAATTCAAGGAAGTAATCATACAAAATTCATGCGTCAACACAGTGCAGTTTTCAAAGTTTAAATATTATACCATCTATACTTCTTAAGGGACCCAAAAAGTTGGGTGCAATCATTACGCGCGGGGGTGTTGTTGGACCCCTAGATCTACAATGCTCTTAGGATTTTGAACCTCCCTCAATTTTGTTCTGATTTACTTGCTATAATTAATAGATCATTTATAAATTAATATTAACTAAATACTTCTGTTATTTATTCAAAAGCTTATTTAATAGGGTTTAACACTATATTAAGATACAGTCCGGAGGGTTTTGTCTTCTGGCTAGCGAATCTTTGGCTATATAGACGGTATAATATTCAAAAATCATTTTGTAAGCTCCTAAATCCTTGGAAGATTCAAAAGTCTTTTCAAAAGCTCATATTTTGCCTATGATTGGACCGAAGAAATCCTAGTCTTTTTACTAGCAACACTAGTGCCAACTAAAATCCTTGGACGATAAGATATTCAAGTCTTTCCACAAGCACGTGTGATGCCTATGACCGAAACAAAGTAATCATCTATATATTGTGTGAACGTCGAGTAAAGTATTTTTGCTAGTGAAACTAGTACAAACTAAAATCCTTGGACGATAAGATATTCAAGTCTTTCACAAGCACATGTGATGCCTATAACCGAAACAAAGTAATCATTTATCTAATATGTGAACGGCGAGTGAAGTCCTTTTTCTAGTGTCACTAGTGCCAACTAAAATCCTTGGACGATAAGATATTCAAGTCTTTCCACAAGCACATGTGATGCCTATAACCGAAACAAAGTAATCATTTATCTAATATGTGAACGGCGAGTGAAGTCCTTTTGCTAGTGAAACTAGTACAAACTAAAATCCTTGGACGATAAGATATTCAAGTCTTTCACAAGCACATGTGATGCCTATAACCGAAACAAAGTAATCATTTATCTAATATGTGAACGGCGAGTGAAGTCCTTTTTCTAGTGTCACTAGTGCCAACTAAAATCCTTGGACGATAAGATATTCAAGTCTTTCCACAAGCACATGTGATGCCTATAACCGAAACAAAGTAATCATTTATCTAATATGTGAACGGCGAGTGAAGTCCTTTTTCTAGTGTCACTAGTGCCAACTAAAATCCTTGGACGATAAGATATTCAAGTCTTTCCACAAGCACATGTGATGCCTATAACCGAAACAAAGTAATCATTTATCTAATATGTGAACGGCGAGTGAAGTCCTTTTGCTAGTGAAACTAGTACAAACTAAAATCCTTGGACGATAAGATATTCAAGTCTTTCACAAGCACATGTGATGCCTATAACCGAAACAAAGTAATCATTTATCTAATATGTGAACGGCGAGTGAAGTCCTTTTTCTAGTGTCACTAGTGCCAACTAAAATCCTTGGACGATAAGATATTCAAGTCTTTCCACAAGCACATGTGATGCCTATAACCGAAACAAAGTAATCATTTATCTAATATGTGAACGGCGAGTGAAGTCCTTTTGCTAGTGTCACTAGTGCCAACTAAAATCCTTGGACGATAAGATATTCAAGTCTTTCCACAAGCACATGTGATGCCTATAACCGAAACAAAGTAATCATTTATCTAATATGTGAACGGCGAGTGAAGTCCTTTTGCTAGTGTCACTAGTGCCAACTAAAATCCTTGGACGATAAGATATTCAAGTCTTTCCACAAGCACGTGTGATGCCTACGAATGAAACCAAGTAATAATTTATCTAGTATGAGAACGGTGAGTGAAGTCCTTTTGCTACTGATACTTGTACCAACTAAAATCTTTGGACGATAAGATATTCAAGTCTTTTCACCAGCTCGTTTGATTCCTACGAACGAAACCAAGTAATAGTTTATCTAGTATGTGAACGGTGAGTGAAGTCCTTTTGCTACTGACACTTGTACCAACTAAAATCTTTGGACGATAAGATATTCAAAAGTCTTTCCACAGGCTAACTCAATTTACATATCGAGGTACTCGGAGAAGATTTATATTAACAAATTGGCATTTTTTCCCCTTTTTGCAATAGCTTCTTAGAGATTGGAACTTACATAATTATGCAGATTTCTCGCCGTAACTACTGCATTCATGTCGTCTTTTATTGCATTGTTTATTTTACTCAGGTATCCATGTAATGGGAATATGTATCCTCTTTTTTCTCCTTATAAAATCCCGCGTGGCCTTTCTCACTCTTCTGAATGTTTCATCAGAGATATTCTCTTTATGGAATGGCCGAAGAAGGCCTTCTTCCCTGACTGGTCGCACGGTACATCCGCGACCAGCTCTCACATATTACTACCTGTCCTGTAAATATTCTTGGATGTATTATTGAATCACATTTATTACTAGTTACGGGCATGACTGATGTTTCATACAAAGAGTAAACTGTTGACAAATTGTTCCCTTTCCTGTACAAAACTATAAAATATCATCACTTGCAGCATTTGTGGTATTATAGTCAAAGACATTTTCTTGAATTTATAAATAACAAATAAGCAATATTTTTCAATTCTTTATATCTAACGTTTTATATGGGATGTTAAAGTATCCAAAAAATGAATGAATGAATAAGGTTGTTTATTTTACAAAAAGAAAAAAAAAATACAAACATAATATATGACCATGGTTCCAATAATTTTAAATATGAATATTTAAAGCAAATCAACAAATAAATAATTTACAAACAGAAAATGTTTGTATTTCAATAGTTTTAAACATGAATATAAATTATTTATAAACATTAACAATTATTTTCCTTTCTGCATATATCCATCACAAAAAATAGTTATTATTACGTAATAAGAGAAAAAAAATCAAAATATCATTACGTGCAACATTTGTGGTATTAAAATTAAAGTCATTTCCTTGAATTTATAAATAACAAATAAGCAATATTTTTCAATTCTTTATATCTAACGTTTTTATAGCAAGTTAAAGTATCCAAACAATGAATGAATGAATAAGGATATTTATTCTAAAAAAAAAAAAAAAAAAAAAAAAAAAAAAAAAAAAAAAAAAAAAAAAAAAAAAATACAAACATAATATATGACCATGGTTCCAATAATTTTAAATATGAATATTTAAAGCAAATCAACAAATAAATAATTTACAAACAGAAAATGTTTGTATTTCAATAGTTTTAAACATGAATATAAATTATTTATAAACATTAACAATTATTTTCCTTTCTGCATATATCCATCACAAAAAATAGTTATTATTACGTAATAAGAGAAAAAAAATCAAAATATCATTACGTGCAACATTTGTGGTATTAAAATTAAAGTCATTTCCTTGAATTTATAAATAACAAATAAGCAATATTTTTCAATTCTTTATATCTAACGTTTTTATAGCAAGTTAAAGTATCCAAACAATGAATGAATGAATAAGGATATTTATTCTAAAAAAAAAAAAAAAAAAAAAAAAAAAAAAAAAAAAAAAAAAAAAAAAATACAAACATAATATATGACCATGGTTCCAATAATTTTAAATATGAATATTTAAAGCAAATCAACTAATAAATAATTTACAAACAGAAAATGTATGTATTTCAATAGTTTTAAACATGAATATAAACTATTTATAAACATTAACAATTATTTTCCTTTCTGCATATATCCATCACAAAAAATAGTTATTATTACGTAATAAGAGAAAAAAAAATCAAAATAAACAGTACCAACAAAAAATAAGTAAGAAGTGTCATCGTTAAGTGATTAAAAAACATCTTTAGGCGAAGGTCTAGACTGACCGTCATACCGAAGTCTCTCCAATCTCTATATAATTTAGATTTTGAAGACAATCAAATATTTATCGATATTCATGAGAATTGATTGCATATCTCTGTGTGTCTGTGTTCCGTCTATATGGTTTCCTTTCCTTTTGTTTTGTCAGTAGTTAAATTCGTCCGTAAGTGTTTTCCTGTATTTAGTTGCGTCTCGTGCGTACCCCACCACCTTGTACCAGCCCCCCTCTGTCATCGGTAAAGTTACTATCCAAAAAAAAAAAAGTTTCAATTGTTCAAAAAAAAAAATGGCAGCGCTGTGAAACCATCTTTTTTCACGGGCGATAGTCTGCAGGCGGCAATTTTTAATCTAGAACGAAAAACTAAAATTGTTTCAAAAGAAGAAGATTAAATATAATACCTAGGATATCTAAAGTACGTAGGATGTTTAACAAATCCGTCGAAAATCGGTCATTAATTCGTCATAATTCAATGAATCAAAAAAAGTTACGTACTTTACTTGCAAATTTTATTATGAAGCTGCAGATAAAATTTGAAGTTAGGCGCCAGAGTATCGTCCGATTTGAAAAACACAGTTTTGAGAAAACGACTTTAATGTGTAATGTAAGAGTTCATTTATTTCCTTTTTAATTTTTTTTTTTTAATACTTTCTTCTAGTAAAGATAAAAAAAATGGATTTTAATTTTTAAATGTATCAAAGGAGGACTTAAAAAAACTTAACAATTAAAAAGGGACCAATCGAAGCTCGCTCAAAAAATTATCTTCAAATCAGAATCGAGTTCACTCGTTATCGGGACTTCATTTTCTGGAAATCATATTTTTTGCTGGTTTAAAAAATATTTTCTCCACATAAACACTATTGAGTATCATTTTTGACTAGTTAAGGAAGAAAAAATTCCAAAAAAAGCACATAAAAAAAATTCCAAGGTAGTATTACCCCTTACTCAATCTTGCCGAATAAGGTTCTGTAAATGTCCTATCGCAAAAATATATACCAACACGAATAAAAAATTTCGTTTAGAGCCTTCTGGTCAAATTCAGGAATATATATATATGCTTTAGGTCCACCCGACAAACCTATGTAATGTACTGTATAACATACAGTCTTCTTCTTCGTACATGGCTACCGCGCATACGTGTACGCCAGCGGACACCTTTTTGTAACGCTTTTTTGTAATGTTTTTTTTTTTCAGTTTAGTCATCACTAAAGCATATGTATGCTAATAAATTATTCTTTAGGATATTCCAGGCGGATGGTCAACAAAAAGTCCCACTCACAGGAACTGCGTCATCTTCGCGTTTCCGTTCTTATTCCCATGGTAATTTGGAAAGCTTAGAATAGAAAATGTTAATCTGCTATGTTAATCTTTCGTAAAAAATGTAAATACTTGTACAAATGTAAAATGAAATCTCAAAGCGAAGCAACATCTTAAGCACTACAACAGCGAAAATTACTCCCTTTGAACCCCAACTTCGCCGAATAACATCGCTATGTCAAGAAACGCATAAGAATTTTTTTTTGTAGTAAATGTACTAAGGTTTTAACTTGATTAGGATATTCAACAAGTTCTAAATATGAAAAAATTTAACTATAATCAAAGTTTTTTTTTTTTTTTTTTTTTTTTTTTTTTTTTTTTATTTATTTATTATATTTGAAATCTGTACAATTATTAGCAGTACAATAATCAAGTCGGTTAATGCAGATATTATGTACAATGACAAAAACGGTAAAAGTAAAATAAAAGAAAAGAAAAAATAAATAATAAAGACATACAAAATATGGAAGAAGACAACCACTGTTGGCACTTCCAGAGATGTCTTGGAAAATGTTTTAATGGTCACGATAAGATCAGATGATTAAATTGTCTCGAGGCCACTGTCTCTTGAGCCGCCTGGGAGGATTGTCTGGATGGGATTCGGATGATAAGGATAGACCTTCAGGATTAGGATGATAAGACAATTTGGAGTGGAACATTTGGAATCGGGTTTTAGCAAGGTCAAGGACAAATGGGATGTTGAGGTCATTGTGAAGGGTTTTGTTGGAAACATAGAAAGGAGCATTTACAATTTTACGAAGTACTTTTGACTGGAATGCCTGTATTCTGTTGATGTTAGATGGTTTTGCAGATCCCCAGAGTTCAAGTCCGTATGTCCATATTGGTCGAATGATTGTTTTGTAAATCGTTAGTTTGTTCTGTATCGATAATTTCGATGAGGGTCCAAGAAGTCGTCTAAGTAGTCCGTATCGTTTGTTCAGTTCAACTATAATCAAAGTTAAAAAAAAAAAAAAAAAAAAAAAAATCTTTATTCACTTTTGTCAAAAAAAGTTAGAGATATCTACCTTTATCAATCCCATATTTAAACAAAAAAAAAACCGTTATAGTTGTGGATGAATCTGTAACAAATTAAATACTCTCCAAGGAAGTGTTGAACAGGCTCTTGCTCACTAGAGGTATGAGGTAGGAAGATTTACATAAATTAATTTCCAACTTACAAGATAAGAAGTTGGAAATAAATCAAGCATTTTGATCCTACCAAGCTTATCCTTAAGTAATGTATACAGACGTCAAATTACTTCGAAGGCATATAATAAAGATGGAGTGTATGATATTATATTTTTATGCGTAAAATTATCATACTTTCTTCTGTATAAGGAAATGAATTGATCTACGAGAAGGAATTTAGTCGCAAAACATAAAAGTCCGACTCGCAGGAACTGCATCATCTTAGCGCGGTTCCGTTCTTATCTCTAGACTCATTTAAAATGATTAAAATAGAAGCTGTTATTATTTTGGGTCCACATTTCTAGAAAGCATGAAGATTAGATAGTTAGCCGTCAAGGTGATAAGTAAAGATGGAATAGTTGGGATTCGGCTAAAGAAACCTCAATACGATTCTTGTTAAAAAATCTATATTTAGGACGCTTCAGCTACTCATTGGTAGCCTTCGTCAGCATTGAAAGTGCCGGGAGACAGAGGAGGACCAAAGTTGACAGTTCCATCTTTACTTTCAAGAAAGGTCTTATTTACGATCTTACCTGGATAGGCCAACCCGCCCTAGGAACGACCCCGCTAGGCAGTTGAAAAGCTATATCTTGGAAATCCATATCTCTAAGATTAAATTGTTTTTCTTATTTTTCTTAACCTGATTTATTATCAAATACATTATCCAACTATAAGCAGTTAAAAAATAACAAGGAATAAAAACAGACAAAAAGAACAGTTCGAATAAACGAAATCAATTACTTTAAAGTTTTGAGCACTTATTTCTCCGATTGACATCGTCTAATCAAAACTTTCATCAGAACGTTTTTTGTAGAGCATTTAGTAAGCTTTCTACTGGTATTCTTCCGTTTACCAAGATTCTCAACCTTTTTCAAGATATTAAGGAAGGTATACAAAGTTACCAAAACTTTTTATGTCTGTTAATAAAATAATTTATTCTAACCCTTCCTTAACTCCAAACGTAACCAAAATTTCAACATATTAGTTTCAATGAAAGTAGAACATGCAGAAAATGTTTCAACTGAATCCCATGATTCTAAGTATCCAAACCAAAAGCAGTATTCAAAAACTATGTTTCCAATTTTCTCGAAAACGGTTAAAGCTATCGCCTTGAAAATTGTTTCATTCGTTTTCCTAGCCCAAGAAGCCTATAAAACGAGTGCTTACAAGCTCATGAACTCAAAAACGTAAGCGTTACGATTTTTTTTTGCGCGAATTTCGCCCCAAACGCCATCTTCCAGTGGACGGATTTTACTGGTTAACGAACTTGACCTTTCAAATTGGACGACGGATTTTTGTACCAAATTTCATCAAACTCGGACCATTCGTCATCTACCTAGAGAGCGAACAGAGAAATATATATATATATATATATATATATAAATATACAAATTTGAACCACCATCATTTTCGGTCTCTAGGGGTTCTGAAACGCAAAATTTTCTAGTCGGCACTTCTGGATTGCGTCATGAGATCAACCTTATAAGCGGGGTTCCTCCCTATGGGGGAGGGAGAAACCGCGCTAAAAATGAAGCTTTTCATTTCACTTTTTTTTTCTTATTCATTTAGTTATTATGTAAAATTTTGGTATATTTATTAGTCTTTTTTTTTTTTTTACCGCGCATCGACATCTAGGCCATCAGCGCCGACATCCATGGTGAAGCGAGGAATTTAACCAATGAGCCGTGAGATGAGAAAATTTCTGCCGCCGCACAGTGTAACGAAGTAGTGAGGATTATTGACAAAAATCATTAACCACTAGTTATTTTCAAATAAACATTTTTATCAATTGAAATCAACTCAAAACAAGGTAACAATAGTATAATAACGCATACTATACGGCTATAATAATATTAATAGTAATATTTGTAATATTAATAAAAATAATATAGCAGGTAATAATATTATTAATAACAATACCTATTATAAAATATATTATAACCGTAACATATAATGTAGTAATAGTATGGTAGTAAATTATACTTATAGTAATATAATATTTTACCATTTTCTATGAAATTATTAAATAATTTCTTAATTACCAGTATTTTCTCTGCGGTGAACACGTTCCCACATTATTTACATATAATATAGGACTAAACTCGCAGTGTCTTTAATATTGCTTAATATTTCTTTAGGATCATCCTGCAGATTAAATTGAATCATTTGCCCAAGGATTAATACCGTTTTCTTGGATTTATCCACATTTTTTTCAAATTTGGAAGAAAAAATGATGATGGATCTAAAAATAAAAGTCTTTGGGATCGATAAATTTCGGCAAACTAAATAGCCATCAGTGCATTATGCTTGAGGTAAACTTTAAGCTCTAAAAAACTTGGGATGTGTTCAGATGAAGTTTTTTTGCTATGGTCTATCAAAGTTTTGTACTTAAGAAAATTTTCAAAAATCAATGAAGAATAATTCAGGATAAATAATAAGGGAGTAATTATCCATAATCAATTATATCAGATAAAAAAGGAATAATTTTGACGTAATTTCCTTCGGATGACTTAATACAAAACACTGTCCTATCTTCAACGAGAGAGGTTCTAACTGATTGTTGGGATGAAACAGGTTTTAAAGACTTTGCCTTGTTTTTAATATTGCTAATTTGTTTGTTGATCAAAATAAAACTAATATTTATTAGTTTTATACGATTTTAATTCCTTGAATTGTTTCCAAACTTAGCTAGAGGATTAAAAATTAAATATAAGAAAACAAAAATTTAGGTTTTTGTCCATTTGACGTTACACTGTGCGCCGGTCGGAATCGAACCCACCATCTCCCGCGTTAGAATCTAAGGCGCTGGCCACTAGACCACGGGGAGACCCCATTTATTAGTTGTATTTTATATGTAATATCGTTATTTTTTGTTTTGTTTTGTCCATTTGTATAAATATTTTCATCACTATATTCTCATTTATTTACTTAATTCATATAATTTTTTTTTTAGTTATTTTTTATTTTTATTTAAAATACCTACAAGTTTGATCAAAATGTTGTGTATGGAGCAACCCAATTTAGTTCGGCAACTAAACTTTTTTGTAAATAAAGTTTTTCCCCTCTCTTTATTGCTTTATATTGGGGGTTGCTTGGAAAAAATGGAATTAATGTTGGAATGAAAAAAAAGTATCCTAAACCTGAATCTGTTTTAATTAATTATTCGTAGTTCAGCTTTCAGAGGTTAGTAATTTTAAGGAATCAATTGAAATAATTTTAGAGCGATGTTCACGAAAAACGCCGTTTACATTATTCTGTTTTTTTTTTTTTTTTTTTGTTTTTTTTTTTTTTTTTTTTTTTTTTTTTTTTTTTTTTTTTTACGGCGCATCTACTTCTAGGTCATTAGCGCCGACATCCAGGGTGCAGCGAGGAATTTTCCCAGCGAGCCTTGAGATGAGAAAATTCCTGCCGGAGGTGGGAATCGAACCCACCATCTCCCGCTTATGAATCCAGCGCGCTAGCCACTAGACTACGGGAGACCCCATTATTCTGTTGTTTTCTAATTATTATTAGTTTACCTTTTAAATGTATTGGAGTAGGGAGACTGAATTGTAATAATGTTAGGGCGATATTCACAAATAACGCCGTTTACATCATTTTGTTATTTTCAAATTTTTAGGATGGTTGCCATTTAAAGGTAAGCATGAAGAATTAATTCAAATTACACAGGTCTACAAAAATAATCTTTCTGAAATTTGATTTGATGATTTTGGTCAATCTCTATGCTCCTTGGCGTGCTGAAGCCGAACATGAGGTCAGTCCCTCTCTATCACGTAAGGAAATTGGTCAATCTCAAGTAAGGGCAGAGGTACTACCATTAAAAGAAAACAGAATTGGCGAATAAGAGTTTTCATTTATTTCCATGATCTTTTAGTTATTTCAATGTTGTTTACTGTACAAAATACATAAATGTGTAGAAATAACAGCTTCAGAATTAACAGTGGCATATTTAGTTATTATTTTTATGAAAACGTATTTTTTTCTCTTGAAAATTTCTCCGTGTTCGTTTCCGGCTGTAGGACTCTTCAGATGATTCACGCTGCAGCATCCAACAATAGTCAGCCATCATGTTTACGTTCCATTTGCCCTGATACCTACGTTCCATTTCCTGGATGTCCTGATGGAACCTTTCCCCTTGTTCTTCACTTACTTCCCCTAAGTTTTCCGGAAAATAGTCCACATGCGAATGTAAGAAGTGAACCTTCAAACTCATGTTTACAAATTTAGCTCCAAGTTCCTGATACAACAGGTTCAATCTCGTTTAGCTTCAGACGGTGACATCTGAGACCAAACAAGTACGTTCCTGTCTGAACAGGTCGTGCCTAGACACCCTCAGGCCTACAACATCTACTGAGGGAGTCATTGCCTACACCACCTAGTGAAAGATGTCTGTTTATAAAAAGAGAAATCGTTTGGAAAAAAAAAAAAAAAACCTACTTCTTACCAAATTTATGTGTATAGTAGGTATATTATGTTCTATGGATTTGAAAAAAATCTGTACGTGATAGAGAAAAACGGACTTCATTCTCGGCCTCAGCACACCGAGAAACACAGAGATTAGCCAAAATCATCAAATCAAATTTTTGGTTGTAGACCTGTGAAATTAAAGGAAGATAATCGCGAATAACACAGTTTACATGATTCTGTTCTTTACTGATTATTTTGTTCTTTACTGATTATTCGTGAATATCGAGAATTGATTGAAATAATATTACGACAATATTCGTAAATAACACGGTTTGCCCGAAATTGTTATTTTTAAATTATTACAAGTTTATCTTTCAAAGGCACATGTGAGGAAGTAATTCTAATAATTTTAGGGCTATATTTACGAATAACATGATATGCGGGTCTCCCGTGGTCTAGTGGCTAGCGCCTTAGATTCATAATCGGGAGATGATGGGTACGATTCCCACCGGCAGGAATTTTCTCATCTCAGGGTCGTTGAGAATATTCCCAGGTGCACCATGGATGTCCGCGATAATGACCCAGTGGTGAGTATGGCGAATGAATTGACATCATTTTCAAATTATCATAAGTTTACCTTTTAATGACAAATGTCACAAATTGATGAGATGACATGATTCTGTTCTTTACATATTATTCGTAGTTTATCTTTTAAAGGTAGGTGGCTATGGAGAATGAATTGAAATCATTTTCAAATTATCATAAGTTTACCTTTTAATGACAAATGTCACAAATTGATGAGATAACATGATTCTGTTCTCTACTCATAATCCCTCCGTATCATCACCTCCTTCATCCTTCATCATTTATACCACAACTCACACTGGCTCACTCGCTCACTCTACTCACTCACTCACTCGCTCTCTGGATCTACAGGCAATATCTACTCATAATCCCTCCGTATCATCACCTCCTTCATCATTCATACCACAACTCACACTCACTCATTCGCTCGCTCACTCACTCACTCACGCACTCACTCACTCTGGTTTATCTTTTAAAGGTTGGTGGCTATGGAGAATGAAATGAAATCATTTTCAAATTATTAGCCTTAACACTCACGGCCACCGGGCCTCCAAACATAGTACATACGTTATGGAATAATTGCTACGCGTTTTTGCTCGCTCTAGGTTATATCGGAACTCTAGTCAATCCAACTCGTTGATAATTTAGATCACTGGTTTTTCGGTGGAAAATGGGCCGATATGCGATTTCTACACTAAAACATCTACGTAGCAACCGGTTCTCTGGGATGGCTGAAAACTGAAGATAATAAGTAGGGAACGGATGTTATTGTATTTACATATTTTTTTCTGATTTTTAAATCGTAATTGTTGATAAAAATCTGCACGCTTTAAGTGATATTAAAGCATATTAACAAGGGTTTATTTTACGAATTTTGTCAAAAATCCATATTTTACATATTTTGCCATAAATACATATTTTTTCTACATATTTTTATTTTATTTTTATTTTGTAATTGAAAAAATATAGCGGAAATCCAAAAAGACAATAATGCTTTACCCATTGAGTCTAACTGTGTCTCTTCTCTTTCCAGTGTATTTTCTAATTCCCAGAAGCAAACGTCGCTGGCAGCCATACTTCCCCGGCGCTAATGGTCTAGGAGCAGATGTGTTTAAAAAAATATATAAAAAATTATTGTTTAAAAATTGTACTATTCCTTTAATCTACTCTCTTAAAAAAATGAATTAGTGGGAGAATCAAGTCGATACCATTTTCCAAACTTGAGATATAAAATAATGAATGTTCCACCAATTTTATTTTATTTCTTAGCTCCTAAGGCACATTAGACGTAACGCTCAGACACGTGTCGACTATTTTTCGATGCAAAATCACCAGGAATACAATTGGCCTGATCGGTGATCCCACCATTATATAATCCCCTTATGAGATGAGACCGGAGTCATTTCATGTTTGATAATTTAAAAATGCATTTGTTGCAAAAAAAATTCCAAAATAATGTTCATCTTTAGAAATTTTCAACTGATTTTTCTTCCTTTTAAAATGAGTTCCTAATTTTTATTTCCTTCGTTAGGATAAATATTCCGATTCCAGCTACTCCAACCGTTTTCCAGTCCCGATATGAACTCGGACAGATAACTACGGATCGGGAAGTGGATAAGCAGACTGGAGTAGGAAGAAGCTAAAATTCCTAAGATAAGCACAGGCCGATGTAGGATACAATGGACAAGAGGCTCTGTCAAGGGCACATCCCTCACTCCTTTCTTAGGCCGATCACGTTCAAACAATCAGTGTGCATTCTATTTCTCACAGTCTCTATATGCGTATCCGAGGCCGCCATCCCGACCAGATACTGCAAATCTTCATTAGTCTAAATTTTACATTCAAATCCCCCCCCAACGACCTGTGTTCACTTAGTCCCCGCTCTGTCTTTCTTCGTTTCATTTCGACTACCTACGGTTACTTACTCCAGGCAACGATCCCCAGCTGAACTATTTACATGAAACACCTTTTCGTCATCAATTAATATTTGATACGTGTCCGAGGCCCCGAAATTGTTTTGGCTAACCGCAAGAACTCCGATTCATATGACTTCACCATCTTAGCGAGTTTCCATGTAAACCATATTTCTGATTTGATTTGAAAAGCTTTGAATATAAACACTTAATACTTTGAGGACTGATAGCTTCGAACAATATTTTCATCAGGGCCCAAGTCTTCCTTTTGTATAGTTATTTCGGCAAACATATACCGAAAGTGAAAAAACTTTTGAAATTATGTAGTTTCATTGGATTAATTATAATTTAGTAAATTTTCAAATTCGCCACGATAGCGGGCACGCTGACGGAATTTTTCGGGCGGTTTCAGCATCATACGATACCAGATCCGCAAACCTAACCGGGAATACGTAATGAGGTCCTAAACCAAACACGAAGCGTATAGAACCAAGCCCGGAGTAGCGGGATAGAAAGAAGGCCAAGCTATCTGCTGACGCATATGCCACGACACTGGGCCCTCATAACATATCTCTGTGACGCATATGCCACGACGCTGGTCCAGAACGTGTTAATATGTCGGTTTTAATAAGTCTAAACCAAAAGTTTAAATTTAGAAAAAAAAAATGAAGCCGACTAAATTTACTGAAAACCTTAATATTTATATACACATATATATTTAAACATTTCAAATATGTAAAGCATTTTGTTTGGATTTTGCGACAATTTGAAACATGTTAATTTTTTCGGTAAAACCTCAACATCGAAATGTATAAAATTTATCAAAAACTGGTTTTATACGCTATTACAGATACCGTTTTCCTACGTTAGAGAGCCTCTAATAAGTGTAACTGGAAACCTACAAACAGAAAGCCGTGACCGTAACAATTTGTTTCGGGCATTTTTTGGACTCCGCGATTTTTAAGTATTCTCTTCCTTTTTTAGCGCGGTTCCTCCCTCCCCCATAGGGAGGAACCCCGCTTATAAGGTTGATACAATGAAACAATCCGGAAGTGCCGACTAGAAAATTTTGCGTTTCAGAACCCCTAGAAACCGAAAATAACGGTGGTTCAAATTTGTATATATATATATATGTATATATTTATTTATATATATATATATATATATATATATATATATATATATATATATATATATATATATATTTGTCTGTTCGCTCTCTAAATAAAAGACGAATGGTCCGATTTTGATGAAATTTGGTACAAAAATCTGTCGTCCAATTTGAAAGGTCAAGTTCGTTAACCAGCAAAATCCGCCCACTGGAAGATGGCGTTTGGGGCGAAATTCGCGCAGAAAAAATCGTAACGCTTACGTTTTTGAGTTCATAAGCTTGTAAGTACTCGTTTTATAGGCTTCTTGGGCTAGAAAAACGAATGAAACCATTTTCAAGGCGATAGCTTTAACCGTTGTCGAGAAAATTGGAAAAATAGTTTTTGAATACCGTTTTTGGTTTGGGTACTTAGAATAACGGGATTCAGTTGAAACATTATGTGCATGTTCTACTTTCATTAAAACTAATATGTTGAAAGTTATGTTACGTTTGGAGTTAAGGAAGGGTTAGAATAAAATATTTTATGAACAGATATGAAAAGTTTTGGAAACTTCGTATACTTTCATTAATATCTCGAACACGGTTGGGAAATCGTGGTAAGTGGATTGAAACTATTTGAAAGCTTACTAAATTCTCTACAAAAATGATTCTAAAACTATTTTTGATTAGGTTATGTCAATCGGAGAAATAAATGCTTAAAACTTCAAATACGTCTGTTTTGTTCTTATGAACGGGTTTTTGTCGTTCTTTTTGTAATTTTTGTCTCTTTCCCTTGGTTTTTTATTGCTTTTTATTTCTTTAATTTCTTATGTTGTATTTGTAAGGAAAATGTATCTGTGTGTAAAACAGGATAGGTAAAATGAGACCAATTTTCTGTTGTCAGAAATAATGAAAAGTTTTGGGAACTTCGTATAATTTCTTAATATCTCGAAAACGGTTGAAAATCTTGGGAAGCGAAAGGTTACCATTCGAAAGCTTACTAAATGCTCTACAAGAAAGGTTCTAAAGAAAGTTTTGAATAAGCGAAGTAATGTCAGCTTTGGATTTGTCGATTTCCTTCAAATGTCTTGAAACTGTCGAGGCTCCTACTCTGAGTTCTTTGGCATATTCCCTAGTGTTTTTAATTGCTTATAGTAGTCAAATGTATTTGTCAATAAAACAGGATACGTATAATTAGAATCAATATTTTGTTTGTTAGAATTCGATGATGCCGTATGAATATCTAGATTACAGTACTGGTGTTGATTTCGTTCTTTAGAATTATTCTTGGTATTCCCTATTTTCATCTGTTACCCATAGTTTTTTATTGTTAGTAGGTTTTTCTTATTGATTATAGAATATAAATCTATTTGGCTATAAAACAGGATACGTAAAATTAGTGACAATATTTCGGAGATTTCTGAGCGAAATACTTTTAAGATTTTCTACCACCACGAACGGCTTTTTTCCTCTATTTTTATCCACTAGATAGGCTTTATTTTATTATCGGCTCTTAAGTTTTATTCAGCAGGGGATTCTGATGAAATGTCGTGTTTTTGCTGTGGATTTTAAATACGATGTATCTAAGATTGGATAACATTAGCGAGTCTACATAGTTAAGAACCGACGACGGAGGATTACTTCTTGCTATGATTTAGTCTTCATATGTATATTAAGTCCTAAATCCCAAAAATAAACTTCACAACGGTTAGATACTATGAGCGTATATGGCGGTTCAATGCCCGTAGAACACAATGGGGCCGCAGGAAATTTACCTGCTAAGAGTTAATCCTCAAGAGCTGTAAATATACCCCAGGTATCTGCCGACACAAATACAAAGCCTAGGCGGAGAGCACTTCAAAAACACAGATCCAAAAATAGGTTATATACTAAATATTCATAAAGACTACTTAGTTGTAAACCGATTCATCAATTAGCAATCAATAATTTTCAACAAAGGTTATATACTAAATATTGATAAAAAGTATTTAATTAGAAAAAAATCAATATTCCACAAGACTTGTTTTTGGTCCATTTGTATCTACTCCGTAGACTTAATTAGGTATATTATTCTATTGTAGTTGGGCAACTAAACTTTGTTTTATTTTGTTAAATAAAGTTTTTTTTTTGACTTGTTATTCGTCAAGACTTTTATTTGTCCTTGTGTATTTACTAGATACGTTTTATTCGGCATATTATTCTATATAGGCTATATTAGGCAGGGTATTCTACTCAATCTTGTGTACTTCTTCTTGATCCTTCTGTACATGGGCGTATATAAAAACAATTTCGGGGGGGGGGGGCTGAGACCATTTCCAGGGTATGGAATACTAAATATTTAGAGCTTGGAATAGTTTTAGGCAACTAAAACGCTATTGCACGTAAAATAAAATATGTTTTATGAACTAAGTGATCTTATTTAATTTATTTTTAAGGGTTTTACGAGAAGTTTTTATCATCAATTCAAAATTTCGGGAGGGGCTGCAGCCCCCTCAGCCCCCCCCCTCATATACGCCCATGCTTCTGTATCCTCTATAAAGGCTTTATTAGGCATATTTTGTATTGATTTATAGAGCTTTGCTTTAGAATGAGAGCCAGATTCTGTAATTTCCGCTTCTGTGTAAAAGTTAGCTACTGTCGGTGTCCCTGACGCCTTAATATCACTTTTATTCGAGATGTTCGAGAGGATTTTGACAATTTTCACGAGATATATAAAAAAAATAAGTTTATTTCTTTTCTAAGCTTATCAAATGGCACTAGGGACATGAACGGAACCGCGCTAAGATGCTGCAGTTCCTGCGAGTCGGACTTTTATCTATTCTCTTGTCTTCTGTGATTTTGCTTCAGTGCAATTCAGTGTTTTCAAAGATTTCTGCTTGGCTTTCAATAAGTTCTCCCTTTTTACAATTAGTTTCACCACCTAGGAACACTTCATAAGTAGAATATTCACATATTTGCAGAAGAAGATCGGAAAGTGCATCAGAAAGGTACTGAATTTTTATGCCTGGTTTACCAAGTACTGACTTTGTATAGGGTACCAAGAATAAGAACATTGCTTTCGTTTTTAATTTTTGTAAATAATCCAATAAGAAAGCTTTTCTATTTTTTTAAAAAAGAAAATACTTTGTTTCTCATCATTAGGGAACAGATTTTCATGTATTTACTTATTTTTTTCTGATTCTCAAATCGAAATTTTTGATGGAATTCTCCACGTTTTAAGTGATTTTAAAGCATTTAAAAGGGTTTTTATTTTACATATTTTGTCAAAAATTAATATTTTTACATATTTTGCCATAAATACATATTTTTGCTAAATATAAACCGAGGAAGAATGCTTTACCCTTTGAATCTAGAACAATGTTTCTTTTCTAATTGCAAAAAGCAAAGGTGCTGGTAGCCATGCTTCCCCGGCGCTACTGGTCTAGGAGCAGATGCGTTTCGAAAATTATATAACAAATTATTGTTCAACAATTGTATTATTCCTCTAATCAACTCTCTACAACAAGTGAACAAGCGAAAGAATCATGCCAATATCATTTTCCAAACTCGAGATATAAAATAATAAATTTTCAACCTATTTTTTTTTTATTTCTTAGCTCCTAAGACGCATTGGTCGAAACGCTCGGACAAGTGTCGACTATTTTTCAATGCAAAAAAAACACCAGACAAAAATGGGCCTGATCGGTGACCCCTCTTCTACATACTCCCCTTATGAGATCAGACCGGCGTCATTTCGCGTTAGACAATTTAAAAATGCATTTTGTTGCATACAATTTTCCAAAATAATGTTCATCTTTAGAAATTTTTGAACTTCGTTTTCCCCTTTTAAAATGAGCTCTTAAGTTCTAATTATTCTTTTTTTCAATATGTTATAGAGTTTTAGTCATTTTGTTCTATATATTTTCAACTTTTGTTCTTTCCATTTATAACAGAGCTCGTACTAGTTATCTATGCTTTCTTTTTCAATATATTATAGTATTTTTGGAATTTTTTACTACATATTTTCAATTATTTATTACATATTTCATTATAAATAGTTAAATATATATGTACATATTTTGAATTTTATTTTACATAAACATCCGTTCCCTACTCGTCATGGTTAGCCCCCACTCCCCACAAAGCGCGATACCTTTCTTATTATTTATTTATTTTTGCGCTGATTCTCCTGCCTATCTATGGAATAGGGATGTGCATAAGGCATAGGGAAGAAGGCAATATGAATGCTTGACCAAGAACAGCTTATTCCGAAGTGTCCCTCCGACCCTAGGCAATATCTACTCATAATCCCTCCGTATCATCACCTCCTTCATCCTTCATCATTTATACCACAACTCACTCACTCTCTCTGGATCTAAAGACCCAATCTACTTTATACTCTACATACCAGTCCTGGGAGAAATTTCAATTAACAAATGACAGCTACAACTAAGTTATTTACTTAAAAATTCATTTTTCGGTTGAATTCATAATAACATATTTCATTAAAATTAATAATAGATGAAATGGACAACAATAACTTATATACATGTTGTCCCGGATTTAAGTGGCGAAAATTCAGGAGTGTATAGTGTACCAAAAAAACGAAGACAAAAAGTAATTTAGGGATTTACTCGTTTTTGCTTCGTTCTGGAGAAAATCCCAAAAACAAGAGTTTTCATTTTTGTACTTGTTTTATTATATTTTTAATGGAAATAAATTGTATATAGCGAATATCTTCGAGAAACCAATAATTAAAATTCAACCTCTTGACATAATCTTGAAGTAATAAATGCTACACTTTTTGAGAATTCCAAGTTTTGGAGTAAATAGCATCAGCGATTATCACCTTTCAAAGTTCGCCATATTGCCTGCCGCGATATTCATAATTTTAGTAATTGGTTTCTTAAAACAATTCACAATGACAATTTATTTAATTGTTTTTAGGGAAGTTTTAACTCCCTAAAACCTCTTGTTCATTTGAGCGGGCTTTTGTCTCTACCTCACTTTTTAATTAGTCGCTTTTTTTTTTAATTGCACTTCAAAGACTCATTCTCTTAAAAAAGGTAAGAAAATGAGAAACGTATTGGTAACAGTGATTTCCTAGAGCGAACGTTGAGGAACAGGATCCTCAATTACCGCTGTCAGTTTCCTGTTTTGGCGCCTAAAATCATTTAATATTTTTCACAAAAGTTAACAATAACTGCTTCTATCCCTTTAATATTGGAACTAGCAAAATGAACGGAAACGCGCTAAGATGACGTAGGTCCTTCGTGTCAGTCTGTTTTATATAAACCAGTAATTTGATTAACTACTAGTTCTCCCACAGCGTGCCATGCTACACCTACTTACTGCCTATGACACTCCCCGTATCAAGATCTACCTGTACACCTAGTGATGTCAAAATTGGTCAAACGGTGTGAATTTGTATTATATGCCAAGTAATTCATAAAGCAGCCGACAAAGGCCAGCACCACCACAGCCTACGAGTAAGATAGCTCTTATCAAAGAAAGGCCAGCACTCCTTAGTTAAACAGTGACTCTTTATATGATGTAAAGTCATCAATGAGTTCGAGTTTATCTAATTATCAAGAACATCAACAAATACATTTTTAGACATTATTCAAAATGGCTGTCCATTCAAAATGGCCGCCAGAATTTGAATGGTTCAGTGTTACCAGTTTTTCTTCAACAAAACTTTTGACCTTTTGACCAAATTTTGAAATTTGACTATTTTGACCTAGCCTAGGAGATTTCCCGTATCAAGGCCTACCTGGGTGCCAAGTTTGGTACATCGGTCAATCGGTGTGAATTTGTATAAGGAACAAACGGTGATTTATATATATATATATATATATATATATATATATATATATATATATATATATATTATTCTTGTAGATGACCCAAAATATTTCTTAATGCGTTTCGTTCTTTTAGGCTTAGGGTCGGAAAAAGTAGTACTTCCTTGTATCACACCACTTTATTTTTCATGCCCATATATTTTCATATATATATATATATATATATATATATATATATATATATATATATATATTCCACTTGTTCTTTTTTCTTTATTTGGCAGAGGGTCGATGAAACAGAACACCATTTGTTTTTGTTCAAACTATTTTATTTTATCTATTTTGCCCGACATGTTTCGTGCCTTAATTCGCTCCTCTTCAGGGGCTTTCCTATGAAAAAATATTTCTTTGTAAAGCCCAAATTCAAATTTTGTACAATAATAAACATTTATCATGTCTCTAAATTAATTTACTTTTAAACAAATATTATTTTATTAAAAATTCTTATCCCACCTAATCGGGAAGTCCTCTCGTCATGTGTACTGGCTTGAGTCAGAGGTAATACTGATAAGTCATCTGAGGTAATGAATATGGCCATATCCTATCGATTCTTTCGGCTCTTTTAATTGTATCGATTATCGGTAAAATAGTTCATGGGGTTTAATTTATAATACTATGGAAAATTTTATGGACATTCAACCCCCCCCCCAAACGAATTTGGGATTTACAAAAAAATACTTTTTCATAGGAAAGCCACTGAAGAGGTGCGAATTAAGGCACGAAACATGTCGGGCAAAATAGATAAAATAAAATAGTTGAACAAAAACAAATGGTGGCGCCCCCAATATATATTGGGTCATATTCAGAAGAATTAATATATATATATATATATATATATATATATATATATATATATATATATATATATATATATAGAGAGAGAGAGAGAGAGAGAGAGAGAGCGAGAGAGATTATGACCAAAGCCCTACAATCCATACCTTGGCAATATCAGCGGTCAACAAGCTATCTCAATTAAGAAAAGACTAATTGTGAGAATTTATAGAATTCTAATAGAGGACTCATTTTGTGGTTGTAGAAAATCAGGTAAACATTTGAGGCAGAGGATCGGCAGCTATACCGGAAGTAAAATGACACCCGTCTCGGAATAGAAGTGGGGGCATTTGAGAGCAGGAAGTTGACTTCTCGCCCAATTTAATTTTGATACTATCGTAGTTTCGCTCCTCAGCTCACTGCCTAAGACGCCCCTTTAGTTCCCCACGTCTAAATACAAATTCTAGGCAAGGAATGCTACATCAAAACACCTTCCGCTTCTTTTACATCAGGCCTTCTAGCAGGAACTTCTAAAATATATTTTTTTAGAATATAGGCCAAAGTCCTCACAATTATCAAAAAAGGGAATATCTTTTTACTTGCTGAAGGCATTTCACCTTTAGCGATTTGCGTAAAAAGGAGAATTTAAACGAACAGGATAACAAAGAAGAGGAAGAAGAAAACTTTATTTAAAATGGGCTGCCCAATTAAATTGGGTTGCTAGGTACACAGCGTGCTTATCATCCATTCGGAAATAGGGTTAATTTACGGGCTGAAGATGTAAGGATTTCGAAATGAGGAATAGAGAATAAAGAAGATGAAGACGAAAGAAGGCTTTACTGATGGAATACCACAAAACCCAAAATAAAAGAATTTATGACCATTTTTATGAAAAAAAAGTAGTAGGAAAACAGTGTTGAATATGAAGGCTGAAATGAAACATTAAAATAATAAATTTTTAAATTTATTGGACAAAGAATATAGCTTTTTATCTAAAATTAATAAAAAAAAATCTTTTTTTAAATTTTGTAACTGATATTCTTGTGGATAATCAAATTTTATGTTTGGACGATAGCCCGTTTAGTTATATGGAATATCAGGCTTTACCCTATGAAATGTCAGTTTTGTTTACTTTGCGATTTAATCCTTTCCCTTTTTTATTTCATTATTTACAAACATCATTGTTATTCATATAGAATTAAAGCTCTTTTATTCCTATTATTTAATCAGTAACTTGCGTACTGTGTCGTGAGAACGATCCTCTGAGAAAAAAATAAAACTTAAATTATGACTTCAACGGAAATCCGTATTATTTTTCGTTATGAATATAAGCTCGGTCATAGCGCTGCTGAGGCGTTTATGAACATTAACACGGCGTTCGGGGAGGGAACGGTGAATGAACGAACTGTTTACCGGTGGTTTTCCAGGATTCGAAGTGGAAATTTTGACCTTGACAACGAGGAGCGAGGAGGGGCATAAACCAAGCTCGACAATGACCACCTGAAAGAAAGGGTTGAAGCTTGTCCCTCAAAAAGCACTGGGGAATATGCCAAAGAGCTCAGAGTAGGAGCCACGACAGTTTCAAGACATTTGAAGGAAATTGGCAAGTCCAAAACTGGCATTTCATACGGTAAAGCCGGTAAAGACGGTGTTTATTTTTTTTTTATTTTTTTATAATTTTTTTCACGGTGTATCGACGTCTAGGCCATTAGCGCCGACATCCAGGGTGCTGCGAGGAATTCCTGACACCGGCGGGAATCGAACCCACCATCTCCCTCTCATGAATCTAAGGCGTTACCCACTAGACTACGGGGAGACCCCGATAGTGTTTAACATTTATCAAGTCAAAGCTAAGGCTAAAAACAATTTAAGCTATAGCCTGTTCAAATAGATGGTTTAGTTGGATGGAAAAGGGCTTATACAGATTATTATAAGAAAATGTTTCAGGCATGCAGTGTACCTGTACATTACTCACTATCTGTGGAAGCAGCTCCTTCGTGGCGGCCATTACGTTAGGTGTTACCATTCAGGTAACTCCGCCTCAAATTGTCCTTATATTTATCACCTAAAAGCTAGTTTCTTTCCTGTTTTCCCCCGTTGCCCCCCAGTCATGCCACACAGCATATTAATATTTCATCCGGCGGTCCTTTTATACGGATGATAATGAAGGATTGTGGGAAGATAGTTTGTCAAGATGAAATATCGAGCCCGGAAACTGTTCGCTCCTTGGTATAGAAAGAGCTCCCTAGCAGATAAACACCCAAACCTATCAATAAACCACGCTACATTCTCCTAATGTGCTCCTTGTCTGAACTGTATTTATTACACGCTTGCTTTACCATCAAAGCAGTAGATTCACCAAACGTAAAAAAAAAAAATTAAGACTTCTCGAGTATTAAAACGCTACCCTACTTGCCAAATGCCGCCTTTTGTCAACGTCGGAATAATAAATTCATGATATTTATTAAATGTCATTCTAGATTTTCGCTCGTCTCCCATCTTCCAATTCCACGGCCGCACAGTGGTGCCAAACGCCCGCTTTTAGGGAAAAAACCTGTAGTTACTTGAATCTTTCTGATTTTGGTATCGCCGAATGAGACCACTACCAATTCGATAGAATAATTATTTTGGAAGATAAACGGGTTTTATATTATGGAAACCGTGAAAAACAGCAAGTATTCGATTTAAAAAAAGTCATATTTTACTCAAGTATGCGTTAATAGCCTAGATGTCGATGCGCCGTAAAAAAAAATAAAAATAAATAGTAATAATAATTTACTCGATTGGTAGAGATATGTATCCTTCCAAATGAATTTTTGATTTCTGAGTTGAATAAATTAACAAACAATGTAATACAGTCAAATGGTCTCGATGTATTTCTTTTTATTAAAATTTTCGCTTATAACGAATACATTTTGACATTTTTACACGAGATATTAGATAGATCTCACTATAAATGTTCATTTACTTCCTATCACAAACTGTTCAACAACTCTCAGCAGAAAATAGTAATGGTAAACTCATTTTGCGTAAAATAATCGCATCGCTTCACTTTATTAGGCTGTGCACACATACGGCCGAGTACGGCGGTAAAATTTATATGAAAGCATATACTTTTAGGTAAAACTAAGCGGAGAGGATAGCTAAGTACCGCTTTTTTTCTACACCAAATAAACTAATGATAATTGAGTTCCATTTCAGATAGCTTCACAACTAATTGCACCAAGTTCATGGTACATTTTAGCAAGAAAGAAAATTCGTTTAAAAGATACACATACTAATGAGACTTCCTGTGTTACACCAATTGTTTAGGCATATAATAAATGGTATAAAATATTGTTTTACTTTTCACCAAAAACTGTGAGATTTTTACTCAGCGAGAAAACTGTCAACAAAAAGGTTTTTTGAGATATTACCTATTAATAGAATGGAAAAGCAATATTAGAGCAGTATTCTACAACTAATTAGGTATAACAATGTTAGTTCAAACGAGATTGAGAATTTATAGAGTTCTAAATCATATCTATATACAAAGGTACACTCATATTTGCAGTTATAATTTGTAGATTTTCTCTTCATTGTATTAAATTCTCATTAAAGAATTATGAAATCGCGCTGAGTCAAAACTCATTACATTTTCTCAAAAAATGATTGGGAGGTAACTTTAGATAGAAAGATTTCAAAAGGATAAATGTTCGTATATACTTTTCAAGTGTTGTGAATGAAATATATCAACGACAGGATATCAATTTTTTTTTCTTTGGAACTAAATTCATTAATAGAAAATGTTATCAATCTCCGTCAAAAATGAATAATACATCAAATGTTATCTCCTTAGAATGAAAAACGTCGTGTTGCTATTCTTTCTTAGCTTACCAATCGCCTAATTGATATAAATGTTAAATATCAAAATTACGTATTTTCAGCAACAAGGACCTTTTTAGACATTGGACCAACCAATGATATTTCGAAGCAGAAGTGTTAGAAAAAATATATTTTTGTGGTAAATTTATTTAAATTATGAAATATAGAGATTGGGCGTGATTGGACCTTGTGGATTGATGTTTATTGGATTCGAGCGACGGATTGAGCGAAGACATTGGGTTATTTTTCGGGAGGGCTCCCCCGGCAACAGCCTTACTATCGATTTGTATGACCTAATTCCTTTGTTCTCTTCCCCTTTTCACGACATCTGGTGACGTGCCCTTGTGAGATCCACCTTATCCTAGCTACTAACATCTCTAAGCAGAGAGCCCACTCCTTTATGTCCTGCTTATTAGGGGCAATGTGAATCCCATTATACACATCTGGTGACGTGCCCTTGTGAGATCCGCCTTATCCTAGCTACTAACATCCCTAAGCAGAGAACTCGCTCCTTTATGTCCTGCTTATTAGGTACAATTTGAATGCCTTTACACACATCTGGTGACGTACCCTTGTGAGATCCACTTTACCTTAGCTACTAACATCCCTAAGCAGAAAACTCACTCCTTTTTGTCCTGCTTATTAGGTACAATTTTCTTTCCATTATACACATCTGGTGAAGTGCCCTTGAGAAATGTACCTAACCTACTAACATCCCCTCGCAGGGAATTCATTCCTTTACATCCTGCTAATTAGGTACGCTTATTTTGGCCTTATTCATATCCTAAATTTCATGATTGGTTTGATACAGCCTTTCAGGTTTAGTACTTATTATTATTTAGAACTCAACACAATGAGACTTTATAATTTTCTGTGGGAAGTCAAAAAATTGTCCAACATTGTTCAGACCACTTCGCCTTTTCGACCTTTAGACTAGCAATCTATCCAAATCGGCAAGTAGAAGGGTATTTCCTCAAAGAAATTCACATTTCCAAATATGAAATGAAGATTCCCAAATTGCGGATCCCCAATCTGTATAATGGTGGAAGATTGGAGAGGAGTGAGGTTGCTGCTACCGGAAAGGAAGACAGTCCGCTCAGCCAAAAATCTACCTCTTAGAAGATTTTAGTCCAAGAGTCACGAATGCATTAGCTGAGGTATGCATCCATGTTCTTTCAACTGTCAGCAGTTTCTTGCGTTTCTCTTTCTTTCTTTTTCCAAATCCTTTTTAAGATTTTTTTCTGTTACAGTCCCAAAAACATGATTGTTTAATGCTTCGATAATAGGCTATTTTCGAAAGTCCTGTATTGCTGTGTCAATCAATGGAAGAACCCCCTAAAAAAACCTGGCAATCCAAGAAAACCCTAATGTGAGATAAACGTTTGAAACCTTTAATTTCCTAATATTTATAGGTAGAATTAAAGGGGATTCTCTGTTTATTGACAAGAAATGACCAAGCAAAATAGAATAGAATAGAAAAAACACTCATTTCTCTACTACAAGAACTTCTTACAAAAGGCAACTCTATTTTGTAATATGTAAAACACAACAACATGTATCTCACTATTTAACAAAAAAAAAAATGTATATTAATAATATATATATAGGGTTGGCAAATATGTCCTTTCGGTTTTTGTATTCATGTTTTGTTTACAATATGTCACATTTAACTGATGCAATTAATCCCATCAGAGGATTGTTTATCCTATTTGTAATATGTAAACAGTTATGTCTGTCGACACTTGTTAAGATTAGGTCAGTATTGCGTTTGTGATCCAGCTGAGAAGATGGACGGTAATTTATTGCATTATAGGCATATTTTGCTGTATTATTTCAAAAAAGGAAAGCGAGCTGCAGAGGCTCATAAAAAAATATGCGGGGTCTATGGGGATAAAGCCTTAACAGAGCGCACGTGCCAAAATTGGTTTGCCAAGTTTAGGGCAGGGAATTTTGACATAAACGACGCACCACGACCTGGTCGTCCACAAGAAATTGAAAGCATTGATGTTAAGGCTATAGTCGATCAAAATCCTTCCCAATCAGTGCGAGACATTGCTGAGGCCCTAGATATATCACATGCAAGCGTAGAAAATCATTTGCGGAAGCTCGGCTACGTTTCTAGGCTGGATGTTTGCGTCCCCCACTCTCTGACCGAAGACAACTTGGCAAAACGCATTTCCATTTGCGATTCCCTGCGAAAACGTCAAGAAAACGATCCATTTCTTAAAAGACTTGTGACAGGGGATGAAAAGTGGATTGTCTACGATAATGTGGTGCGAAAAAAATCTTGGAGACCCAGCAACGAACCACCTGGAACCACATCTAAAGCGGGATTGCACCCAAAGAAGATAATGCTTTCTGTATGGTGGGATTTCAAGGGTGTGATTTTTTATGACCTGCTGCCACAAGGTAAATCAATCGATTCCACTCTATACTGCTCACAATTAACAAAATTGAATGAATCAATTCGACGAAAACGCCCAGAACTGGCAAATCGAAAGAGTGTCGTCTTCCATCATGATAATGCCAGGCCCCATACTTCGTTAGTCACCCGCAACAAATTGTTAGCCCTTGGATGGGATCTTTTGCCCCACCCTCCCTATTCACCGGACCTTGCTCCTAGTGACTACCACTTATTCCGGTCTCTACAAAATTCCTTAGGTGGAAAACGGTTTGAAAACGAACAGGGTGTCAGGGAGCACCTTGATCATTTTTTCGCTAATAAACCACAGACATTCTATGAGCATGGGATTATTCAGCGGGTAAAGCAATAGAAAACAATGGACATTACATTGTAGATTAAAATAAAAATTATGTTCAAAATATACAATAGTTTTCTTTCAACTTAAAAAACCGAAAGGACTTATTTGCCAACCCTATATTATACGATTGGTACCCTTTTTTCTCAGCTATGTCTTTTAATTTGGCAGAAGGTCATTTATTATAAATATCCTACTTTATTTTCTTTTTTATGAGCTTCTTATCTATACGCAGATTTTGCAAAGGTAAATGTATGTTTATGTTTTATGCTTTAGTGAATCATGCTATAAGACATAAACACAAATTTGACTTAAAAAATATTAAAATCCTGGATAAGGAAAAGAACCACATAAATGGAAAAGAAAAGAAAATATACACATTATCAAAAATAGGAAAAAAACGGAAATAAAATATTTAAATAATACATTTTTCAATAGAATAAACGATATACAGAAATAAATATATCAGTTGTATTTTCCTTTATTTTATTTTAGCATTTTCAAAGCATTCTCTGGAAATTTATTTTTAAACCATGACATTATGGAATTTAAACAGTTTTTTTGTCAAAGATCGCCCTAAATAAGAAGTTTAGACGTGGCCTTCCTTCAGGTAAGCTGAGGCTGAAGTGAAATGTATTGATTTGAGTTGCTCCTGAAGAGTCGTCAAGTGGCACGAAACATGTAGAGCTCATGATAGAAATAAATAAATAAGAAATTGAAGTTTTTATAATATATGACCTTCTGCCAATTTAAAAGATATGTATATATATATATATATATACACACACAGCGTATATTGCAAGTAGATTGCAATATTCAATGGGGCGAAACTAGACCAAACATGTGGTTCAATGCTGGTAACTGCACGTTTCTGTTAGTTTTGTTCCAGAAATAAGCCGTTATAAAGATTATTTATAAAAACTCGTCCATTTTGTAGCAAACCCCACTTTTTTCTCCTTTTAAACATTATTTTTTAATTTAATTTTTTAGATTGCTTTTCCGGAATCACTATTGAAACTTTTCTGGATTGACACTGCCATTGACATCTACGTTAATGACACCGTGGTGTAAATTTTACCCCATACTTTGAAAATATATAAAATAATTTTAATGTTTTCTGTTGCTTTTTTATACAAGAGCAACGTATAGAGCAGGGACATCAAGAATAAATTCAAACAGGAATAAATCTGCCGAATATTAATTAAAATTCACAAAATAGCTAGGAAATCCTAAAACTCAATCGCGAAAAAGACATACGTTAACTATACCGTGGGGTAAAAAATACCCCATATACAACTCGCGACCTTCTCGTGCAGCGATTAGCAGACAACTGACGTTGTTTGTATGAGGCCATACTAGGTCATACTAGGAAGCAGAGATGGGCATAATTTTATGTATAAATAAAAATACGAATTTATTCGTACTTCATATTTTTATTTATAAATACGAATGTAAATAAATTGGTATTCATAAGTGTGAATACGAATTTATTTTTAAACAAAAATTAAAAAGATTCTACAGCTTAGTCTAGTTAAGTCAGATTATTAAAATGAACAGTTGAAATTGAAAGCACAAAAAGCTGAAGGTTGATTGGCTAGATTTTTTGTTTGTTCTTTAAATAATGTAAGGCTATTTGCGAAATATGCTGAGCATCAGCAACCACAAATAGATAAAATAATGTGTTGATGTAAGGGCTATCTTCAGTGAGTAATGTGTATTTTTGTTGCAAGTGATGCGAATTTGATGAAATATGCTGAGCATCAGCAACCACAAATAAATAAAATAATGTGTTGATGTAAGGGCTATCTTCAGTGAGTAATGTGTATTTTTGTTGCAAGTGATGCGAATTTGATGAAATATGCTGAGCATCAGCAACCACAAATAAATAAAATAATGTGTTGATGTAAGGGCTATCTTCAGTGAGTAATGTGTATTTTTGTTGCAAGTGATGCGAATTTGATGAAATATGCTGAGCATCAGCAACCACAAATAAATAAAATAATGTGTTGATGTAAGGGCTATCTTCAGTGAGTAATGTGTATTTTTGTTGCAAGTGATGCGAATTTGATGAAATACTGCAACCTTTTTCAGATTTCAATTGGAAAGTGTTCAAAGTTTTTTTTTTTTTTCTATTATATATCTTTATTTTCAAATTATATAATACACAAAGTATTTTTTATAATTCTTATGTTCTTGACGATATGACATGTAGAACCTTGGAATTTTACCTTATGTTTACATTGTAGTTGTATTTATTTACAGTAATTACATTTATAATATTGACATTATTTTACAAACATTGTTTAAATTAGGTCTCTAGGCTATTTGCGCTTAAGGCGACGGTGAGGGTTACCGGGAATGGAGGATGAGGATAAGTAATTGATAAGAGGATTGTCGTGACCAGTCAAGCGGGAGTGGAAGTTAAGGTATCGGGTTTTGGACAGATTTTGGACAAAGGGGATTCCTAGGTCGTTATGGATAGTGAAGTTTGAAACGTAGAATGGAACATTGACTGTGCTAAAAGTAAAGATTTTATGAGGAGTCTAGGACCAGAAAATGTCTAAATATTACTTTTAGCGGGACACAAACAGGTAGAGCGTCAGTTTGATACGCGGACGCGCCCAAAAGTTAAGAAAAGGAGATTCTCCAGAGGAAAAGCTCATAAAACGAAGAGGCGACTTGGAATTTGTGTGCGAGAGCGTACAAGCTGCTGTCTCTCAGAGGACAGTGCATAAATCATGGGTGTTCCACTGAAGGGTAACATACTCTCCTAGCTGGGGTGGGAGCGTAGAGCGTGTGTTCCGACGTCAGAGGGAATAATTGAGCGGCGTATTGTGGGGCCTCTTACAATGCACAGCCGTCACCCTAATGAAATCTTTGTTTTCAAACCTACCCTTTGATTTAGCTCATCAGTCCCACCTCACTTCAACCCTCGCTCTCTCGATCCTCTACGAGAGAGAGCCCTTTCTAAAAGCATCACTTCTTTATAAATCTAAATCCGCAAATATTTACATTTTCGCCTATATTACTCTATGTTTTAAAATTAACCTATTCTTCCAAAAAATCCAATTATTATATCAGGCTACTAGTTTTCCCTCGTATTGTTCTTTATACTGTTCTGACGAGCTTGAGCGGCGATTCGAATGTGTAAATTCAAACTATAGCCTGTTCAGATAGACGGAAAATTTCAATTCCGCATGCGCAAAGTTTTTAGGGAAATATTCTCAACGGTTCCACCATTTCAAACTCCAAGAAACAACACGATACGTGAAACATTATAAAAACAGATTATGCCTCTTTTAGGTCTAGAAATGACTTTGAGAGGTCAGACAAAGGATGTAGTGTGTAACATTTCTCAATAAGTAGCCAAAGCTAAGACTAAAAACATTTTAAAACTCCTAGTGATACGGTTATAACAGAGAGACTTTTTACCGCCAATTTGTTCCACGGGGAATATGGGCTACGCTCTTTCCCTCTAACTAAACCATCTATTTGGACAGGCTAGAGCATAAATTGTTTTTAGTTTTAACTCTCAATGCCTTTCCTGTTACTAAACGAGACATAATCAGTTTTTAGTGAGTTTAAAGTAGCGCGTTGTTCAATGTAATGGAAATGCAAATGGCGGAACTGTCAGAAATATTTCCGTCAGAATTTTGCGCAAGCGGGGTTAGAAATATTCCATTTAACTAAACGATCCATAAATGTGTGTACAAATATTTCCTTAGATGACAAATCTGAGATGGAGATTCTGCCACTGTGAGTGGCCAGGAATACACGCATCACTCTGACCACCCATATATTATGACCACAAGGTATAACATTGTATTACCTTACTCAATACAGCGAAGAAGAAGGAGAACCTTCCACTAGTAGTGCCATGTCTAGACTGGTCATAGTCTGAAACAATCCAATATGGTGGAATATAGGCAACCAATCGATAATCGATGTCATATGTTTAAAAGAACTACTAGCATAAGGCAGAATAGAAGAGAAGAAGTTGTCTTATGCCGCCTAAGAATAGGCCATTCACGGCTGACGCACGTACACCTCATGACGAGACAGGACAGACCTACATGTGAAGTATGTAACACCCCACTGACAATAAAACACATACTGACTGAATGTCGGCTGAGAGAAAACTATGACTTACCGGACAACATGACTGAACTACTCTCAGATATAAGCCAGGATATAGACAAGATATACACATATTTAAAAAATACAAATATATTTAACAAACTGTGACGATACGTCACATAATAAGATCCTCTATTTACGTATCTGTCTAACATTATTTGTACAGGTAATCTGAAAAGCAGATATATCTATCTTTGAGAATAACATTACACCAATCTATTTCAATCATTAACTAAATCTGAACATAAACAATACAGACACAAACTAAACTGTTTGCTATGAACAAATTGCAGCATTAAATACATTTTAATTGGTAAATTACTGTGTAGCGAAAAACAATAACAATAAAAACAAGCAATGTAGTAATAATGTGCAATATAAGTATATGGATAATGAAAAGGAATAATGTAATAATAATAATGTGTAATATAAGTATATATATAATAATAAGGAATAAATGTAATAATAATAATATTAATGAATAAAATAATTATATAGATATAATAATGTACGCTATAAGTCTATAGATAATAATAATGTATAATGTATGTATAATGTAAATTTTTTTTTTTTTTTTTTTTACGGCGCATCTACATCTAGGTCATTAGGGCCGTATAATGTAAATATAAACAATATAGATATAGTAAAAAAAAAAATATATAGATATAGTGCAATAATATACGCATATGTATATATGTGTGTGTATGTGTATGATTTCTGTAATCATGTCATCATCATTTATTGTCAAATCATCATATCTCCATTTATTGTTAAATCATCATTTATTGTAATCACTGTTATCATTTATGTAATCATCATTTATTTTGTAATCATGTAATCATCGTTTATTCTTATAGAGTATATCGCTAAAAACTGCGAAACTTTTAATAAATAAATAAATAAAAAATATGTTTAAAAGTGTTTTCCAGGAAGAAATGTAGTCTTAAGAGATAAACATTCTATTTAATTCGTTTTATTTTTTCACCTTCCGCCTAGCACAAAAATTCGAAGATTAAAGTAAAAGGTAAGTTGAATAATAATTATTAATTTCTATTATATTTCAAATAAAATACCGTTCCTCCAGGTTGAACCTAGAAAGAAAAAAGTCCGACTCGCAGGAACTGCGTCATCTTAGCGCGGTTCAGTTCAAATTTCTAGTGCTATTAGTAAAGCAATAGTAGCAGTTATTGGTGGGTTTTGATCGTTCGTGAAACATATAAAATATAATCTCGAAGAGAGAAGAGGTTTAAGGCGCCACAACAGGAAAGTTACAATATCATGGTAGGTAAACAAATATAAAAACCCGTTCAAAAGAGCAAAACTAACAATTGCGAATTATAAAGTACTTATTTCTCCTATTGACATCGCCCCAACGAAAATTACATGAGAATCTTTTTTGTAGGGAATTTAGTAAGCTTTCGAATGGTCACCATACACTTATCCCAACCGTTTTCGAGATATTTTAGAAAATATACGAAAGTCCCATAACTTTTCATGCCTGTTAATGAAATATATTATTTCTAGTACTTTCTTAACTCCAACCGGAACTAAAATTTACCTCTCATAGATAAGATGAATATCAAACGTCTGGTACAGGTCCCAACTGAAATAATCGTTTCTGAATACTCAAACGTAAAATTAGGTAGGTGTTTCAATGATTCTCAAAATCGGGTGCAGATATGCGGGTGTAGGGAGGGAGGAACCGCGCTAAAAGCGACGATCTATTGAAGAATTTCTAATATTTTTCCTCTTGTTGTTGGGGTCTAGATATAACCGCGGTGATAAGTTGCTGTCGAATAGAAGGCTGTAAATTGGGGGTGAGTGCTTCGTCATTGCTGACGCTCGAATAATAGGACAAGATTCAAGTGATCGGTCTTCGTTCTATCGTCTATAGATATTAGCCGAGGGGGGGGGGGCATACTTGTGAAATTTTATTTTTCGATACCCTAGGTAGTCTCCAACATTTTTATATAAATATTTATTTATTGATTGGGTTTACAATCCCGCAATAAAGCTATTTGCTCCTTTTATAGTGGCATATTAGGATAGGCACACTGATCGAAACAATTCTGATTTATAATTTAAATATATATACCATGAATACCTTATGACAAAGTCTGATAAACCACTGTGCCACATCTGTAACAAAGACCTCACAGTTCAACTTATACTGACAGACTGTAATTTGAGACCAGACTTGGAAATTCCACGAGACATGAACGAACTACTCCGTGATAGCAGTCACCATATCAACGCTATACTTACCTTTCTTAAAGACAACAATATTTTTAACAAAATTTAACAAACCCCAGACCAAACTCCTCAAATAGTCAACATGTGGGTGTAGTATGTATTACAACAACCACTTAATTTTCTTAATTCATTGTCTTTGATTGTCTAGACGACCCAAACTATGCTTTTAACATCGCCTTTTTTTTTTTTTTTTTTTTTATAAACATCACTGATGACGTAATATATTCATTTATTCATCATTATTTTACATAGGATCCTTCCTATTGATTTTACATGGGGCTATTGTTCTTATGTATGTTGTCATATTATGCATAGAACCTATATTGTAAATAGAAACTGTTGCGATTATATATAGTCATATTGTACATAGGAACTATTTTCTTCGTTTCCTTTATAATTATAAGTTTTTCTTAAAAATGTATTTTAAGTTTTTTACTAGTTAATTTTACTTTTAGCTGCATGTTATTCACAAACTTAATTGTATAATTAGATTGATACACACAATAATGTAATTGGATTTGTAATTATGTAATATTGTAAATATTTTGTTGTTGTTATGTATTTCTATTTTATATGTGTACCTGGGCGAAACGCTGTCAATGCGGGGTGCTCATAAATAAATTATAAAAAAAAAAAATATATATATATATATATACACCCATAAACATATTTTTCGATAAATATGGTGTAGGATGTAATAGCCCCTCATTAAGGCCACGAAACATGTAGGGCAAAGATACAATAAAATGGTACAAAAGGAAAATGAAGTACTATTTTTGATCTACACCATATTTATCCAAAAACGTGAATACACTTGATTGGTAGAAACACCAGTAAACATATATACACGCGTGCAGTTTATAAATATATATATATTACTTAGGCACAACAATTGTTAATCTAAAGAAACTTTTGTTTTCAGAGATGGTTACTTTTCGGAGGTAAGAGTGTATTGTGATACTTTGGATTGACAACTAATTCGCATTTTTCTTTTGTGTCACCACCTTTTCTCAGTTTTTATAAGTTTTTTCTAAGAATTATAAACATTTCATCTGACTATAATACTTTTTTGTGAAGCTTAATAAGCAGGGATGTTTTTAGTATAACTTGCTGGAATAGATAGAGTTGAAATTACAGGTTTTAGTAGAAAAAAAAAACAATGAAAAACTTTAGTTATTGGTTATTTTAGATAGTAAACTTTGATAGTTTTATTTAATTAAGAGTTTATTTGGAATGTTATAAATGCAAAAACATTAAAAACTTTCAGCTCAAATCCTAAAAATTAAAAACAAAAAATACTCAAAGCGACAGTGACTTTATTTTTAAAATGCATAAAATATTAAATATCTTATTATTTAATTATTTAATGATAGATAATGCTCCGCATCTAAAGCGAAGAGCATTCAATACCTTGTAGTAAGCTGATGTAGGCGCTGGATTAAACGATGCCACTCCAAAATATTAGCACAGACAATTAGGCAAGTATTGAGGTATGAATAGTCAAGAAAACAAAAATTGAAAAGAAAAATGAATAGTCAAGAAAACAATAATTGAATAAATTTCTAGAAAATAAATTAAATATCTTGAAAAGGGCTAACTTTTGGATAAAGCTAAATGGGCTTAAAATAGTTTGTTTTGGCCAAAACTATCACTTCATCTCACCTGTATATATGTATATATACGTTATATTTATAGGTGTTGGTATTTGGTCTGTCCATTTTTGTTTAGCCCGTATATAGAGGCTTGAAATTCAAGCCGAAACGATAAAAAAAATTATTTTCCTTTGAGCCTTCTGCTCAAATTCAGGAACATAAATATGCTTTAGGTCCACTCGACAAACCTATGTAATGTACTATATAACATACAGTCTTCTTCTTCGTACATGGCTAACGCGCATGCGTGTACGCCAGCGGACACCTTTTTGTGACACATTTTGTAACGCTCTTTTGTAAGGTTTTTTCCAGTTTGGACATCGCTAAAGCACATTTATGCTAAAAGCTTTTTTTTTATATGTTTTTATATTTTTATATTAAATTTTTATATAAAGTTGTAGGTCAACGATCTGTTCTGACTTACGTGGTAAAAAAGGTTTGATTGATTGAACATTCTATATAATAAAAAAATGTATTCAGTTATAGTCATGGGCTTATATAGGAAATAATTTCGAAGGGGACTGTGAAAATTTCGGGGGGAGGGGGGCTGAGACCATTTCCGGAGTATGGAATACTAAAAATTTAGCCAACTAAAAAGCTATTACAACTAAAATAATATTTTTTTTATGAACTCAGTAATCTTATTTCATTTATTTTTAAAGGTCTTATGACATTTTTCCCGATCAAATCAAAATTTCGGGGGCTGCAGACCCCTCAGCCCCCCCCCTTATATACGCCCATGGTTATAGTTTCTTTTACATCAACGGGTGGCGCTAATGAATAAATACTACAATAGAATCCCAAAGTAAACTTTTATGATGATGATCTCAAAAATACACCAAAATGTATTAAATAAATTATATAAAAAAATGTTATAAATTTCATTTACATCCTATCTTCTCCAGCCTGATCAATCCACTGGGTGAGATAAGCATTTTAGGATCTGATTCATTTATACAGCAAATGGGGAATTGATGTTGTTTTGACTGAGTTACTTTCACTTGGTTTATGAATAAATTTCGCGGTTGGTGTAAGGTTTATCATCCCGATTTCACAGATCCCCCCACCCGGCCGTCTGGGAAAACAACTAAATGTTACATAATGACGCTGGAATCCGGGCCTGTATGCTAATCTACAGCCAAGATATCTATCTATCTCTTTAAGAGCGCCATTCGAAGCTAAGCATCGTCATCTTCAAGAAAAGCCTGGGACAATGTTTATATTCCAGTAGAACAAGATTCTGTAAATCCCTCGAGTGCTTGGGACCGCTGTTATCTGCACTAAGATTTCTAGTTATTTCAAAATTTACATATCGATTGGTGCCGTGGAAACCTGAGATAGCTAGCCCCCGCCTCGGAGGTAAAAACAAACATTTTACTGTTCCGTAATATCGTAAGGTAGCCTTTTTATTGTGGAGCTAGGAGTCCTTTTGTACTCTCGGCTCCTTTACTCCTCTGTAAATGAACTTACAATATTACCATAGCCTCTATAACCTAGACAAGGTATGGGAAACATTTGACATTTTGTGGGCCAAACTCTAGTGTGCAAATATGCTGCGGGCCGCGTAGATGGTTAAAAAAAAAAAATAATATTTGATTTTAACCCTGGATTGACACCGTGGGTTTGTTCATTTCTGTAAATCACAGAGACTCCCTCCTTCTTCCTAAATAATCGTAAGTGCATTATGTAGTATAACTTCTTACAAACAACGCCAGTTGTCTGCTAATAGCTGCATGAGAAGTTCGCGAGTTGTGTATAGGGTATTTTTTACCCCACGGCGTAGTTAACGTATGACTTTTTCGCTCATCTGACAAATCTTCTCGGGACGATCACTTTCATTTTACGCCTTTCCAAGTTTTAAAATGGCCTGAAAACTGCCCAGAAAAGATTTTCTCTTTGATTTGGGCTACCAACTGGTAAAAGCTCCTGTGGTAGTTAGTGCCCAACTGGAGAACATACCAAAACCACTGAAGACACTGATGCTTGTTGTTTTGGAAGGTGAATCAACTCCTGGTGGGCCTTCAACAACTTTCGTTACTTTGGATAAACCCGTGAGATGTTTATTTTGTGACAGAAAGGATGACAGGAAGACTAAAACGCTATGCTCTGTGTGTTGAAGGGCGATGTGCCGCAATAACCGATCACTAAAATTTGTTAAATGTTAACGAGTCTCAATAGGAGAGAACATTGTATATTCCTTAAGTTCCTATTTTGTATAGCTTTTGATCATTCTAGTTTATTGTTCGTAAAAAATATTTTCAGTTTAGTAATATGTTTTTCAGGATAATTGTTTGGTTTATGAACAAGATTGAGTTTTAGGATTTCCTAGCTATTTTGTGAAGTTTTCTTAATATTATGCAGATTTATTCCTGTTTGAATTTATTTCTTGATGCTCCTGTTCTATACAATGTTGTTGTATAAAAAAGCAAAAGAAAAAATTAAAATTTATTTATTTCAAACATTTTCAAAGTATGGGGTAAAATTTACCCCACGGAGTCATTAACGTAGATATCAATGGCAGTGTTAATCCAGGGTTAAAATAGTGTTCATAATTATTAGCGAAACATATCAGGCACTTTTAATAATGTTATTGTAATTTACCCCACGGAGTCATTAACGTAGATATCAATGGCAGTGTTAATCCAGGGTTAAAATAGTGTTCATAATTATTAGCGAAACATATCAGGCACTTTTAATAATGTTATTGTAATAAATTTCATTAAAATAACAAAATTAAATGAAAAACGTATAATTAAATCGGGAAATTTGGAATTATTACAAACTAGGAGAAAATTAAAAAATTAAATAGGGACACGAAATCAACAAGACTCGGCTTGCTCGCTCATTTGACTTCATAGGAGCAAGCATCGAACCGCATCCCACTCGATCTTCGGAGTGAGCCAGCATAATATAATTTACAACGAATTTTAACCTAAACTGGTTAAACCCCTGTTACTGGTATCCTATAGATAACAGGTTATCTCTAGGTTATCCGTTTCTTGACACTGGTCCGGAGCATAACTTATAGTATATCGGGAACCGTGCTATAATAAACTCTACTAAAGTATGTAGTAGCGTTAATTTTGACGATAAATTATTGGTACTTACGTATTAGCTCTAACGCAGGTTAAAGAACCGGCTCTCACAGATCTGTATCATCACCGGGTCAGAGATCTGGATCAAGGCGTCATTTGAGTTTTTGCCAATATGGCGACGAGATTATCTACGATTTGAGTTGACTGGAGTTTCAATATAACCTTGAGCGAGCGAAAACGCGTAGCACTTATGTTAATGGAATAATTTCTATCTATGCGTTTCCGCTCGTTCAAGGTTATATCGAAACTCTAGTCAATCCAACTCGTTGATAATATAGATCAAGAATAGGTTTTCGGTGGATTGTGGACCGATAAGCAATTTAACAGTGCTTCCTTTGTTTCGGTAAAATACACAATAAACTAGGAAAACAAACAGCAAACAAGTAAATCGCGTAACAACAAACAAAGAAACACCAATGTACAAATGAATTGCGTTCTAAATAGAAAGGGAACAAGACGGTTACTATAAACACAATGGCCAATAGAATTGCTTATAGTAATAGACCAATAGAAATGCCTTATCCATCATCCAGATCTCATTTCTGTTTGCGAAAAACACGTCCAGTTACTTTGAAGTATCTATAGTGATTTTAAACTGTGATTTTGGTACTTACTGATTAGCTTACAGGTTCTTTGCTGGTTATCTATTCCTTCCTTACATGTTATCTTAGGTTAGAAACCATATTATATAAATATAGTAATCAAAAGTTAATATAGTAATGAAAAGTATTTAAAATCACTGCAATCACTACTAAAAGTAACTTTTTTTTTACTACTATATTTATAAAATATGGTTTCTAACCAACCGTTAGATAAATTGTATTTGTAATTCTTTTAGGCTTGTAAATCATAAATGGAAATAAGCTCAATATATTTCAGCAAGTAATATTTAATAATATAAAGGTTAATCTTATAAAAATCAATGGTAATTGTGAAGTTTAGAGGCCTCCTCACCAATTTTATTGTCCGGTGGTTCTATAACATATTTATATTTCATATTTATTTCGCATTATGGGCATACGTGCAATTCGTTTCCGATCGCTACGCTCGCTCAAGAAGATATCAAGACTCTAGTCAATCCAACTCGCTAAAATTAATAGAATTCTAATAATTTTTGCGAGTTGGATTGACTTGAGTGTTAAAGTTTACTTTGCTACCAGCAACAACCAATTGAATTGCCCATACGGTTGGCCAATAGAAAAGCTAATGAGTTATGCCCAGGCGCCGAATCACTGTTATAATCACTACAGATACTTCACAAGTAACTGGATGTGGTCTTCGTAAACAGACCCCAGATCTCTGAACGAGACCCACATCATTAACACGCTGAGGGCCAGCGTCGTGGCATATGTGTCCGAGAGATGTGTTCCGTAGGCCCAGCGTAGTGGCGTGTGCGTCAGAAGATAGCTGTTTGGGACCTCATTACGTTATTCCCGGTTAGGTTTGTGGGTCTGGTATCGTATGATACTGAATCCCCCCCCCCGAAAAATTCCTTCAGCGAGCCCGCTGTCGTGGTATATTTGACACTTTACTAAATTGTAATTAATCTACTAAAATTACATAATTTCAAAAGTTTCTTCACTTTTTTTATATATATATTTACCAAAATAACTATACAAAAGGAAGACTTTTGCCCTGATGAGAATTTTGTTCGAAGTCATTGGTTCTGAAAGTGTTAACCAGCATTGAAGCTAATAATAAGTACCACACTATTTAACTCAGTAAAATAACTACTTATGAAGCACGGGTAGTCAGGTAGTTTTATATATTACACAAAAACCTATCAATAAATGTTTCTACTCCTTTACTAGGGGTATGAACGGAATCGCGTTATGAAGAGGCAGTTCCTGCGAGTCGGACTTCTATAACATTGGAACCTTTCGAACTGAATGAGAAATAGATCTAAATGCCGGCGTGATGTTGAGTCGATCGGAAATAGAAGAAGAGACAAGTGGAAGAAAGATATATAGAGGAATAAGAAGAGGAATAGAGCTGAGTAGAAGGGGAGGAGAGAATAGGTGTCGAGGGATTGACCCCAGAGGAGCAGTCCCTCAATAGGCGGGCTTAGCCTTTACAACCTTCGGAGTAATTGATCCTTCAATGAAAGCCTTTCAATATCTTACATAATATCGGCAGCCCGGATTACGGGGCACAATGGGACAAGTCGGATTTGGGCTTGGGGTCCCCCATTAAACAAAACCCCTTTCCTCGCAGCTCCACCAGCTGATTGCTAGGCGTCCCCTCTCTGTGTCCTCCCCCCTTAAGGCGGTTTAAAACTAAATTAGTTCCACGTAAAGCCCGTTTCTGTAGCCCGCTTTAATCCCCTTCTACGGCGAGAAAAAGAAGAAAAAAAATTACCGACGAATAGCAGCTCTTACCACAACTGTACTGTTATCGACTTGAGTGATCCGTCGAGATGCGTTGAACGCGTTTGTTTGGGTTCTTCTCAAATCCTGAAAGATAAATACACAAGTAGACCCTTTACGTTTCGAAAAATGGTCCATTCCGAGCCGCTTGTAATGAGAACAATGAAGTGTGCTACAAATTTGGAACCTAAAGTCCAAAGGTTTGGACCTAAATGAAGACTTCTAGGAACCGCAAATCCTATACCAATTTTTAATGAAAATTTTTTACCAGTCTACCATATATAGGCATGTAAGAACACAGTTTGTGGCAGGAACTCACTGATAAAAGAAATAGGTAACTACACTAAACATCAGGAAAAAGATACGTACACAAACGTACTGAACATATCATTATGAACAGGAATACTGTGTCAGATCAGAAACATCTAGTATACTGGCTGATCTCTGTTCCTATTATCTCATAGCTAGGACTAGCAGCTCTGGGTGCTACATCTAGTATACTGGCTGATCTCTGCTCCTATTATCTCATAGCTAGGACTAGCAGCTAGCTCAAGGTGCTAAGCTGTAAACATAAACAGACGGCTTCTCCAAGCCCATTCTTTAATTGAATTTAGTTTTCTTCAACTAGTTTTATGCCTATTAATTATTAATTACCTCTCCTATTACTTATCAGTGTATATCTCTTCAAATAATTATTATCATTATCATTATAATTAAATATTATTATACCATTAATTATTATAGTTATCGTTAATTTATATTATCATTATATGATAAGTCTTAGTACGTAGTTAGTAGTATAAGTCAGGGTTTTTGTGACATTTTTCCCTTATAAATAATTGTTGACCTTAATTTTAATCACTGCAGTGTTAAACCTAGAAATAGTGTGTTGTAAAAAAATGTAAAAAAAAAAAAACACAGTTTGTGAAGTGATAAGTCTGTCCCTAGGCCCACCCAACCTTATATTAATTTAATGGGTACCAGAGAAAATCAGGCGGCTAGAGCATAGTACTGGCCACACTATCTCCCGAGTGTGCCGTAAGGTCAACAATCAAATACCTCTACAGTATCGTGTAGGAATTGAGGGGTGGTGGGAGTTGATGTTCACAGTAGCGGAAAAAAGATATAGTAGATAGTGTTCAAGGGGCAAGGTTTGTTCAGTGGTGGAGCCCTGGACTAATATGCCGGAGGACCTGAGTTTAAATCCCGAGCAAGACTAAAGATTTTTATCTTCTAGTGTCTTCGTTCGTGGGTTTGATTCGGCCTCCCTCACCGTTCCCAGACCAACCCAGCCTTAAATTAATTTATTAATGCGTGCTAGCAAGGGGGAAAATCAGAGGGCCGGAGCATAGTACTGACCACACTATCTGTCTAATATGCCGTAATCATGAATCAGATACCTCCATAGTATCATCCCAGTATCTGCCCCTCTGGGCACTTGTGGCCTGTTACGGGACTGATTTTAGCATAAATATGCTTTAGCAATGACTAAACTGAAAAGAAGTTACAAAAAAGTTTCCGCTATCGTTCGCGCATGCGCGGGCGCCTTGTACGAAAAAGAAGACTTTATATTATACAGTACATTTCAGAGGTTTGTCGGGTGGACTTAAAGCATATTTGTGTTCCTGAATTTGAGCTGAAGGCTCTAAACGAAATTATTTTATTTTATTTTTCCTGGTATATCAACCCTTTACGTTATTAACGCCATTCTGCGGTGGATAGAACACTCTTTAATGGTTATATTTATCCAAGATTAGTCACTTAAATATATACGCACTCAATGAAATTAGTAGTAAAATATAAAAAAATTCATTTCAAACCAATAATTATTTTAAACTAACTCAAGAGTCTCGCCACAATACATTTTTTCTGCAATACGAACATAAATAGTTATGCAAATGTGGTTGGTTGGCTGGTGAAGGTTCATCATAGTAAACAGGATGCAAAAACAAGTCAACACACCTCCACTGTTTAATTCCTTTAATTTAACAAAACGTTTTCGAGGTCAGCACCTCATCCTCAGTGTCCTCCTATAGCTGGGCGAGGTTCACTCGGACCTTCCTCCGACTATACTCCGGAGTATAGTCGGAGGAAGGTCCGAGTGAACCTCACCCAGCTATAGGAGGACACCGAGGATGAGGTGCTGACCTCGAAAACGTTTTGTTAAATTAAAGGAATTAAACAGTGGAGGTGTGTTGACTTGTTTTTGCATCCTGTTTACTAAATAGTTATGAGTTTTGATTGTCTTACATACAGCCTCCAAAGGATGTCTTACATGTTTGACTTAATAGCCTAAATCTTAGTCCCTCTTTTAGCTGTTCATAAGTTCTGCTATCTGTCAAAACATGTTTAACATTGCACGAATAGCATATTGGAGGTGGATTCTTTATTTGTTTGTATTGTTTTGCAAGGCTTAACGGTAATTTTAATCTCAAGACGTTCGCTACCGTAAAATGGGGTACAGTGTGGTGATATTGCTACAAACCTATACTGCTTTTTTTTATTGTTTCCTCATCAAAGTATCCCTATGATGAGAGAGTTTTTTTTTTTTTGTTATGCACAACCCTTGCCATTTTGGCATATCTTGTGCGTATGAGACACTTCACATTCATGTTGTTTTTGATTCAATTATTTCATTTTTTTTCTAATATACAAAATAAACAATTTTTATAATATAAACAGAATTATTATACAATTTAAAACTTATCTTAATATAAACAATTTATTATTAAATAAACAATATTATTGTACAATTTAAACTTATCTTAAAATAAACAATTTCTTATTAAATAGCAAAATTATTATACAAACTTACTTATCAGGGAGTGATAAATGTACACTCATACATTTCGGAAAACAGGGACGAATTATCGCTAGAAAATGTGCTAAATATTGATAGTACTGTAAAGTTAAATAATATATTTTTATTCTTAATGAGTATTTTATAATTATTTTATTTACTTTCACATTTATTGTACATAGGTATGTTCATATTTTTTAGATTATATTATTCAAGCTTTATTTTTATTTCTAATTTTGTAGTATTATTCTTTATTTTGGACATTGTACTACTATTAGCATTACTATTATTATCACTATTATTATGAAATATTAAAACCATTAACACAAAATGGCCAGATCCTTGGCAATGTCAATGTACTTCATCGTACTTCATCAGGGAGTGCCCCTTTCCTCTCTAAGTTGGTAAATGTTTTTGGCTAATTTATTTAAAATAAAGAAATACTCAGTAAAGAGTTTTTTTGGGCTGATAGGCCATTCTTTAATAGAGACACCTGCTTATATATCCTTATCTATTTATTGGGAGCGAACAGAAAAATATATAGGTACATGTTTGTCTATTCGTACTCTTTCGGCAACGTTTGGCCCTTTGGTATCAGCTAAATGTAAATATCCTAGCAGGTTTGTAACAATATGACCACACTTTACAAATACGACCCCATTTTACGGTAAAGCAGACTCCTTCCCAGTCAGTTGGCCTTGTGGTCCATACTGAGTTTTTTTTTACACGTAATATGTTTTGAAGAAGATAAACATATTTGTGCCCGTGTATATTTGTAGTTAATGGCTCTTGGCTGTGGGTAGTATAGGAAAACAGGCTTCTGTTTACCCCGGCACAAAGAGATGTTAGCCTTGGACGAAGATAATTGAAATGTTCCCAAATCCCGAAGCCATTTGTCATAGGTTAGATTGTTCTAGGCGACAGCTATGAAAGATGACTCCTTCCCCCTTCATCATGGCTCCCTCTCTCCTCATTATCATTTACAATCATTCTTACTCATTAATACATTGTTTACAATAATGATAGAAATTTATATCTTTCCCGAACTCCTGAGTATAAAACGTCCGTCACGCAGAAGCTGCATAACTAAGCACTTTCCTCAGAATATGAGTGGTGTACACTGTTTTCCTGAATAATTTGCTTTAAAAAACACATTAATAGTTATGCTCTTTTATATTTGCAATGAAGAGCTGACTCAATGTACAGCAGAAGCCGGTTGGAGTGTCCATATTCAGCACTCCTAGTGGTAGAAGTTACAACCAATGCTGGTTTGGGGGCAATTCAATTTGAACATACTACTGACAAGGGGAGTATACAGCGACGGGGTCACCGATTTGGACCAATTTTTTTCTGGTGATTCTACATCGAAAAATAGTCGACACATGTCCGAGCATTCCGTCCAATGCGCCTTAGGAGCCGAGAAATAAAATAAAATAGGTTGAAAGTGCTTTATTTTTTATATCGTGTTTAGAAAATGATATCGACATGATTCTTTCACAAATTCATTTGTTTTATAGAGTAGATTAAAAGAAAAATATAATCGTTAAAAAATAATTTATATTTCATCAAATATATTCAAAAATACGCTTAAGTTTTCAGGTAAACTAGTATTATGCATTTTTTCACACCAAAAATAATAGCAGATTTAAAATCAGCACCCCAAGAAACCCTAATAAGGTGAATATCATTGAAAACAAAAAATAATGATTTTTCCCAGTACGGAAGAGACTAAATATTTGTAAGCGAAAAAGTAATGTGACGTTTTGAAATTCAATATTTCCCCTTGAAATAATCCGATTTTTACGTCATTGAAATCTTTCGAAAGTAGAAAGACTCCTTTTTCTAACCATATAAATGACTATTGTATTATCACAAAAGGTACTTGCGAAAAATGGTTCTCAAAATAAAAATAAAATGTAAACGTTTTTGCATATAACGTCAATTCCAGAAAACGTAGAAACACCCTGTTTGGACAGAAATGTGTCACATTATGGCCTTTATCGACCCTCCAAGTTTGGTTTGGAGGGTCATACATTTTTATTTTATTTTTGTAATATTCCCAAAATTTGAATTTAGGGGTTTTTCAATGTGCTAAAAACGAATCTGACATCCGTTTTTAAATCAAAAATTGTTTTACATACTCGACTCTATAGAAGTCATTATTCTGCCAAAATATTCCATATACCTACATTTAAAAAGTTATCGATTATAAAAAAAATTTTTGATTTAAAAACGGATGTCAGATTCGTTTCTAGCACTTTAAAAAAAAAACTAAATTCAAATATTACAAAAATAAAAAAAAATGTATTTTAATTTCGCTAAGGGGGACCCTCAAATTTTTTTTAAAGATTCAAGATTCCGGCCATATTTCAAAGAATATTTACCCGATTCAAACCAAACTTTGAGGGTCTTTAAAGGCCATAATGTGACACATTTCTGTCCAATCGGGGTGTTTCTACGTTTTTTGAAATTAAAACGTTAACATTTTATTTTTATTTTGAGAACCATTTTTCGCAAGTACCTTTTGAGATAATACAATAGTCATTTATATGGTTAGAAAAAGGAGTCTTTCTACTTTCGAAAGATTTCAATGACGTAAAAATCGGATTATCTCAAGGGGAGATATTGAATTTCAAAACGTCACATTACTTTTTCGCTTACAAATATTTAGTCTCTTCCGTACTGGGAAAAATCATTATTTTTTGTTTTCAATGATATTAACCTTATTAGGGTTTCTTGGGGTGCTGATTTTAAATCTGCTATTATTTTTGGTGTGAAAAAATGTGTAATACTAGTTTACCTGAAAACTTAAGCATATTTTTGAATATATTTGATGAAATATAAATTATTTTTTAACGATTATATTTTTCTTTTAATCTACTCTATAAAACAAATGAATTTGCGAAAGAATCATGTCGATATCATTTTCTAAACACCATATAAAAAATAAAGCACTTTCAACCTATTTT